>OZ038476.1:109155787-109280787 GCA_964036315.1 Acanthosepion esculentum | reverse complement strand
AATCAAATATGTATGTAATTAAATATTCGTAATTGGTCATGCTGACAATGTAGAAATGTAACGAATCATTTTTCGTAAGCAGATATCTCTTTTTATTTTCTGTTTACGGGGACATAGCAACACAATTCATATGTTAACAAAAAAAAATGGACAAAAAAACACATAAATACAGTGAAATGGAAATAATACGTAGCAATTTACTAAGCGTTGTTTAGAAGTGGTACAATTCCGAAAGTATAGAGGACCCAGTGAGGATCGAACTCACCACTCAGTTGTAATTTAACTAGCGATACAAAATTACTTACCACTACACTATGTCGAGGTGTCCAATGACAATGGTACATATAATGAAATTAGTTTAAGCGTCGTATGTACGAGAGAAACGGCATAAGTCGAAACAAGATTAATGGAGATTGCGTCGTAACTACGAATCGATGTAGATCGGTACTGTCGTGACCCGGGGGCTTACTGTATCTTTATTTTTGGTTTTACTTGTGAATATATTCAAAAGTATCTTCGTTTTCCTATCAAGATAGACGTGGCATACGACAGGGGAGGAAAAGCCGCCCCTCACGCCAATACCCACCCAGCCGAGAAAACTTTTTGACGTGCAATCCTTCGCTAAGCACTTAATTGAGGTAGCGCTGCCTCAATGGTAATCAAGTCAAGATGATTGCGATAATTGTTTTACTGTTTTCCACTTAGCTCATTGGCTTCCATGGCCTTTTAATAGCATTCGACCACTTCGCAGTTTGTTCTCGCTTTGATTTCTTTCCCACTACTCAGAAAATGGCAGCCATATTTGGCTTGACTTAATAATGCCTTTGGTCACTACGTTTGCAAGCTCGCTGACCATTCACTTAGCGACTGGGAAGAGTTGGCCAATGCTTACCATTCTCAATATTCAACGACTTGCTGGAAAATGAAACCCTTATCGAAGGAGACCAGCGTTTCTATTTTATCTGTATAACACGCCTTGACCCATTCGTCATTTAAATGTGCCAAGGAATTTTCGGTTAATATTATACCCTTATAAATTAGCCGGGTCAAGTCACGATTCGTGTACTGATTAAAGCTTGTCCTGGGTAAGTTATAGATCTATATAATAATAAAACGCTAATCTTGTGTGTACGTATGTGTGTTCCGGAGATATACCTTAAACGATACACAAATACTTCAACCGGTGTAGAAACATGTTGTACCTCGAACTCCTGCCGGGCGCATTGCCAAATTTCATTAAAATTAGACGAGGGGTTCTTGAGTTAGGGTCGTTTTTCTGTTTTTACAGCTTTTTTAAAGAGGAACTTCAGTATTTGTTTTCAATGCACATTTTTAGATCAATTTGCGTATGTAAACAAACACTTGCATAAAGTTGTTATATAATATTTTACAACGTCTACGATTGTTTTTTTTTTCTTTTTAATTTTCCTCAAAGCTGCTTGCTTGGAAATGAGATGTACAATATCCTTGTATAGATCTCTGAAGTTTAAAACAAACTTGGGTTCACTTTCTCGGGGAGGGGAACAGATTATAGAGTCATGTGGTTAAAAAGAACTTACATAGAAATATGTGTGCCTTTGAACACTACCTATCTATCTGTATATCTATCTATCTATCTATCTGTATATCTATCTATCTGTATATCTATCTATCTATCTATATATCTATCTGTATATCTATCTATCTGTATATCTATCTGTATATCTATCTATCTATCTATCTGTATATCTATCTATCTATCTGTATATCTATCTATCTACCTACCTATCTATCTGTATATCTATCTATCTACCTACCTACCTACCTACCTACCTACCTATCTATCTACCTACCTATCTATCTATCTACCTACCTATCTATCTATCTACCTACCTATCTATCTGTATATCTATCTATCTAGATATCTGTATATCTATCTGTCTCTAGATATCTGTATATCTATCTGTCTCTAGATATCTGTATATCTATCTGTCTCTAGATATCTGTATATCTATCTGTCTCTAGATATCTGTATATCTATCTGTCTCTAGATATCTGTATATCTATCTGTCTCTAGATATCTGTATATCTATCTGTCTCTAGATATCTATCTAGATATCTATCTATCTATCTATCTATCAGTCTGTCTATAGATATCTATCTATCTGTCTGTCAGTCTGTCTATAGATATCTATCTATCTGTCTGTCAGTCTGTCTATAGATATCTATCTATCTGTCTGTCAGTCTGTCTATAGATATCTATCTATCTGTCTGTCAGTCTGTCTATAGATATCTATCTATCTGTCTGTCTGTCAGTCTGTCTATAGATATCTATCTATCTGTCAGTCTGTCTATAGATATCTGTCTGTCTATAGATATCTATCTATCTATCTGTCTGTCTGTCTAGATATCTATCTGTCTGTCTATAGATATCTATCTATCTGTCTGTCTGTCAGTCTGTCTATAGATATCTATCTATCTATCTGTCTGTCTGTCTAGATATCTATCTGTCTGTCTATAGATATCTATCTATCTGTCTGTCTGTCAGTCTGTCTATAGATATCTATCTATCTGTCTGTCAGTCTGTCTATAGATATCTATCTATCTGTCTGTCTGTCAGTCTGTCTATAGATATCTATCTATCTGTCAGTCTGTCTATAGATATCTGTCTGTCTATAGATATCTATCTATCTATCTGTCTGTCTGTCTAGATATCTATCTGTCTGTCTATAGATATCTATCTATCACTTTATATATCGTATTCTTCTTACATTAGTGTTCTTGATATAGAGAATCTCTAGGAGTATGTACTTGAACAAAACCTATGAACTTTGGTTAAAATTTCTTTTTTCATAAATATGATCTGAATGTCCGGCCACTCTACGCCATCTGGAAAATGTAATACAAATTGAATAGGCGGGCCTTGTTTGACGAATTTTTATATTCATTTCCATTGTGTCTTAGTAAGAGAAACACATTCATTGAGTTATTGAGCTTTTTGTGTGTGTGTGTGTAGTCCTTGTTTTGTCATAGACGGTCTTTTAAAAATACTCCAAGAAAAATGAATCTTCTGTATTGGCTGACAAAGTGCTTGTCATAAACACATGACCATTCAGGTAATTTTTGTAAATAATTAATAGTGTCAATTTTCTGTCTGTGCATAACAAGGGCTCTTACTTTTTTGTCTTCCATTTTTTTTCTGGCGGTTCGTTTATTTTCTTTCTTTTTCTTTTCTTTTTTGAGTTCTTTTTTTGGTGTTTTTTTTTTTCTTCTGGGGTGCCCCCTTCTTTTTTTCTTTTCAGTAAATTATAAACTATACTTCAATCTTTTATTCATTCGATGTGACGTCCATTTTGCCTGACAATACATTTTCCTTCCTTCCTTCTTTCTTTCTTTCTTTCTTTCTCAATGCATCGTGAGATGCCCGACCCCACATCCACGACCTCAGTTTTAACCATTTTCTCTTTTATTCCCTTCCCACCAGGCTTCTCCATTCTATTTTCTGTAAAGATCTTTTTGCAATATAAAACACCACTGCCCATTCCATTTTCTCAAGATGCAATGGTCATTACTTAAAGTACTCACTGGCCAATTAATGAGTGTAACACACGCTATTCAATAGACATCCATTTCTTCCATCCCGAATGAACGAATCACTCTTGTTCTTGGCGCTAAAACCTAACACCCACCCACCATTTTCCATCGCTGTCGACTGAATCAACTGGCGGCGGTTCCTTTAAAGTCAGCTTCTAATCTCAGCACCACTTAATGCTTTGGATTCAAAGTTTAAATTGCTCTCGATAGGCGTAAGGGGAGGTGTCAAAAATTAATAAAGATAGTATTGAGATGATCATTACCACCTCCTATATACCCCCAGAGGCACGCTGATGTAATGGATAGCGGCTCGGATTGAGGAATCGGAGAGCCGAGTTCATGTTCCAGTCGAATCCATTACATTCAGTAATACCTTTGGGAAAGGTATGAATCCTCTTGTATGGGTAACTAGCAGGCCCGGATTCTATAGACTTGGATGGCAAATGGTCTACCGTAGAAAGAAATGGCAACCTACTGCGGGAAAAAAATCTGCCTCGTCAGTCATGTATCGAAAGATACATGATTGCTTAAGCGTGTATCGCACATAACTGACTGATATATACCCCCAAAGTTTCACTAATAAAAGAGTATACCATGAGGAACAAAAATATTTGATTTGATAATGAATTTTTACAAATTTTTTTAAAATTTCTTAAATATTTTAATTATAATTATTTATAACGTCTTCTTAAATCTTAATTTTAATCTTAAACCTTTTGTAGTAGTTATGTGATATTGTTATTAATTAAGCAAAATCTGCATTTACTAATCATACATGAAAAAGCTTACTACAATTTAGCAGCCCCCCACCCCAGTATTTTTAAAATTTGGAATTTTTTGTGTGTACATACCGATTTTTGTATCGTCAATTTCCAAGCTTAGCTTAGGCACAAGGCCGAAAGTATGGGGCGCTCAGTGAGGATCGAACTCACTACTCAGTCGTAATTGTTCTAAAGAGACAAGCTTGCTAACCACTACACCGTCTCGAGGAGCCCGTACCGATTTTTGTATATACGGATGTCCATACACGACAGTATCAGAAAACAAAGGCGGTAACTATAGTAAAATAGTACAATTCAATAAAATATTAGATTACAGAGGATATTTTCCTAAAGTCTTAAGATTACTGGATAGTAAAAAAATTATATAAAGAAAGCACTCACTAAATATTAAAGCAATTTTTACAAATATGTCCCCACCCCGTGAAAAAAAAATATATATAATATGATTATCCCAATATAAGTCTGAGATATTTGTCAGCATCTTATAAAAACGCCCCCTCCATGTTAAAAAAATGCTTCCTGCGATACTTTAGACTAAAAGTAATATTTCTTTCAAATTAAGCTTGAAATTAACTAATCTTCCACAAATGTTTTTAGAAAAAAACATTTCTTGAATATTTTTTAATAAAGAGAATTAAGTTGCGCTGAGAAATTTGTAAATATCTAAAATAAGCCATTTTTAGCGATTGAAAAAAAATAAAAATAATTCCAATAAATTTGTTTAGAAATACAGCAATGTATTTTGCCTGTTGGAAATATTAAATCTATTTTATTAGCTTGGAATTAAAATTAAAATAAGATTCAAGAGATATTTTTAATTTATAAAAAATCATTTAAAACTTCGGCTCACTTTCCTTTCGATGTGTGTGTGTATGTGTGTGTATATATATATATATATATATATATATATATACCTACGTGACACAAGATCGAGTTTTAAAGTAGGTTTAACGGCAATACCATTGAAAAATTACCCCCCCCCCCAGGCACGTTTCCTTTTGGAGACGCCTCGGGCTTCCTCCCGACGAAGTGGTACTACCTGGGGGATGGGCCCCTGGGGCTTGAGCATAATATTATTTCGAAACTACCCAGCCGAACCATTTTCCTTAGAATTTGACTCGCGCCCAATTCAGACAGAATTTTGTGAAATGGTTTCAAAGCGCTGATTTTCGTAAAAAAAATCTATCCATTTATTCTTGTTGTTATTTTTTTCTTGTTCTCATAATGTCGTCTCGTCCAATACATTATTTTGCATAAATTCTGACGTCACACAACCTTCCTTCATCATTTCTTGCCGCATTAAAGTTATTGTAAAATATCTGAAGGTCACCTCTCATATTTCCTCCCTCAGGCCACATGGTTTCGATCCTCGATGCCCTCACCTGTGCGGTTCTATGCTACGCTTATTAAATAACGCTATATAATTTATCCCTGCCCCTTTTTTTTCCTCCGACATAATCTTCAAAATATAAAGTAACAAGTACATTAAATTTTATTATTTGACGTTAACGTCTCCTTAAGTACTATATAATAAAATCGAAATCCTGGATATAAAATTCTAGGAAAATGAATAAAGTTTCAAGGAAATTTCTCTTTTCTCTTTTTCTATAAAATACTTAAATATACCGAAAGAAAAAAAAAATAAGCAAGGCCAATAAATATCTAGAATCCCTACAAAAGTAATAATTAAAACTCTCTCTTTATACACGATTTATTTCTTATAAAATAATGCAGGGTATTAAGATGGGTGAATGAAAAAAGCCGGTAAGAAGGTTATATGTGCGTAATGGCTGGAGATTGCAAAATGGATTATGAATGGAAAAAAGCCTTAAAAACCTCTTTGCTTCCGCCGACGCCATTTTAATGCCTGCCTCCATCTTTTTCTTGTTTTCTTTTTTCTTCTCATTCATTATAAATGTTAGAGGAAAGAGAATTTCAGTTGTAGGTCAGGGGAAATGCTTCTGCTCATCGGTTTATTGTTATTGGTTCAAGGTTAACGTTCCTTTCAGTTCTTTAGTTATTCTTTTCTAGGTTAATCTGTAGCGATATATCGATCTTTAAAACGATTTGAATATTTATTGTTTCACATTATTTTTTAATTTGCCTATCACTTGGCATCAACTCCTGCTGCTGCCTGGATTCTTACGATAGGCAGTTTTGAATACATTAAGTGATCTATCGTCCAATCTATTTCTTCTTTCCTTGCGGTGGGACCAGGATCCAGTGTCGCGGGAGCAAAATAATTCTTCTTCCTTTTTCTCATTTAAAATAAAATAAAATAGACGATGATGTCTTAAACAACAGACAAGAATAAGTTAATATTGGCATCCAAGGGAGTATATATTTTTAACAGAGCTCTTTTTTCTATTGTTTTTCTGTTATTTTTTTTTTTTTAAATCCATAAAAAGTAATGAATATTTTTTTTTTAAGAAGCTTCAAGTGGTGATTTTTTTCTTTTCCTAGGAAATTTTCTAATTTTTATACGAAAATTAATATAGATTTTTTTAAAATAGAAAAATAGAAAATATCAAGGCTTTTTAACATCTTTCGAATACATACGAGTTTTTCTTTGTCTCTCTACCCTTTGCGTGCTCCCTCTCCCCCTTGTGTGCTCCCTTTTCACTCTCCCTCTTGTGTGCTCCCTTTTCACTCTCCCCCATGTGTGTTCCCTTTTCACTCTCCCCCATGTGTGTTCCCTTTTCACTCTCCCCCTTGTGTGCTCCCTTTTCACTCTCCCTCTTGTGTGCTCCCTTTTCACTCTCCCCCATGTGTGTTCCCTTTCCACTCATCTTACTTCTCTCCCCTGCTATCTGTGTTAATTTGCCCTTTGCCTCCTTTTCACTCTCCCCTTTGCTCCCATCTTTCTGTGCCCTTACTTTTTTTTCTCTTCTGTGCCTTCCTTCTCGCTTTCTACTCCTTTTTCATACAAAGAAAATGTAAAACCCAATAAGTTCTTTCTATATGTATATCAAGAATAAATTGATATTTTAAAATATCTCCCCATTCAGACCCTGCCAACCAGCAGGAATATTACTTTCCTGTATCACAGTTCCTCCGAATGTCAAACGAGGGAAAGTGTAAAGAAATCCTCCCCCCCACTAATTTTTTTTTCTGTTTTACCTTCCATCAAAGGCCCCCCTCTTCCCTCCCTGCTCTTTACTTTATCTTTGCAAAACACATGACTGCTCTTTCGTCCCCAGAACCCATAAATGAACCAGATAAGAAAAGTTGCTAAAGCCCCCCGGGTCACGCTCCCTTTCTTGTAATGGCTAAACGCAATTGGGTGGAAGCAGCACCGCTTATTCCAAACAGTGGCTGCCACTTGTCCGGTCTTGTATAGAGAAATGGCTCAGCCAGAGGTCTACTGGCTTTCTTAATGTTTTTCCTTATCATGTCGGGAGCTTGGCAGCGAAGAATATGGCTTCAGTCGACGGAGAGGGAACTTTCTTTTAGAACTACGGATTGACCATTAAATACAGCCTGTGGCCTTTATATATATATATATATATATATATATATATATATATATATATATAAACAGACACGAGAGAGAGAGAAAGAAATATATTGCACGATTCATTTTATACCTCTATATCCTTTTATACCGTGTTTTATATTACACAACACATTTTTTTCATGAATGTGTGTGTCGTATAAGGGTTAACGACGCGGTAAATAAGATCGGTGGGCCGGGTTCAATTTCCGGGTGAAGCTGTTGTGTTCACTTTCGCGTAAATGCTCTCGGTAAAAGTATGAAGCCAGCTTTTCTTCTCCGTTCCAGAAAGACTGAGTTCTCTAGCCTTGGTTGGCAACCAGTCTAGGAGAAGGACAATTCTGAATTCAAAACCGGTGAGGTGTAAGGTTAGAAACTCTACCAAATCTATTACTTGCGAACCCCCCTCCTACATCAGCAGCATCTAATGGGGAGGGGGCATACTGCCAAAAGATTTTAGAATTTTCAAGGGAAGGCGAAACGATTATTCAAAGAAATGAATGCCATTCTTCTCAAAAGTTTAATTATTTTTGCTATTCCATCCTATTTATTATGACGGTTACTTTCACTGAGCGCATTGCCTTTGCTACCACCAGGCTTGGATTCGTATCTCCTCGTGGTCGATTTGTCTACAGTTTCCTGTAATTACGACCACATCAAGTTGAAACACCGGTTCCTGTATGATCACTGAAGTTAAGCAGCTTCGATCCTGGGTAGTACCCAGATGAGTGACAGTTCGGGAATACCATGTGCTGTAGGCTTGGATGTGCAGGTGATGTAATGGATAACAGCTCGAAATTTTTAATCGGAGTGTCGACTTTCAATTCCGCTGGGTTCGTTATATTCACTTATGTGCAAATACCCCGGGGGAAGGTATGAATCCACCTCTTTTCTCCCAGCTATAACTTACTCCGTAAAACTTGTACAGTGTAACCCTGATATAAGAGACCCGGATATAAGAGAAACCTGGATATAAGAGAGATTTTCTCTGGTCCCAAATTAGAGCCTGTGTTAATAAAACAAAATAGACCAAACCCGGATATAAGAGACTTCTTCTCCGGTCCCGACAACTCTCTCATATCCGGGTTACACTGTATCACTAAAACCATTATTATTTCCAAATAAATAAGTACATAAAATTGCGTACAAAATAGATTTCGGCATTAAATAACCCATGCCGATTAACAAAACAACAAACAACCAACCAATCACCATTTCTCTGATTAGCGCTGACTGATTGCTCAATAAAGGCCGAGTGTTTCCTCATAAGGAAACTGCTAATATTACCATTACCATTGTTCACGTTAAGAATAAATAAATTTGGAAATCTTCCCCTTTTTCACCCTTTATCAAATAAAATCTTGCCACTGGATTTTTACCATTTGAAATTTCCAGCAACTACAGTGTAACCCGGATATAAGAGATTTTCTCTGGTCCCAAATTAGAGTTAATTGTTAATGTATATATAATAGACCAAACTCGGATATAAGATAAACCCGGATATAAGAGACTTCTTCTCCGGTCCCGACAACTCTCTCATATCCGGGTTACACTGTGTACTGTTTTAAATTTGCTTAAAATCCGGTGCGAAAAGCAAATCGACATTTTGTTGACATCTTCGCAACATGAAGAAGGTCCTTAGAATGTACAACGACTGCCTTGTTCACCTTACATTTTCTCTCTGAGTTTTAGACTTAAAATGCATCTTGAAGATAATCTTTCGTTGTCATTGTTATACAACAGGCTTCTTAACCTGAGGTCCATTGAACATCTTAGGGGGTACATGGATAGGTTTCAGCCGGTCCGTAAGGATCAGATAAAAATTAGCATTTATACAGCCACTGTCCCAATCAATACACGGATTTAACACAGAACGATGTCTAAATCTATCTTCACCCCATAAGATCTAGGAACTTAAAATCTATTTATTGAGGTGATGAGGATTCTTTTTTATATCAGTTAAAATCCATGTAAAATTTTCCAACGAGGCGAATAAATAATTAAGGAGGAAAGCGTTTTCTTTCCGAAATAGGATAGAGGTCGTGGTAAATAGCGGATTTCAAATTCATTGTTAAACGTATAGTCCCCAACTAAATCTTGCTGACAGTTCGTTATATGTCCTCCACAATTCGAATGTCATTTTAACCCGGCCATCCTGGTATCAACTTTACGGCTTGTTAACTCTCGTGTCACAGAGGATACTGTTTCACGACTTTCGTTCCAAGCAATACCTCACCACCTAGAGATCAGTGACAGGTGGTTGCGTCCTTCTGTCCGTCCGTCCAGTAGCCGTTTGGAAGCAGAAGTTTGCTGCGGTGTGGGGAGCTTGCGAAGGGGTCGGGTTAGAATCATCCAATGTCCAAGTGACAAGCAATTTAGACAAGTCGTTGTTCCCGTTATGACAAAGTGGTAACCTTTTGGCTTTTTGGAAAACTGACAATTAGATATCTCTCCTTTCCCCTATAACCGCCTGCTCGGGAATTATTTATCATTTTAGCTTTCTTTTGTATTCTCGCTCTCATCGAGGGGAACGCGGGTTCGAACCTAGTCGAAGAGCATATTTTCCTTATTAATATTATGGAATGCACAGGCCGGTAGACGCAATTTACACTGTTAAAAATATCAATCAGGGTGTTTACTCAAACACAAAAATACCCCCTCCCCAATAATGTTTGCAGTAACTAGAAATACCTGCGTATGTATTACTTACATGTGCTTGTGTAATTTAATGCACACACACACGCATATATATATATATATATATATATATATATATATATATATATATATATATATATATATATATTAGGTTGGTGCAAAAATAATGTCGTTTTTTGACGTTCAACTTCATGTGAGGAAACGAAATTATTTTTGCACCAACCTTTTATATATATATATATATATATATATATATAGTTGCGTATATGGACAGCAATCCCTTTTTTATGCCATTTTCGTTGAAAATGACTGACACGGGGTGATGGTTGAGTTTTTTTTTTTTTTCAGGACATAAATTAAAATTATTTGAATGTTTTCCAAGCGCTTTCGGCTATAATTTAACCATTATCAAGGATAAATTTTATTTTATTTCTAAGTGAATATATTCATTGTTTTAGTAGGTATGCATCCAGAGTTATAGTTACATGTTTTATTTTCCAAACACAGCCAACACATTGTGACCGTGTTCATAGTTGATATTGAGTGTTGGCTTTTTCTTTTTTATTAATAATGCTGCCATAATTTTCAGCCTTTTTGTATATGTGGATGATGCTATTATATTTGTATCATCAACGCGTATGTTACAGGTAGATTTTTCGTAGGGGTCCATGTGTATTTAAATGAGACCTAATTGGCCAATTTTTATATAATTTATGTCCTGAAAAGAAAAAAAAACGAACACATGAGAAATTATATAAAAGACTCAACCACCACACTTTGTCAGTCGCTTTTAACGAAACTTACACACACACACACACAGACACACACACACACACATATATATATATATATATATATATATATATATATATATATATATAGCGATAGGGAGAGAGAATGTGACTTTGTTTAAAATAAGACACTGGAATAATAGATTCCCCCACTTCAACTCAGACTGGACAAGCGCTACCTGTGGGTTGAGCAATGAAATCATACTAGAAAGAACAGTGAAAATTTCACATTTTTCCCCGGCTAAATTTTCTGATGAATCCTAATTCTTAATAAGATTTAAGTTAATGATTGAATAAGCACATGGCTTGTTCTACGATAATAAAATGTCCGTAGAAATTCTCCCATCGTCAAATATTTGAGCTTAACAACTTTAACAAAATTTTACAATAACAATCATAAATATTGGTCGTTATTTTAAGAAGTGGGTACAAATGAAAAGATTTGAAATTGACAACTTTTTTTCCATTTCACTGAAACAGCCGTTTATCATTTCTGTCTTCCCTTCTTTTTCATTTTTTTTTTCTTTTCACTAAAATTTCCCCTCTTTCCACGTGATGAAAACGAAATAGTCCATTATTTATGAGGTATTGGCAGGAGATGTTAAACACATTTATTTTCCCTTATTTCTTTCTAGCTAAATCCCCGTCTTATTAACATTTCTCTTAATAATTTTAAAATAATTTAGCAGACGATGTTATTTATGGTAACTGTTTTTTTTTTTTTTTTGGTGATTGCTTTACTCCGTTTCCCTCGTTCGATACTGTAAATATGCCGCATTTATCGAAGTCGTCATTACATCACGACCTTTTGGTTGAGATCGAAGTGTAGTATCTGTTCTGATCAACTTAATCCGATTTTCTCTCCACTTCTATCATCACTTTTTCATTTTTTCAATGAAGACCAGTAATGTCTTCCCCTCTTTCCACAGGCCTCTGATCAGAATGGTTTGAGGAGCGTGGATCCACCTCTTAACTGCTGGTGTTCCCAAGTCCACCCTGATCTGGGTTGGTAGCACCTGTTAGGGTCCAATGGGCAAATAATTAACCCTGAAACTTAGGTAAAAAGCATTATGAAAGTGAAATATAGGTTTTAATAACAGAAATAAATTTTTGAAGAAAAAAAATATTACCAGCAATATATTTTTGAAAAAAAATGTTACCAGCAATGTTTTTGAAAAAAAAATATTACCAGCAATATGTTTTTGAAAAAAAGATATTACCAACAATATATTTAAAAAAAAAAAATTACCGGTAATACGTTTTTGAAATAAAAGTATTACCAACAATACATTTTTAACATAATATTACCAGGATTATTATTATTTTCTTTAGGAAAAAGTTATTACCAGAAATAGACTTTTGCCAAAACAAAATATTACCAGGAAAAAAATTGTCTGCATTTAATAACCGATTGAGGTTGATATGCCGTAAAACAAACCAAACCAACCAAACCCCTCTTTCCACGGGATCAAAACCCGGAACATAATTTATTAGGTATTGAAAGGACATAACAGCCGTGCTGACTATCAAAGGGAGGGGCAAACACAGTTATAATAGGATATTTGGAGACAAGAAAAAATCATTAATATTTTTTAAAAGGTAACAAAAAATCAGACATAAGATTTTATTATAATTATAAGAAATTATTCGATAATAAATATAATTTTTTGAACATTTTTTTTAAAAATGTTGCTGGTGTATTTGTGTGTCTGTCATTGAATGAAAATATACATAGACACACGAAAAGGTACGTACACAGAATTTAAATGTAATATGGTTGATTTCCCTTTTCTTCTGTAGAAACTGGTTAACAAGAAAAGATAAGCCGAAATGTGGGGCTTTTTGAAGTCATTTTTAAGACGACTTCGGTATTTAAACTGAACATATTTTCTCATAAATGTAGTATTTTAAATGGATTAAAAATGTAGATTTGTAATTTGATCATCTTGCTCTCAACATAGCGACAGATACCGAACAAGTTTGCATTAAAAGTTGTCGTCTTCAAGCAAAAACCCCAAGTCCCTTCATTTCATTTATAATATTTCTCTTCGTTAACCATTAAAAAAAAAACTTCTTTTATAGTGTGCGTGATAAAGACACGGGTACGGGTAGACACATTGTCTCCTTTGTTTCTTTCTCTCTCTAGTCCCAGGTAGGATGTTTGCTTCAGGTCATATCCTTTCTCTCTGCTCGTCTGCCAAATGATCCGATGCCAGTGTCTTGTGTTTTGTTCCTTGTGGAACGCAAATTACTACCTACAAAATCTCAACCTCTCACCCGTCATTATCTCTCTCTCTCTCAATGAGAGGCGTTCGTCGTTACATGCGTCAGTTATGCAGGCTTTAAAAATATCCTCTTCTCGTCTTTTATTTTATTTTATTTGTTCTATTACTTGTTTGATTGTAGTCGGCTTACGATATAGAGAATGAGTCGACAAACGGGGCTGTCCTGTTTCATTCAGCGCCGACCTATTCGGAAAAACAAACAATACTTAGGCAAAAAATACTGCAAATAAAATCTTGTAAAAAAAACAAAAACAAAAAAAACATGATGCATTTAGTCTATTTAAATCTTGTCTATAAATGGGACATATATTTGTATATTATCGCTAATAAAATTTCAAAAAACCTGCCCTGCAGTTACTATGTCTGCATGCATGGGCAGATCTCTTTGTGTGAGTGTCTCTCTCTCTTTCTCTATCACTGTCTCTCTCTCTCTCTCTCTCTCAGTGTTTGTATTTTGGTGCATGTGTGTCTTCCTTGGTGTTTCTCTCTAGGTGTTTGTATGTGTCTGTCTGTCTATCTTGGTTGATGTGCGTGCGTGTGTCCCTTGAAACTGTTTTCTCTCTTTGTGCGTGTGTCCCTTGAAGTTGTTTCCTCTCTTTGTGCGTGTGTCCCTTGAAGTTGTTTCCTCTCTTTGTGCGTGTGTCCCTTGAAGTTGTTTCCTCTCTTTGTGCGTGTGTCCCTTGAAGTTGTTTCCTCTCTTTGTGCGTGTGTCCCTTGAAGTTGTTTCCTCTCTTTGTGCGTGTGTCCCTTGAAGTTGTTTCCTCTCTTTGTGCGTGTGTCCCTTGAAGTTGTTTCCTCTCTTTGTGCGTGTGTCCCTTGAAGTTGTTTCCTCTCTTTGTGCATGTGTCCCTTGAAGTTGTTTTCTCTCTTTGTGCGTGTGTCCCTTGAAGTTTATCTCTTGTGTATATGTGTGTGTGTCTCTCTCTCTCTCTCTCTTGAGGTGTGTGCATGCGACATATTGTTTCTCTCTCTTGATGTGCCTGCCTATTACTCTTGATGTGTGTCTCACCTCCTCTCACCCTCTCTTGATATGTGGGCATGCATCATGCTGTGTGTGTGTGTGTGTGTATGGGGGGGGGCTCTCTTACATCTCTAGTGTTATCAATGTGGATGCAAATAGAAATATTTGTGGACATTTTGATAATTCAAAGATTTTGTACATGTCGGTCATTGTGCCGGTGAAGTTGGCTAACTTTTCCAAATCAAATTGTGCATTTATAGCCTGGTCCCGCACACTAGGTCAGATACAAAAGCTTTTCCGAAATATTTGAATTAACAGGGAGATATAGAAATAGCAGTTTCTAAGGATTAAATCGATGTCCGGTCGATCGACGGGGATAAAAGTTTTAATTCTGGAAACAATGATGCGATTGTAAATACTGGAGGTTTAGTATTACTAAAGCTATGGATGAAAAAAAAACAAAACAAACATAAAAGACTTTATCAACTCTGGCTTGTCTGACCGGCGACCAGATTAATGGTGTCTCTAATCTGAGCTACAATAGGGAGGCACTTTCTTTCTCTTTTTTTTTTTTCTTTTTTATTTGTATCATCAATTCATTCCAAACAAAATAAAACAAAAAAGCTACTAAGACGCAACGGGTTACCAAATGTGATAGAATGAGAAAAAAAAACATTAAAGAGAGATAATAATTAAGAACAGGACTTAAGAGGACAGATGATAACTATTGGCATTGCGTTATTATTTTTTAAGATCAAATCAAGTAGCCAGGAGAAAATTCCATAAGTGTGAAGTGTGAGAGAAGAAACTGTTAGCATAGAATTCGCTCACATCTACTAATTTCAACGGTAAAATGATGAGAGCTCGCCGCTAATCTAGTACTGCGCTTAAATTTAGAAAGAATTAGGAAAGGGGAACATTACTAAGGACCGAGAACAACAGACAATTGGCCAGGAAGACAGCAGACGGCGATTGACATTGCATTTAAATTTTTGAAGATGAAAGTTAACCGAAAAGCAAGGAGCCGGAAGGATTCCACAAGCAAGAAGTGCGAGAAAAGTATCTGTTAAAAAAAAAAAAAAAGGAAGAAAATTTAGCCAAGTCAACTTATAGATTGTTGCCAATCTAGAAGTGCGCTTAAACGCTTAAAGTCTACGTTATCATAGAGGAAAATTAATCAGAGCAATTACCCTGAATGTACAGTATTTACATTAGTCAGACTATTGTCCTCATCTCTGTCGCCACATTTGTTACAAAGGCCTCGGCCGCTGTACGCTCCAGGCCTTCTTCAGGTGGTTGGAAGAAGGCCGGAGCGTACAGCGGCCGAGGCGTTGTGACAAATGTGGCTTCAGAGATGAGGACAATAGTCCGACTAATGTAAATACTGTACATAATACCTCATCTCAGAAATATAGACATGCCCTGAATGTATTTATAGAAAAGGCACAGGGAAGCTACATTACGGTGGTGGAAGAATAACTGAAGCTGAGATGCCATGTCAAGACCAGTAACATTGCGGATTCATTTTGGGGGGATTTTTATTAAGAAACTTTAAATAGCAGATGCACCAGATCAGATGTGTCGGCAATATCCATTGCTTGCACGGATGGCAGATTTATTAATGTTAAACTTCCCCGTTAAAAATCGAACACGCTATTCTAGCTAATAATACAAAGGAGGTCCTAAAGTATCATTCTACACAGGGAACTGCTTAAATTTCTATTCGATAATGAAGAAACAAAACAAAACAGAAGATTGAAACAAATATTTATCATTTGTAATAAAGACAGAAGTTAATACTTAAACCGGAGTAGCCATAGCCGGAAAAAAAATCACTGGCTATATTTAATCCCTAATGAAAGAGAAGTTTATATCAGGTCACTCTGTCACCTGATATAGACTGAGTGATTTTGGTACCCTGTAATCTAGTAAAATCTGTTGCATGGTCGGTTCATCGGCGACTAAGCCAGTTCCTTTCAAGTTTTTTCTTTCTTTTTTTTTTTTTTAGACATACAGCAGGATTCAAGTCATTTCAAAGGGCAGATGAGCCTTCTTGCATGGTCAATGATCATCTAGCATAATAGATAGTCTAGGCTCCACCACGGTGATGACAGGGCACCGCTGGGTGTACGGCTTTCTAAACTGAAGTTAATGGCCAGGGCGAATAGTTCAACCATTGGAAACATGTCCGTGACCAAGAGGAGCCTTCAAGTTTGGGCGGGGGGGGGGGGATTTCGGCAGTGGTTTGACCTGGAGAGGGATGAGATCCGCCAGGTTTACTTTCCACGCTACAAATGAATAAATACTTTTCCGTGTTTCAGTCCGGATATGTGAGAACTTGTCTGATGCGCAGCTACCCTAAGACCACATCCGGTTATGGGACTGATGATGATGCTAAAAGTGAAGTGACTTAGACAAGGTGTTTCATCATTGATGCCATCGTTAATTGCTGGAATGAAATCAATTTAGCAGTAGATGTTTCAGTGGGGATCATTTTAAGAACTGCTTGCTTAATTCAGGTAAAGCTGTAGAGTTTTGAAGGTCAGTGCACAGCAGATAAAGTTGCATAAAATGTGTATTTATAGATGTTTAACAGGCAGCGCGCGCGCGCACACACACACACACAAAGAGTTTCTCCTCTTTTTTTCCCTCGTATGTAAAAAGAGCAGATATGTGAGTCAGCAAAGAGATAGGTCTTGAGTGGATGAAAATCTTGGTAGATATGATTTTAAACTTCTCAATCTCACGTGTTTCTCGCATGTCTCTTTCACCCGATGCAACTCTTTACCTACCTCTCTCTATCTCTCTCTCTGTCACTGAGGTCTTTGCGCATCTCTCTCTTGCGCATCTTTCTGTCATTGTACTCCTCCCTCTCTCTCTCTCTTTCTGTCATTGTACTTCTCTCTCTCTCTCCTTCTGTCATTGTACTTCTCTCTCTCTCTCCTTCTGTCATTGTACTTCTCTCTCTCTCTCTCCTTCTGTCATTGTACTTCTCTCTCTCTCTCTCCTTCTGTCATTGTACTTCTCTCTCTCTCTCCTTCTGTCATTGTACTTCTCTCTCTCTCTCTCCTTCTGTCATTGTACTTCTCTCTTTCTCTTTCTGTCATTGTACTTCTCTCTCTCTCTTTCTGTCATTGTACTTCTCTCTCTCTCTTTCTGTCATTGTACTTCTCTCTCTCTCTTTCTGTCATTGTACTTCTCTCTCTCTCTTTCTGTCATTGTACTTCTCTCTCTCTCTTTCTGTCATTGTACTTCTCTCTCTCTCTTTCTGTCATTGTACTTCTCTCTCTCTCTCTCTTTCTGTCATTGTACTTCTCTCTCTCTCTCTCTTTCTGTCATTGTACTTCTCTCTCTCTCTCTCTTTCTGTCATTGTACTTCTCTCTCTCTCTCTCTTTCTGTCATTGTACTTCTCTCTCTCTCTCTGTGTCATTGTTCCATCTCTCTCTCTTTCTGCCATTGTGCCCCTCTCTCTGTCCTCGTTTTTCTCTCTTTCTATCCTCGTTTTTCTCTCTTTCTATCCTCGTTTTTCTCTCTTTCTCCTCTCATTTTCGTGGCTGTATTTTTTCATAGTAAAAAAAAGCAAAAAATAAACTTATTTGATGTATTCGCAGAAACGAACATGTCACATACGGAAAATGTTCATACACTTTTTAGTAAATGTCATTACTCACAGTTTCCAATACAAAAGAATGTAGAGACGTATTGACCGAGAGAAGCTGCCATGTAGTTTCAGCTGTCGGTGAGCCTTTTGATCTCTAGCCACTTCTCTTCCCTCTTTTGTAAAAAAATCACTCGTTTGGCGTGGATTTATTTTGATCCGGCTCGCACAAAATAAGACCCGCGTGACTACCCAGCGTGACCCGCGAGATGTTTTCAAAAATACTCAGTTTTATTTTTTTTTTTGTTCACCAGGATCAATTCGCTGACTTGATCGCGTATAAAATATACCTGGCGCCTGAGGTGTCCCCGACCAATAGAGGAAGTGTCGTTGGGTTTTCACCAATTTTTGAACGGCTTCCGAAATCCCACACTAAACTCTACTTTGTGGGTCATTCTGTTATGACGTGGGCTTACGGATATATTCCTACTCGGCAATAAACATTTACTCTTGCGACCCGCAGCTAAGTTTCTGCGGTCAGTGTTATCCTTATGGATGTACAGATGGTGTAATGTTAAAGGCTCGGAACTCGAACTCTGTTAACCGAGTTCTAATTCTATCCGATATCGTTATATTCACCGTCGCACAAATTTCCTTGGGTGAGGTATGAATACATCTATTCACTCCCTCAGAGATGTGTTAAATATTAGGACCCGTCCTGGGTATAACAATAAACTACATCCGCGTTCTGGGTAAGACGATAAACTACGTCCAGCAGCAAGGCCTCTGATCGGGAGGTTTTGAGGAGCGTCAAGTCAACCCTGACCCGGGGTGGTAGCACCTGTTAGGGTCCCAGCTATGGGCAAATAGTTGACCCCACAACCTGACTCAAAACATTATGAAAGTGTAAAAATAGATTTTAATACCAGAAATACTTTTAAAAAAATAGTATCAGCAATAAATATTTGAAAAAAGAAAATATTACCAGAAATAAAAATCTTGTCAGCATTAAATAACCTATTGAGGTTAATATGCCACAAGACAAATCAAACCAAACTATACATTTAAAAAAAAATATTACCAACTATACATTTCTAAAAAAATTAGCAGCTATACATTTTTTTTAAAAAAAGCAAATTTTGTTGGCATTAAATAACTCATTGTCGTTGATATGCCGTAAAACGAACCAAACCAAATATAAGTTAAACTGGGATCTCTAACCATGGTCAGCAACCAGAGAGAGAGAACACTGAATTCCGAAACGTATGTGTCCCTGATGAGGGCGAAAAACTTGAACTGTAACTAAGGTCCGTTCAGCATAGTTGCAATATAAACTATAGGTTTGTTCTGTGGATGTTAATTAAGAAAATGGGCCTGAGCTGATGAGTATGCTTGGAAACTAGCAGCCATGCTGAAGATAGGAAACTACAGAGTCGAAACAGCTCTGGTGGTGAGAATGATGAACGTAGTCCATCCCATATTTTTTCATTGCGCAGGCCTGGTTTAGGATGAAGAAGCAGTTTTTTTTTGTTTTGTTTTTTTTAAGTGTTCTCTACGACCTTCAACCAGCTTTTCTGTCTATGTTCTCAGTGGATACAAATTAATTTTTGTAATCATACCAATAGTTACTGGTTGAAAAAAAAACGTCTCATATTTCTTTTACGACTTATTTTACATTTTATTTATTTATCTACATATGGGAAAACGATATATAAATTGTAATATATCAAGAACAATTCTACGGAAAATAATTATAAGAAAATGGAAAAAAAAGGTTTTTCGTAACGTGTTTCGTCCTTTACGACATCATCCGACGAAAAACACGCTAAACAAAACACCCAATGCATTAGTTACTCACCGTAATGAGCCTGACCATAATTTTGATTGAAAAAAAATGCTACTCTAATTAAGACAACGATGTTTCTAAACTTCAGTCCGATGAAGTCGTAAAAGACGAATCACGTCACACGAAAACTTTTTCCGCTTTGTTTTCCCCTCAATCAATCAATCAATCAATCAATATATATATATATATATATATATATATATATATATATATATATATATATATTGATTGATTGAGGGGAAAACAAAGCACTTTGTGTTTATCGAAATCTAAAAATAAACACGCTAAAATTCACCTTCATCCCTGCCGTAGCCGACGGCTTAGTGGGAGAAGTTCCGACTGACGCAAATTCAGTCGGTTTTCGATCCTAGCTAGAGGCAACCGGACGTCTAGCCACACTGATGAGCTGTGAAACAGCGAAACAGTCTGTCTGTGAATGACAATATATATATATATATATATATATATATATATATATATATATATATATATATATATATATAATATGTCACATACATACATAGATTGTATATACGTATATATATTCACACACACTTAGTTGTATGGATGTGAGTTTGTAACCCTAGGTTTCACGCTTTTGCGAACCTCAGACATTGCCTGAGGATCGCAAAACCTAGAGTTACAAACTCACATCCATACAACTAAGTATGTTAGACCTATCACTGTATTGAGCGCTTTCTAATAAGTACCGCACATATATATATGTGTGTGTGTGTGTGTGTGTAAAACAATTGTGGGGCAGTGTGCAAAATTTGAACTCGAGTCGCACAGAAGTGAAGACCCCATTCGCGTCCACACGCAAAAAGCTACCGCATTCACTAACTACAATATGATACATATTACGTATAATACATGCCTTGTTGCCGTATATTTTGATGGTACGGGTATACACACACACACACACACACACACACACACACACACACACACACACACACACATATATATATATATATATATATATATATATATATATAAGTACAGTGTAACCCGGATATAAGAGAGTTGTCGGGACCGGATAATACATCTCTTATATCCGGGTTTCTCTTATATCCGGGTTTGGTCTATTTTGTTTAGGTAAGTATGGCTCTAATTTGGGACCAGAGAAAATCTCTCTTATATCCGGGTTACACTGTACTAACAATGAGGCCTCATCCTTTTACAGTTGAGTTGGCAAGATGTAACCTTAGTTCTCTTTTCGCCGGTAGAACCCTCTTCTGGCTTCTTACTTTCCAACCAGCTATTTGATGTTCAAAATTTTTAATACAATGTCAATCGTTATCTACTGTCTTTTTGATTCATCTTCTGTTATTGTTCTCACTCCCTGATAACGTTTTCTTTTTCTTATTCTTTCACACTCAGTAGCCCCATTTGAGTTTTAGTGGCTTTATTGCCTTGCTTGGGGTGAAATGCATATCTATAAAGTGAATATCTTTTATTGTGATTTCTTGGCATGTCCCCTAAAAACTTTACACACGAGATCTTTTAATTATTAACTAGAATATGTAAGCGCAAGTGGAAAGTTAAAAAAAAAAATACCGAAGTAAGGGCTCTATGAATTTAGTAAACAAAGAAAAACAGAATCCGTCTATACTTAAAAAAAAAATTAAAGGGAACTTTTGAGTACACTTATTTTATATTGCCTTTATTGTGTCCATAAGAGTCCTGAGCTTGCCATAGTTATGGCTAAGTTTTTTGTTTATTCAAACTGTATTTTTCACGCGACCATCTTGTACTTATATAATTCTCTCTACCTGTTTTATAAACCGGCCGCTCCTCTATTATTCATGCTTTTTTTTTTTTTTAAATTATTCTACTGCCCATTAAACCCAATGTATTTCATTTTCTTTTCTATTTCGTAACGACCCGCCTCTCTAGTTTATGGCCGCCATATTGCCATTGTTCGGCCGACTACACTGAGTAAATGTTGGTTAATAATAATGAGGTGGAAGGGGAAAAAATGTTCAGTCCAAAGAAAATATTTTGCGAGATAACGATTATCCAGAGGGTATTATTATAAAATAAAGCCACCGTTTTCATTCTTATTTTTTCCAGGATAAGGAATCTTTATTTACTATTTTCTGAATGTATTATTGCTGTCTTTCTTGTTCGGTGTTGCCATATATCCGCTCCCGATACCCGTATAGCTGCTGCTGCTGTTGGATGTAGAGAAAGGCGCCTCGGTAAAAGAAAAACTGAAGATGATCGTAATGTAGTATATGTTAGATAAGTGTTTAGCCTGTATTACTGTATGAAGATCGATCAATAAGATTGTAGCCTTATAAACAGTTCTTGTATGTAACACAGCTTTTCTGCACGATCGTGTTCCTTTACAACTTTCTATACTTTGTAGTTCTTCACTATTTACATTATTCGGACTATTATCCTCATCTTTGTTGCCATATTTATCACAACGTTTCGGCCGCTGTGCGCTCCGGCCTTCTTCAGGTGGTTGGAATGTCGAACTGAACCCTTTATTTCGCTCACTGGGGTAGACTGGTATAGTTCCACGTGCCATGTCTAATGGATGTCAGTTATCAGTTAACTCCTGTTAATTCACCTCTCAAAGTTCTCCACTGCCTTATTCAGTTATTGAACTTACACTCTCACTGGATCTAACCAACAGCATCTACTCCTCCCTACCGATTGTGAAAAAGGCCCAATCAAAAGCCCTCTGCATGAGAACTTAAATGCCGCCTGATAAGACGGCTTTTAAGCTAGTCTGAAATAAAGTAACAATGTTTTGCGGTCATTTTTGACATCAACTTGAGATTGTTCTTGTTAAAATTTGAAGAATTTTAACCCATTCAACATTATGGATAGAAAATAGTGAATCTTAGGTCGTGTTTTTTCGAAACTTAGCATCAGCAAAAAAAACCAAAAAAACCTGGATTTGGTCGAAGAGAAATCCAGAATGACGTCAGAATCCGAAACTTTTTCATCCTTTAATAATCAGTTGTACTTAGTTTAATTTGTAACGTAGGTAGAAAAAAAAGCTAATGTTGATAAAATAGCGAGGGTTACAAAGTCGGAAGGTTCGGGGTAGTACGCACCGGTCCTGACTACTTAATGGTTGGTAGAACATTTATTAGGAGATAGCAAAAAGACTTACTTTACTAAGAGCCAGGAAGAATTTCCAAGGAATTATTTGGTCAGATTTTGTAAAGTGAGACAGACATAACATTTCAGCAAGCCTTTAGTATTACCCGTGAGAAATGTCTACTTCATTTGCATTTCTGTTTAAAAAAAAAAAAAATTTGAATTAACGTTTCCCACCTCCCTTCCTTTCTTTTTCCTTTTCCTGACCTGGCTTTATCATCCCTCGCCAATCGTCGATGTCTTTTATTCAATCTGCCCCCGACGCCCATAAGATTTCAATAAGTCGCAGGCAGTTTAACACGCCGTTGTTATTTTAAAAAGCAAACCTCAAAAAGAAGTGACTAATTCAATTAATGGGCTATCCTGTCAAAATTTACATTTCGTTGGAAAAATAATCGAAGCGGTGATAAGTTCTTGAAAACGCTACAATATTATCCAGAAAAATAAAAAGGAGGAAAACCGTTTTAAATGATAGTGGGGTAAACATTTAAGAAAACAGTGCTTTACCTTCCAGAGTGTAAAAAAATAAATAAATAAAATGAATAAATAAAATAAAAAAAAAAATGAATGTTATATTTTTCTTTTTCTTTCATTAAATTAATATTTTAATAATGAAATGAACTGAGTAGAATTTTTTTTAAAAAGTGATGTAATTTGCTGACTTTAATAAAATGACTTTTGTATAACATTTGTCATCTCCTCTCATTCTCAACACTGCCACCCCACGTCTGTTATTTTGCGTCTGTCGTTCAACTTCCCCTGACTGTCACGGCATTATTTTCTCTTTTCACACCTTCTGTCTATTACTTTTTTTCTCTTTATCTCCAATACCCTCATCTTTTACTTTGCGTCTCTTTCACAACTCTCTCCGTCTGTCATGTTTTTCGTCTCTTCCTTTTTTTTTTCTCAACTCTCTCCCTCTGTCAATCTCTTTGTCTCTTCTTTTCGCAACTTTTTCCTTCTGTCACTTTTCGTCTCTTTCTTTTGTCTCTATCTTTTTTTTTTCTTCTCCTCTTCCTCTCTTCACTCCCTCCCTCTGCTATGTTTTGCATCTCTTTCTCTGTTCACACCCTCAATCTGTTGGTTTGTGTATCTTTCCCCCCTCAACCCCTCTCTGCTCATGTCTAGTTCTTATTTTATTTATGTTAGTACTGTTCAGTTATTGCTCACCCGTTTCCACCGAGTGCAAGCACACATTGCTCTACCCAGGTATTGAACTCGCGACCACTGTATCACCAAATCCACAAACCAACGCTTTATCCCGTAGGACGCGAACAGTTTCCTCACAGAGATTGAATAAAGGGTTCAGTCCAGAATTCTCTGTAGGTTACCCAGATCGATATATTGACGAAATATTTGTCAAAATATTACGATATAAAACAATAAAGATGAGAAAAACAGTACTAATATAAATAATATAAATACGGTAGTTTTTTTATTTATTTTTATTTTTCACCGTCAGATAGAGCAGACTGAATTTGAAAATACATGAAAGGAACGAAGAGGCAGGTCATGTCAAATCGAGTCAAATGGATACGAAACGATGGCTAAAAGAAACTCAACGATGGC
The DNA here is from genome assembly GCA_964036315.1 of Acanthosepion esculentum. Taxonomy (NCBI): domain Eukaryota; kingdom Metazoa; phylum Mollusca; class Cephalopoda; order Sepiida; family Sepiidae; genus Acanthosepion; species Acanthosepion esculentum. The sequence goes on along the minus strand of OZ038476.1, from coordinate 109,256,110 downwards.
TATCTGCCAGTATAAGAGAAAATCAAACAATAACTGATCCATTTAAAAGGCGGCTCTAAAATACGAAATATTTACCTTTTTATATTTGTCCAGAGAGCTTCTTTTAAGATACACGGAAGTTTTCTCTCTAAAATTTCTATTTGCTACAAGTTATTAGAAACTCTCTCCCTTTCACCGAATATTGCTGCTTTTTTTTTTTAACGCAACTTATGGCGGATATATTCTATGGTTGTCTATTGAACTTTTTGGTACTAATGTCATTATTCCATATGTTTTTTTTCAAATTGATTATATCATCTTTGTTGTTAATAAGAAAAATTTTCCGTCGATACATTTTTAATGCGCGTTATATTTTATAATATTACTGTGCTAGATTGCAAGTGGTCATATTATTGTTCCCGTTGCGTCTGAAAGAGAAACGAGAATGTTAACATTCGGCGCATGCCACCCAACATTGTGTTCGGTCCGATCCATTTCCAGTTATGACTCGCTGAAAATATTTTTTCAAATACATGATGCTTTGTCGACTCCTCTCATTTTCTCTCTTACTCTATCCTTTCTTTTATCCCTTTCCCTAACTAATACTCATCTCTCTCGTTCGCTCACTCTCTCTCTCATATATATATATATATATATATATATATAATATATATATATATATATATATATATATATATATATATATATATATATATATATATATATATATATATATTATATATATATATATATATATATATATATATATAATATATATATATATATAATATATATATATATATAATATATATATATATATAATATATATATATATATATAATATATATATATATATAATATATATATATATAATATATATATATATATAATATACACATATATACTCTTCGGCAGAATTGAGTCACTGTCAGTCACTGTGTGTTTATCTAAATCTAAAAATAAACACGCTAAAATTCACCTTCATCCCTGCCGTGAGCCGACGGCTTAGTGGTAGAAGTTCCGACTGACGCCAATTCAGTCGGGTTTCGATCCTAGCTAGAGGCAACCGGACGTCTAGCCACACTGATGAGCTGTAAAACAGCGAAACAGTCTGTCTGTGGGTGACAAAAAAAATATATATATATCCAAATAAGTTTTAAATTCCACCGAAAAGGTCTGATGATTCAAATTATATCTTTCTAATTTCCTAATGTGTTGTACATTGGGTTTGAAGTTATGAACTTTGGACAATTCATGTTTTTCGCTGCTATATTCAAGTATTTTCGGCTATCATTGTTATTGTCAAGAACCAGGTTTTATCAGTAGAGCAAAGAAGATCTTTTTGACTAAATTCTGTCATTTTTAGATCGCGGAAAATAATTCCAATTTCAATTCCAGCAATCTAAAAACGCTTGAGTTCATATTCAAGGACTGCAGCTGATTACAATTTTAGACCAAAAAAATACGGGGATGCTCAGCTTTAAATTAAAATTTTGAAATCCCATGTATTTAGATGATTACATTAGCCGATCTCATTCATTTTTTGACGTTTTTATTTTTAACTTTATTCCTATTGTTTAAGTATCCTATATTATATCAGCAGTAGTTTTGCGAGGAAAGGATTCTAGATGTAAATTTACAATCGGGGATTCTGAAAATGATTGAAATTTTCAACACATTTTCGTCTTAATTTATTGCTCCTTTAATTAAAAGTACATTATTAATATAGACTTGTTAAAATGCTAGTGTTCTGACAACAATTCCACGGTCGATTTGTAAACGTTTCTTTTTATGACATTGGTCTGATCAGACGATCCCAGCGTGACGTACTGTTGGAAAGTGCTTGAAAACCATACAACGAGTTAACCCAAGAATTATGTGTAAAATTTGGGAGACGTGAGGGCTTTGTAAGCTGCCGATGCTTGTGCAAGCACGAAAGCACAAGCCTTCGTGACCGACGGTTTGAGCATACTGACCTTGTACAGCTACAGATCGCACCAGATTATTGCACTCTCTCCAAGAAACTGTAAGGGCAGCTCAGCATGTTTGCAATGTAAACAATATGCTGTCTCTGTCGTTGTTGTATAAATACATAGACCTGAGCTGGGATCTGTCACTAATTACTCTCGCAAGAAACCAGCCAATTCTGGTTGTCCCTTCTTTCCTGATTTAGCGCGTACGTTACGCCCTGCCAATACCTCATAATAGTTTTGATCACGAGGAAAGACAGAAAAGACATACCAGAGACACTGTTTGGTTTCAGTGAAAAAAAAATAAATAAAAGGACCAAAATATAGAAGTGTTTAAAAAATTTTCTGCCATTATCTTATAAATAAGAGGCTATTCCGTTTTGATCGCGTGGACAAACGGAAAAGACATATCAGAGATGCCACCTGGTTTTAGTGAGAAAATCAAAGAAAGAATAGAAGATAGAAGTGTTTAATGTTTGCTTCTGTTTGGTTTATTTGAATTTGTTTAAGGGCATATCAACACCTCTATGGGTTATTTAAGGTCGAAATCTAAATAATTTGGACACAATTTTATGTCTTCAACTAAATATATTTTGAACGCAATTGTATGCCTTCTACTACAGATAAAATGTATTGTTGGTCATTTTACTATAAATTGGTATTGTTGGTAATTTCAATACAAATATGTATTTTATACTTTGATAGTCATAATAGTAACACCCTCCCCCTCCCCAAAACACTATTAAATAGGTGCTACCACCCCAGGTCAGGGGGGACTTGGGAACAACACCAATTAATAGGTTGTTCGACGCTCCTCAAAACTTCCAATCTCCCGATTAGAGTCCTTGCTGTCGGATGGAGTTTCTCGTTATAACCAGGACTACTGTTAAATGGAAAATTTTCTCAATTTCAGATCTTTTCATTTCTACCCCCTTACTTCTGTAAATAAAGACCCGCATTCATATTTATAATTGTTACTGACTTTTTTTTTCTTTTTTTTTCTTTTTGTTAAAGTTGTTGATCTCAGATAATTTACGACGCGAAGGGGGAATTTTGACGGATATTTTGTTGTCGTAGAATTCACCACAAGCTTACACAGTAATTAACTTAAGAGTAAATATTCATCAGAATATTAATATAGGAAAGCCATAAAATTTTCACGGGTCTTTTTTTTATTTTATTTTATTTATTTATTTATTTATTATTTTATTTTTTTATTTTTTTTATTTTTTTTTATTATTATTATAATAATAATAATAATATTTTTTTTTTCCTTTGATATCTGGCGTTTACACATTTCTTTCCGGGTCCCGCCCAGGGACCTAAGGTTAGAAATGGCATCATGACACTTTCCACTGCAAAAAAATAAATAAATAAATAATTACATAGATAAAGCCCTTCGTAAAGTGTGGGCTGTACTTGTCAGAACATTTTTTTGTATCTCTTTGAGGAATGGACTTCCAGGGATACCTTCAATCAGCCTACTGGAATCTTTTTCAACCAGTCCAAGGGCTCCAACTACAACAGGAATTGTTGATGTTCCCATGTGCCACATTTTTGAGATTTCTATTTCAAGGTCCTTGTATTTTGACAGTTTTTCGAATATCTTCAAAGATACATTGCAGTCTGCAGGGACTGCCATATCAATAAGGAGGCACTTATTTTGTTTGTGGTCTTTAATAACAATGTCTGGGCGGTTGGCTTTGATTGTTCTGTCAGCGTGTATTGTGTAGTCCCATAGAATCGTAACAGGTCCTATCTCCGTAACCGGGTCATCATCATCATCATTATTATTGTTATTATTATTATTATTGTTATTATTAATAATAATAATAAAAAAATCAATCATAGCACAAAGTCAAAGTAGGAATGTGCTGTGCCAATTTTCCAAATAGGCGGTTCTTTTTATTTCGAAAAACCACCGTTTTAAATTCTACATTTTTAGCCAGATTTGAAAACTAATCGATGATAACTGTAGAAAATATAGACATCTTAACTAGAGGGCTGTTATTAAAACTGGTTTTTGCGCAATTGTGGGTAAAACGAGTTTTACTGGATGACACTCTGATAAGGTACTGGAAAATTCTCAGCTCCCCGACGAAACCTTTTCAATAAAGTTGTTGAGCTCAAATATTTAACGATGCAACGGGGGAATTTTGACAGATATTTTATTGTCGTAGAACTCGCCACCTGCTTATTAAGTCATAACTTAAGAGTCAAGATTCATCAAAAAATTCAAATAGGAAAAATCGGGAATTTTCCATGGTTATTTCTAGTTACACATAAATGATATAAAACAAAAATACCTTTTTAAAATCGCTCTCTCACAGACGCGACGTTGCCTCGCTCTGTCTTTTTTACAAATACTTTCACGGTAATTGCTTCGAGGGGCTGCTTTCGCTGGTCCCTAGGCCTCATGAATTTAAACGTCCTACGAGGCTAGCATCCCGTTCCCACCCCTTCACCGTTGAAACTGTTAGATGTAGACGTATCTTCTACTCCAATAGCTTCCTGTCTCGCACATCTCGCCTGTGGAACTCCCTTCCCTATTCCTGTTTCCCTGACAAATACAATCTCCAACTATTTAAGTGTAACGTCAATCGACATCTCCAGTTGCCTTGATCTATCCACTTCCCTTCTCCACATCCTTTCACCTTTCATTCCTATCTGCTCTCGCTCCAAATCTTCTGTAACCCCCTTGCCTTGATCGATCCATTATCTTTCTCCACATCCTCTCCTTTACTACTCCTATCTGCTCTTCCTGCAAACCTTCTGTAACCCCTTGCGTGCTAGTGGCCTCCAGCCTTGCTTGGGGTGATAAGCTTAAAAAAAAAAAAAAAAAAAAAACATGAGCATTTTGGGGCTGTAAAGTTTGGACAATTTAAAACCTGTATGGAAACATTTTAAAATCCGGTTTCAGAATCTTCTGAGGCGATGTTCTGGAGATCGTTAGTTGAGTAGAGCAACGACGGGTAGAAGTTATTGAATCCTCAAGCAACACTCTGTCATACACCTTCCTCTACTGCGTCAGTACGCACAGCGCGCTTAGGACCTCTTCGCCGATTGATCCACTTCTTTCAAACCGGGCGATTATGTTCCGAATCATCTTATCGCAAGGAGATACTCTGACATCAAAATGTTACCGTTATTTTGTCTGAGTTTGAACAATTGATCTTTCATTGGGATAGAAAAAATCTTTTACTCGTTGCTTGAACATACGTAGCCATTTTAATATACGAGAGATGCTCTATAAACTTCAAAAAACTAAAATAAAAAAAGATTGGAAACGAACAAGTTATGACTTTTTCAAACCCTTCAGTTTATCAGTGGCCACCCTATATTGCTCGATGGCCCAAGGAAATGCGACTGTCTATTCTAACATGTAAGGTGTAGTAATGGATAGCGGCTCGGACTGAGGAATTCCAGTCGAATCCATTACATTCATTTACGTGCAATGCCCTTGGGGAAGGTATGAACCCTCCTCTTCTTTTCCCAGCTATCGATAAATAGCAGGACAGACCGGGTTCTATAGCCTTGGATGGCAATTGGTCTACCGCAGAAAGAAATGGCAACATACTGCGGGAAGAAATTTGCCTCATGAATCGAAAGATACATGATCGCCTAAGCCTGTATCACGCATGGTACATAACTGAAAACTGACTTTCCATTGTCTAGGCTTTTTTGCCAATGTTTTGCACACTCGCTCACGAAGGGTAATGCGCGCTGGTCAAATTGCCCCGAACATTATATAATGGTTTATATATATATATATATATATATATATATATATATATATATATATATATATATCTCCACACTATCTGTGGAGAGATGTGTGTGTATGTAAGGAGATACTGTTTGTAATTATTTTGTCATTTGTGTTGATATTGAATTATCTGAGTGTTCTCTAACCTATAGCAATTTATTATTTTTTTCCCTTCCAAGTTGAATTATAAATGTCAGAAACTCAGCTCTCTACCGGAAGTAATAGATTCTGAAATTGCTTCAGCTGATATTATTATTTTTTGGTGTTGTTGTTGTTTATTTTAAGCTCATTTAGCAATATAAGCAATTTTTGAGTTTGGCAGTAAGTTGACAATTTGTGCATATTATACAGAATACCATCTGTTGAAATTCTACCCGCTCCAGCCAAATTGAGGAGATGGTTGGCTCATGAATGTTTTCTAATTTGCCATAATTATTAGTATTATTTTCATTTTCATGGATTTATGTTCTATACGCATTGCCTTCCGGGACCCAACCAGAATGCTAAAATCAAAAATGGCTACATGACATTTTCCAATGATCATTTTTGTTTAAAAAGAAAGAAAAAAAAAAAAAAGAAAAACCTAACATCACACACATTTTACAAATGTAAAATGTGTGGGATTTTAGTTGTTTTTTTTTTCTTTTTACAAAAATGATCAGTGGAGAATGTCATGTAGCCACTTTTGACCTTCGTAATGTGGAAGCTGTTCTTGTGAGTACAATTTTTGTACTTCTTTAAGGCATAGGCTACCAGGGATCCCTTCAATGAGTCTATTGGAACCTTTTTCCCCAGTCAATCCGGGGGCTCCAACAACAGTTGAAATTATTGATGCCCTCATGGGCCACATTTTTTAGATTTTCACTTCACGATCCTTGTATTTTGATTTTCTTCTTCTTTTTTCTTGTTTTCCTTTTTCTTTTTTCTTTTCTTTCTTTTTTCTATTCTTTCCTTTTTCTTTTCTTTCTTTTTTCTTTTCTTTCTTTTTTCTTTTCTTTCTTTTTTCTTTTCTTTCTTTTTTCTTTTCTTTCTTTTTTCTTTTCTTTCTTTTTTCTTTTCTTTCTTTTTTCTTTTCTTTCTTTTTTCTTTTCTTTCTTTTTTCTTTTCTTTCTTTTTTCTTTTCTTTCTTTTTTCTTTTCTTTCTTTTTTCTTTTCTTTCTTTTTTCTTTTCTTTCTTTTTTCTTTTCTTTCTTTTTTCTTTTCTTTCTTTTTTCTTTTCTTTCTTTTTTCTTTTCTTTCTTTTTTCTTTTCTTTCTTTTTTCTTTTCTTTCTTTTTTCTTTTCTTTCTTTTTTCTTTTCTTTCTTTTTTCTTTTCTTTCTTTTTTCTTTTCTTTCTTTTTTCTTTTCTTTCTTTTTTCTTTTCTTTCTTTTTTCTTTTCTTTCTTTTTTCTTTTCTTTCTTTTTTCTTTTCTTTCTTTTTTCTTTTCTTTTTTTCTTTTTTCTTTTCTTTTTTTCTTTTTTCTTTTTTCTTTTCTTTTCTTTTTTCTTTTCTTTTCTTTTTTCTTTTCTTTTCTTTTTTTCCTTTTCTTTTCTTTTTTTCCTTTTCATTTTTCTTATTTTCTTTTATTTCTTCGTTTTTTTCTTCTTACTACAGATACTACCACCTACAACTTCTCTCTTATTTACCGTCATTTTATAGGTGTTTTGTTAGATTTCCGAAACAGGTTATTTACTTTTTGATATATCTATCTTTGTATTCTTGGAAAACCTGTTTGCCTCTTATACACGGTTATTATTATTTTCCCCGCCTTCCTCTCTGCAGCCTTTGCCATTGGCATATGATAGAGAATGGATGTGAGTGAGCGGGCTTTAGACTAAGGGTAAAAGGGCGAGAAAGAGAGAGAGAGTGCGGAAACGCCGACGTGAGCGAGAGAGTAAGAGAATTCGTGATAGGTGTAAAAGTAAGATTTATTTCTCTACCCACTTTCTATTTCAGGACCCGCTTTCTTTCTTAACACCCTCTCGCTCTCTCTCTTTCTCTCTTCTTTAATGCCCTTTCTTTCTACTTTTCTTTCGTAACGCCCTCTCACTGTTTTCCCTTAACCCTCATCTATTTACGCCTTCTCTCTACTTCTCATTCCCTTTACCATCTCTCCCTCTGTCTACCGCTTTTCACGCCATTTGCTCCCTCTGTCTACCGCTTTTCACGCCATTTGCTCCCTCTGTCTACCGCTTTTCACGCCATCTGCTCCCTCTCTCTATTTCTTGTCACCATCTTTGCCCTCTCACACTTTGATCCCTCTCTTTAACGCTTATTATTCACATTACCACCATCCCTCTCTACTTCTCTCTTTATCCCAACACTCTCTCTCTCTCTCTCTCTACTCCTTCCCTTACATTTATCTTTACACCTTCCCTCTATTCGACCTTTTTCTCTCTCTCTCTTTACCTTTTCTTCTCTCTCTCTTTACCCTTTCCTCTCTCTCTTTTTGCCCTTTCCCTCTTTCTCTTTTTGCCCCTTTCCTCTCTCTTTCTCTTTTTGCCCCTTTCCTCTCTCTTTCTCTTTTTGCCCCTTTCCTCTCTCTTTCTCTTTTTGCCCCTTTCCTCTCTCTTTCTCTTTTTGCCCCTTTCCTCTCTCTTTCTCTTTTTGCCCCTTTCCTCTCTCTATCTCTTTTTGCCCCTTTCCTCTCTCTATCTCTTTTTGCCCCTTTCCTCTCTCTATCTCTTTTTGCCCCTTTCCTCTCTCTTTCTCTTTTTGCCGCTTTCCTCTCTCTTTCTCTTTTTGCCGCTTTCCTCTCTCTTTCTCTTTTTGCCCCTTTCCTCTCTCTTTCTCTTTTTGCCCCTTTCCTCTCTCTTTCTCTTTTTGCCCCTTTCCTCTCTCTTTCTCTTTTTGCCCCTTTCCTCTCTCTTTCTCTTTTTGCCCCTTTCCTCTCTCTTTCTCTTTTTGCCCCTTTCCTCTCTCTTTCTCTTTTTGCCCCTTTCCTCTCTTTCTGTTTGCCCTTTTCCCTCTCTCTCTCTCTGTTTGCCCTTTTCCCTCTCTCTCTCTCTGTTTGCCCTTTTCTCTCTCTCTCTCTCTCTGTTTGCCTCTTTTCTCTCTCAATCGCTGTTCGCCTCTTTTCTCTCTCTCTCTCTCTCTGTTCGCCCCCTTTCTCTCTCTCTCTCTCACTGTTCGCCTCTTTTTTTCTCTCTCTCTCACTGTTCGCCTCTTTTCTCTCTCTCCATTCCCCATCTTTTTTCTATCTCTATTCCCTTCTTCATATCTGACTCTACAGAGAACCACTATTTGTCAAAATGTGTATAATCGTTCTCAAAATTCATGGCGGCGGCGATTTCTGGGCAAATGACGACATAGTGGTGTGATGCTCGGAGAGAGAATTTCCAACTTGACAAGCGATTCCTTTTTTTTCAAAATACAGTGTGAAGAATTCCTGAATATCATTTATCTGATTGGCATGTTGGAAGAAAAGTCACATTTTCAAAAAACAAAAACAAAATCCAATTCCTCCCCAACCTCTTTACATTCACCTCAAAACTTTTATTAACTGCGTGTTTCTCTTCTCATTTGTATGCACGTGTGTGTCCGTGTGCTTTTTGGAGACGTTATGCTAATTATTTTAGATTTTTCCAAGGATGGATTTTAGGATTTTCTCTCTTCGGCATTTATTTTTAAAATTCTCTTTTACTTTTCGACTTCGGACTTTTTGTACTTTCACCCGATTCTCCAGCAGTGGGAAGATATTTCTTTCCAGTTGATGTATATTTTTCATGATTCTTTTTTACTTTTAGCTTTTGATGAATTTGAGGATAGTTTTAAATTTCTTTTTTCCTTTTCATTTTCAATTTGCGTAGAAATTTACTTTATGCGTGTGCGCAAATATGTGAAGATGATACAGAATTCACAGGCACGCATACACATATCTATCTATCTATATATATATATATAAAATTATTTATTTATTCGAAAATTATAACATAAATGTTATAAAATCACTGCAATACAGCCATTTTGTTTCAACACTTCTGGTGTCTTAACAAGTGATGGTGTTAAATGGGGTTTCCACACCATCACTTGATAAGACACCAAAAGTGTTGAGTCTGTTCACCATCCATTGATAAGACACCAGAAGTGTTGAAATAAAATGGCCATTTTTGTAGTGATTTTATAACATATTTATGTTATAATTTTCGAATAAATAATTATATTTGCTCTACTCTGTATTGAGCACTCTTTAAAGAATAGTATTTGTTGGTTATTGGAATTTATTCAGTATACACCAATCCTATACTTGGGGATATATATATATATATATATATATATATATATATATATATATATATAATTTTTTTAAAAATATGATTCCTTCGCTACATAAGAGTTCTCGTGTTTCAAAAGCGAGATCCGAGATGAAAGTCAATTGTACCCCAATTTTTGGCCATTTCACGCCTCAGGATAAATTCATTGGAGCTTGTCAATACTAAAACTTTTTATCAAACGTTTTTTGCGGATCAGTTTTAAATTTTATATAATAATAGGATGCACTTGAATTACATACCCACGGATTTTTACCTGTGTGTGTGTGTGTGTGTGTGTGTGTGTGTTATTAGCAATTCAACCCTGGGTATGATCTCGGAGGAGATTGAAATTACTTGGGTTAATAAAAACTACAGTGCCTCCCTTGATGAATTTTAACTTAACATCAAGAATCTAATTAGAGAATTAGAGAGTGTTGTTATCACAATAAGTAGACGTATTATGTCTATATTATTCAATGAAACATGCTTGAATGAAGATCTGATGTATATATAATGTGTGTGTATATAATCAGATCTAGAACTATCAGATATAGTTAAGCAACGTCGAGCCTAGTCAGTACCTAGATGATGGGTGACCGCGCTTGGGAATACCAAGCGTGGATATGCGGGTGGTGTAATAGAATGCTCGGAATTTTAATCGGAGAGCAGAGCTTCAATTCCCGTTGGTATCTTTATACTGGCAAACACTCTTGGGAAAGGTATGAATTCACCTCTTCACCTTCCAGCTATGGGTTAATTAGTAAGAAAAAGGGTTGATAAACCGTAGAAAAATGAATCAATCAATGGAAACATGTTGGGATCTACAAGCACTAATCTAAACAACCAACATATCTATGTAATTGTCTATTTTAGACACACAAACACCTGAAAGTAAAAAAGCCTGAGATACATTCTGGGCATCAATTGGTTTGACTGGGTCACCAATGCCGTAGTTCTCTCCTGTGCAGTTACCACCATATACACCATTCTCCAACTGCTTGGGAAAAATAATATAAGATTTTAATTATTTTAAACACACACAAATGCATATACACAACACATTTTTTGCTATCCATCTGATTAAGTCATATAAGCAAAATGCATTATCAGATATTATTTTCGAAACGTACTTTCATGAACGTTTTTCCAAATGTCAATAACTTATATAAATATGCATTCAAGAATGTGTGCCTTGAATAATATCTATTTTTGTTTATGGACAGTTGCTTAAGTTGGATGTAAGTTACTCACTCACACACACACACACACACACACACACACACACACACACACACACACACTGGTCTTGAAATGTTCTAAAATCAATGAATTTTCCAAAATTTGACTAAATGGAAAAAATATTTCCCTTTTTTTCTTTTCCGTTTTTCTGTTCCTTCCTTCCTTTCATTGTTTCCTTTCCCTTTTTCAAGGATCCAGGAACATGCACACATCCACAAAAACACCTGATCACATATACAAGACTGAACACCATATAAATGTGTGGGTATCACTCGTTTACATACGTTTTTTTTTATCATTGCATGTAGGTACATCATTAAGTCTGCTATAGGATAATGAAAACTGTGTCTGTTTTTCAAGAAAATCTCCTTTCTTATTAATGCAGAAAACACAAATCTTCTCCGTTAAAAGCACAAACAGATCAATATAAAATGTAAATTTAAAACCTAAAAATTTAACATTAGTTTACAGACTTACTGAGAAAACCTCGTAGACACACACTTGGTAACAGATATATTTCGTATACACAATAGATGAAAAAGCCTCTCATATATATATATATATATATATATATATATATATATATATATATATATATATATATATATATATATACACATATACACAGCATATTTGGTAACCCAGCGCGCAAAATACTAAAAAACGCTTAATCTTAACTTAACGCACTTAATCTTACCAGCTGTCAAGCATTCGACTTATTTTACTGTCCGCCCTCCTTTACATGCCCCACCCCTGTTCGCTATCTCTCAATATGGACAATGTTTTCTTCAAAATTTGGTTATTATCTCCCCCTCCCTGTTCCGACTTTTGTTTAACTTGCTTTTTGCAAAGCTTCTTGCGAATCAATGCCATGAAAGAAGCTACACTCATTCTTACAAAAATCCCTAAACACGTTTACGTCAATTTGTCAAAACAAACTACGCTACAAGCGCCATATTCTTTATAATTCTATGTTCTTGCCTCTATTCTTCGAGATGAAATCTTCTTACTTTAAAAACAGCAACATCTAATAATAATAATAATAATAATAATAATAATATGTGTATGTTTCCTGCTTTGTATCCTGTAGAGCCGGGTCCAAACTATGGTCTTTAGGCCCTTTGGGAGAGTTGTCATTCAATTGATAGCGCTTTTTTTAGTATATAGGATGTTCCTAGCAGGGTGATCTTCTGGGTAACTTATGTGTTGATGTTACCGGAGACACTGTTAGTAAAATTGTTCAGTCCTTTTCTCACCGACCCCAGACTTCCGGTTACTATCGATACAGCCTTCATTCCCCACATCCTGTTAATCTCCATGTCCTTGTATTTGGACAATTTCTCGAAAATTTCCATGGAGGTGTTTCTCTCGGGTGGCACTGCTATGTCAATAAGCAAACTGAATTTATTGTGTTTTTTCATAATATCAGGTCTGTTGGCTTTTATTTCCATGTCAGTTTGAATTGGCATGTCCTAGAGGATAGTTACATCGTTATTTTGGGTAAATGTGTCTGGCATGTGCTAAACCATCTCTCAGTGATTTCGATTTGTGACCTGATTCATTGGGAAACTTAGTGTCAACTCCAGGGTTCATTTTATGCCAAGGAAGTTAACTTTTACAATTGTAGAGAAGGAGCTGTTTGAACTGTCAGGTAAGCTTTATTTCTTTGGGAAATATATTAGAATAATACAGAACTTAAACTTGGGGCAGACCGCCTGCATACGGATAGAAAAAGAATTCGCAAGAATATATTTTAACTAGCTCTCTCAATTAACTTTGTTGGTGGAGTGAGTTAGATCACTACTTACTTTGGCCTTGTGCCATGATTAACCTAAGATTAATAAAGAGTTGTTTTTTTTTTTTTTTAAAAAAAAAAAGAAAAAAAAGATTCATATCCCAGTCATTCAATTTTTTTCACCGCTTCTGACATTGATGAACACTTTTTAAAACGCCTTTATACCACAACTTCATTAAAGAGTACATCCATTTTTTTCCCCTCATCCTGTTCAGTGAATTTTTTTTTTCCACACCTCGGTCTCTTTTAAAACATGAACACAATTCCTGGGTTGTATCCGCCCCCCGTCTTCAACCAAACTAGCAATGGAGTGTATTTGCTTGTTTGTTTTTATAATGAAAAGAAAACAAAAACCTCGGTGGATGCAAAACGAAAGATTAAAAAAAATCTGAGAAAAGTAATAAAAAGTGATTTTGTTCTTGCTGGAAGGTCATGGAGGGATTTTTGCATGGGGCGGGACGCGGGGTAGTGGCTCCGGAGTCAGGAGTGAAGTACGTATTCTGATAGTGATTTTTTTTCCTTCTTTTAATTTTATTTAAATTTTATCTTTTTCTAACTATGGTCAGTCTCATGAATTCTAGTCTCAAGTTGCCCTAGGCTAAAAATACGAATGATTATTTCATTTCGTTTTTTATTTGATGCTAACTATCTCTGTTACCTAAGACGTGTGTACGTGTGTTATCTTACCAATGTTGTATATATATATATATATATATATATATATATATATATATATATATATATATATATATTCAACAGATTTATTTTTATTCAGACATTTTTATTACATCAGATGTCATTTTTAGTCGATACTCGTGTTTAAAATAGACGCTCCTGTTTTATTCGAAATATCGTGTATTACGATTGTCGGCCTGCGCACTCAAGAGGCAAGTTTTCTTCGTTAAAGTTTCTTGAGAGGGCCGACATAATATACACTTTCAAATAAAAACGGGGCGTCTATTTCAAACGCGGGTATCGATCAAAAATAACGTTTGAAGTAATAAAATATATAAGACTGTTCACACTCAAGATCGTTGATTTTACATATATATATATATATATATATATATATATATATATATATATATATATATATATATATATAAAGTCTTCCATGAGCCAAAGGAAGCAGACGTTCTCGGCGAAACGCGTTGTTTATAAATTTTCTACTTTGTTTCATCATATTTACTCTTGTTTTGGAAGCATCCCCCGACACACACAGAGATAAGAACGTTATTTCTAGTGGATACCTGTATTTGAGTAGACGTACAGAATTTATTTCTTCCACTGTCCTTGTATTCTCGAGACTTATGAAAGAAAATGGGATATCTTGCCGGAAGGTCCATTCGCTTTAAGTTTTCTCGAGTGTGCAGGCGAGTAGACGAAGTAAATAAATGTTTAGAATAAAAATAGATAAACGGGGCGGCTACTCAAATACGGGGTTTTACTAAAAATATCGTTTGAATAAAATTACAACGGATTTAAAAATAAAAATCATTAATTAAATAATTGCGTATATATATATATATATATCCGTCATATAGCCAGACGTCCTTTACCGATTTAGCCACAGAGGGGCGTTTCGGTTAGCAAGGTCGAATTGTAGTCACACACACACACACACACACACATATATATATATATATATATATATATATATATATATATATATATATATATATATAATGAACAATATTTGAAAAATGTATGAAAGTGGAGAATGTTTACTTGTGACGCGTTTGTCGTACTAACATAAATGAAGTCCTGAATGTCGAACCGCGTCATCAGTAAACTGTTCTCAATTATATATATATATATATATATCTCAAAGTGAGAACAGTTTACTAGTGACGCGGTTCGACCTTCAGGACTTCATCGGACTAAATTTATCTTAGTACGACAAACGCGTCACGATTAAACTTTTTCCACTTTGTTATACATTTTCCCCAATTACACACACACACACACATATATATATATATATATATATATATATATATATACGCGTGCGCACACACACACACAGTGAAAACTTTATAGATAATAATAAACAAATTAAAAATAAATTAATATTCCTTTTTATTCAATTGGTTGACATTAATCGGAAGAAGATGTTTGACGAGCAATAGTGTTTTATTCCTCAGTCAGCATGATCTGTTTATCGACTCCCTTTTGACCCTCGAGCATTTATTGACCTCCTAGATAATCGCATCGCCGCCTAGTGGTCGATATCGTGTATTTCTTGGCTCCCTGTTCTTCTATTTGAACCAAAGTGTTGGCTACCCCTGCGGCTGGAACTCACTGTGGTAGTAATAATCTGCTAGAAAAGTAGTTAGATGACCGCTGATTTTGTCAAAATTTTTGTTTGGTTTTTGTTCTCGGTGTTGGCATTAATTTTTTTTTTTTTTTTTTTATTGACAAAAAATATATACAATGAAAAATCTTTATAATGGGGTTTTAGTTATGGCATTGGTCATCATCATCAACATCATCATCATTATTATTATTATTATAATTATTATTTTTTTTTTTTTTTTTTTTTTTACGTCATTTTTTTTCCTGTCTCGAAAAATGTCCCACCCCGACCAAATAAAAGCTCAATTTGCTGCTGTATAAAGAAACCTTTATTCTTCTTTTTTTTTTCCTCTCTCATCAGCAAAAGTATCCTGTATCGGGGCTTTTAATTGAATATTTCAATCAAGTCTTCCGCTGCATCTTTCCGCATGATCTCCCAACAGACACAATCTAATTATACCCTAACCAGGCTGACTGAAAATAAAATATTCATGAAATTCTTGCCTATCAAAAAGTTTTGCTTTCTATTTTCTATTTCTATTTATTGAAAGAAAAAAAAAAAACAACAAAAAAAGCCAAAATTTTTTTTTTTTTAATATAAAAGTTTTATAGCTGGGTGAGTTGTGGATTGTAGGGGAACGTTTCAGATAATTTCCTAATCGATGTAAACTGTTATTTCTTAACTCTTTACTCTTTATATTTTGAAGTTTATCGATGTGTTGTACGATGCAAAACATCTGCCATAAGCGCACACAAATCACTGTGGGGTTTGAGGAACATCCTTTTTCAAGATATATATCTCGTTAAGGCTTGCGTTGATGAATCCTCTACTAGGTATATAAGCATCTGGCAATATAGATACTTCCGGAGCATCGTCTGGTACAAGGCCTCAAGTTTAGAGTATTAAGATTCGAAGTCGCTCCATTATCCCTGTAATATATATGTATTTAGGCAGCATTTTTTCATTGATGCATGTTTCATTAAATAATATAGACAAGATTTCAACTGTTTTATGTATCAGATTTATTGGTAATATCCGTGAGTCTATGCGTTGGTGCAGTTGGTCCGGGGTAGTCATATCTTTTAGTTTATTGTAGATGTCCTATTTATTGCTGTTAAGGGTGTTCAATTTTTATTTGGCTATTTCAACTTAACCTGAACAAAATAAACTATGAAATCTCCACAAATATTCTTAAATGCCTATAATTTATAATAGAAGCCATTGGTTTATACCAACGGCTTCCCATACTTAATACTTCTCATTTTAACTCTCGTGTGGTCATGTGTGAAGTCATGAGCTGCAGTGCGATTTTCGCTTCCAGCGTCTCGTATGCACGAGTTTGTCGTTGCTTGGAAATCTTCCATGTAAACATAAACAGACTTTCATTATTGTTTTGTCCGTGTATTAGTCAATATATTGTAATGTAATTGTCATCTTTGATAATGGCTTATGTAAGCCGAAGTTTTAGATAGGATTAAAAAAATAGGTATCAATATTGTGATTTTCTTTTTTCTTTTAATGATAATGTTATTAAGCTTATCAGACGATATGAAAAGAATTTACATAAAATAAATAGACAAATCTTGAAACATATATATATTATTTACTAAATTTGTTACAAAGCAATAAGTTTAGAGGTCTTAGCGAGAATCGAATTTGCTCCATATGCCACTAGACTGTAATGAAAGCTATTTACTAAATTTGGCTAATTCTGGAACAAGGAATTAAGTATAGAGCACTCAGCGAGATAATTTTACTATCACTACACATTTATAATAGGTATTTTCTATATTTGATATAATGTGATACAGGGTCGGAAGTTCGCCGTCCCCAATGAGGATCGAATTCTGACACAGTTTAATAGCATGTTAGTTGATCTTGATAGACGGCCAAATTTGTTTTTGATATTGTTTCAAAATTTCGCTTTACTCATCACCTTTTTTTTTTTTTTTAATTTGTATGAAAAAAGTTTTTTTTTTTTCTTTTTCATTGGAAAATGACAATGGTTAAAGCAGCTTATTTTCGTTTTTATACCCGGTCAAAATTTCAGGTAGACAATGGGCTGATTGATAACACCTGTTTCCTCTCATCTCCGATATTTTTGTCTTATTTTGAATTCGACAGAAATTATTATTAAATGAAATGGAATAATTGGTCGTGCCTGTCTTCCCAAAGACGAATGTATTATCGAATTATTAGATGCCAAATGAAGCTACAGTTAGGAATTACATACGTTTTGACGATTCGTGTTCAATTTTTACGCATTGTAACTTTGTATTTTAACGGCTCTGTTATCTTTACGAAGGCTGATATATTTAAGCAACATCCCTGCATCAAATTTTGTGTAAATGTCAGAAAATATGCAGTTGACACTCTAGAAATACTTCATCAGACTTTTGGTGAATATTCTTTCCATCGTATTTTTAAAATAATTTCAATAGTAGCATTTCAAGGCTGGTCGAGTGTTACTTCAAGATGATGAATGATGACCGTCGCCGAACAACATAACTTATCTCACATAATTCGAATAAAATATGGTAATTT
Source organism: Acanthosepion esculentum (assembly GCA_964036315.1). NCBI lineage: Eukaryota > Metazoa > Mollusca > Cephalopoda > Sepiida > Sepiidae > Acanthosepion > Acanthosepion esculentum. Next base: position 109,238,288 of record OZ038476.1, on the reverse strand, counting down.
CTTTATAAGTAAACGTTAGGCAGTCGTCGATTGACATATTAAAAAGTCTTTCTATTAAACCAATTTTGAGGTGGGGGTGAATAGATTTTACAAGTCTGCTGTTATCGTTTTTTCTAATATTGATGGCAGCTTTTTTTTTCCCAACCTTTTTAGTAGTTTGGTTCGAAGAACGTCAACATTTTGATTACGATATTCTGTTATTTGAAGTTCTTTATCACTTTGTAGAGAAATTCAAAGGGTTCCACTCTCTAACGACTGAAGTTTTCATTCGCTTGAAGAAGCCATTTTAAACATTGATCTGAACAAGCGGTTGGATACAGTTGATGGTTTCAATATTTCTGTGTGTGTTTGGTGCTATTCATGACATCAACATGAAAGTCACGATCTGACGAGTCTATTGAAGAACATGAATCGAGTTTTTAGATTAATGAAGTCTACTGGAAGATTCTTGTCCGGGAACATTCTGATACTACACCTTATATGCGTCTTTATTGTTTGAAATAGTTAAGTGGAACTGGTGTCAGTGTTCGAGCCCTGTTGAAAACCCAGATATCAAATTGTGTTTCTTCTATGCAGATAGGCCCTCTCCTTTCTTTTATCAGTGATTCTTAATTAGGGAAAAGGCCGTATTTACACAATGAGGATCTAACATGATCGTAATTAAGCAGACAAACACTATAACAATCCCCCACGTCAACAAATCCTCCATAGATCCTCCTCCGTTGGGTGGATTGGTGTACAAATTTCATGGTTGTCTGCTTTATTGTTTATTTTTAGTAACATTATCTCGAAGACTACTTTGCCAGTGTCTGATTTCAACCCACACTGAGCGCATTACGAAAATCGCCGGGATTAGTTACCAGGGAGATAAATTAAAAATTTGATTAAACATTGCAAATTAATGTTAACGTTTTAATTTAATATCTGGATAATTGAATGAAAATTGAAATTTTGCTTTTCATTGATTTTTATCAAATAAATTACACAATCAAGTTTGAATTCGATGGGTTTCTTCTGAAAACCTTGAAGCGAGGAAATTGATTTCTCATGTCGTTCGCACGCACAGTTTTATGTATAGATAATGTTATTGCCTTGGAAATCGGCATTGCATTTCTTTTTATTTACCAGGACTCACACGGCAATCATTGCTACTAGTAAGAAAAGAGATGCCAATGAACATTTTTGTTTATATGTCGTGATTCTCTTAGCCGCGGGTTTCGTTTCTGTGGTTTCAGTTACACGCAGGCAGTCTGAGAAATAAGCAGTTTGTATTTTTTTTTATATGAAGATTCCCAGAATACAAGGCTCAAGAGACACTCAAAGTAGAGGACTACTGTTAAAAAAGGTAATGTTGAATAATGTGTGATATGAATGAAAGAGGAAGTGAAGACTGAAGATAAGAATAAATAACGACTGAGCCTTGACAGGAAGAGGTTCTGATTATAGTTTTCAGGGGAGCAATCATATGGGAGTCTATTCCATAAAGTTGCAATTATTCGAAAAAAACTGTAAGAGTGGAACTTTTTTTTTCTTACCTTTTGGACTATTGAGGAAATGTCGGTGATTCGATTCCTTGAAAGTAGCATGGCACTGTAAAGGTCAGAACTGGTACAACTGAATTGCTAAAGTGGGGAGGGCTTAAACGTGTTTCTTTTAAAAAAAAATTTAAAAAAAAAAAAAAAGCGCATTCTAGCTTTTTTTTTTTTTTCTTTTTTTTTTTTTTTAACCTCAGAAGGAAAATCTACCATTATTATCGCATGGAAATCAGAACCTATCCTGAGTTCGATGACAAGCAGAAAGGATCTTTGTGGGAGGACTGAAAAGTTCGCAGCCCGACCAAAAAAGAACAAAAAACAACCTTTCCTCCAAATCTGGTGTTTGAATGTATTAGTCAGATTTTGGGAGGTGAGTCGAAGTGAAAACCTTTCAGCGCACTCGCGAATATGAACCAGAATGAGTCAATAATTCGGTAGCCTGAATCATAGATAGAAGCCGAATTTTCAGAAATCTTATTTTTCCGGTGTGTGTGTGGGGAAAGAGGGGTCAGATAGTTACTCGATTCGATCCTATTCTCAAAATTTGATCCTTTCCTGGTCGGACTGTGGATTTTTTTTCTGGGTCCTTTGTATAAAGTTCGATTTGAATGAAGAGCATTAAAAAAAAGGTTTGTTTTTATGGAAAATGATTTGGCGTCAAATTCTTTCATAAACACTTTCGCTGCTACCTTGTTTTACCATTGTTGCCTGGCTGTGGTGATCCGTTTAAATATACATCGAACCCCACCAAAAAAAAAAATTGATATCATTTTGTAGTCTAATAATCTAGCCAATCCTCTCTCAAATGACTTCAAATTTTAACAAAATGCGTAAAAACTGATGTAAGTCCTCACGGTCAACCTAATGTGAATCTACCAGAAAGATGGACCGGGCGTAGCAGTAATAATATTAATGCGCTGTTGAAATGGACACCCAACTCATCAGATTTTTTTTACTATGGTGCTACTTGAAAGGACAGTTCCATCTCCTCTCCATTTTTCTAGAAGCCTAGATGAACATAAGCAGAGAATCACTGAGACGCTGGAGAATGTTACGCAAGCCATGCTACAGCGTGTTTGGCAAGAGCTGGACTACCGACTTGACGTGTTTCCTGCCAGAGGTTGTGCGCATATTGAACATTTGTGAAGCTTTGTGGAATCGGTTATACAATCTACATCTATTTGAATATCTTTCGATAAATAAATTTGTTATTGTTCAACATGAAGCCTTTTGTGTCTGTCTATATTTCTGAGATGAGGTATTATGTACAGTATTTACATTAGTCGGACTATTGTCCTCATCTTTGTCGCCATATTTGTCACAACGTTTCGGCCGTTGTACGCTCCGACCTTCTTCAGGTGGTTGGAATTTCGAACCGAACCCTTTAATTCGACCACTGGGGTAGACTGTTCTAGTTCCACGAGCTATGAAGCCTTTTTAATTTCGTTTGGTACATGTATTTAATCAGATATTAACATTTTAAATTGTCATTTTTTTTTTTTTTTTGAGGAGGGACACCTTGTATTGTGGCCTGCAACACAGGCTAAGCTAGACAACATCCGCAATATATCACAAATCATGTATTGTACGCTACTGTGTGATTTGGGCGGTTTAGAAATAGTGCGAATCAGTAGTTGCTTACTAACAAAAGCGCTAGAGACACAATGTCTAGAAAACGTATAAATATATACGTCAAGAGCAGGCAAGTAAAGTTTCGTGAAGACGTACAAGTGCGTCCTCCACAGCGAATGCGTTAAGCTACGGCCTTATTGATGTTTGTGTGTAAATTTAGGCCGCTATGCGTCGTCATTACAAGCAGGTGTTTTTACGTAGAATTCGAATATCTGCGCGGATTTATCGCTATAGAAAATAAAGAATTTTGGTGGGTTGAGAGGTGTGAAGTTCTGTACTTATGAGTCATTGTGAGATGTTCTCGATGGGAGGAAACTCATTTCGAATCTGTCTTTCTCCCTTTTATATCTGAGATTATTGTGTGTCAGGCTGTTAATCCATCTTAATAATTAATGCCTTCCCTGAACCTAAATAGAGAAAAAATTGTCACGCTTGCTGCTTCGTAAGAACTGATTCAAAACTATGTTTGGCTCTCCATTTAAAAAAAATAAATAAAAAACTACTGGCCACATGTAACTCCAGGGACTGGTTGTGCTCGAATGGAATAGTAAAACATTTTTAGCTCCACTTAAGAATTAGCGCCATATTTTATATGGAAATATTTGGGGGAAAAAATGAAACCGAAATTAAAAAAAAAAAAAAAAAATGAATTAGAATAGCAAATAATGGTTTCTAGAAAGCTAAGCAAAGTATTAAGAAACAGGAAAATTTCATTAGAAATGAAAAAATTGCTCAACTGCTATGTAAACCAGTCTTCCTATACAGTGCAAAAGAAAAATACTTTCACAGTCTTTGAGGTCGGGTTCCTGACACCAAAACAAGGTAAAACGTCCATATAAACATATTTCCAATGGGCCATGTGAAATGTGTTCTTCTTCGTGGTCAGGCATACGAGCGGATCTCGGTCTTCCTTGATCCATAATTTCTGGTGCCGCAGATCGTCTCTTAGCAACGCGACGATAAACAGCAGCAAAGGTTGGATGACTCAGCTGCCTTCGGTTTGGAAACGCAATCTGATACAGTCCGTGTAGACTCGCGTCCGTTACCATCCGCCATTATGTAAAAATAATTTCTGCCTGCTCACGCCATTGTTAAACGGAACATTTCTCAGTTAACTCACTATTACACAAAAACGTTGAAGACAGACGAGCCACAAATGTACACGAATGACAAATGTAACCTAGTCTACTTAGCAAACACGGTCGCAACTACCGTAAACTTTCTTTAAACTTATGTTGTATTCGAATCGTCGACGTCAACTGTTGTATCTCTTGTTTTCGAGATAAGAGAAAGAAATAATAAGGAAGACAAACTCGTAGGTAAGTAATGAAGTAGGTTTACTACACGAAGGTACACTTAGCAATTGACCTAATGCTAACTCGGTATTTACCCAAGCTCCCCACAGAGCGGGATGTGGCACAAGGCCGGTTTAACGTGAGTTTTTTCCGAGTCCGTAGGCCCGGACAAAAATTCCCTGTAAACCCGGCATAAACGGGTTCGGGTCTGTCTACCTCTCCGGACGAGACTCTGCCCTTCAGCAGAGCCTCGTCTGGGTTCCTTTCTGGCCGAAGGCAGATAGTTCTACCGTCTAGCTGGAAGAGATCTCAGCTAGCAATATTTAGCCCCCTCCCCCACGAGGGTTACATGTGGCATAAGGCCGGGTTTAACGTGGGTTTTCCGAGCTCGTAGGCTCTGATAAAAAATATTCCCTATTTGAACCCGTAAAAATGGGTTGATGTTCAGTCTACCTCCCCGAACGAGACTCTGCCCTTCGGCGGAGCCTCGTCCGGGTGCCTCTCTGCTCAGAGGCAGAGAGTTCGACCGTCTTGCTGGAACAGGTCGCAGCAAGCCTCTGTTGTCCGTTGACTTACAGATACATATAGATAGTTACTATCTATAGTGTTGTCACTCATGGGGATGACATGTTATTCCATTAGATCATCAGTAATGAGGAAGTTTTAAGGAAAATGGAAGCAAAAAGCACTCTTGTATTAAGAATCAGAATAGTCTGTTGAATTTTCCAGGACATTATGAGGAAAGAAGCCTTCAAAAAAGGACATATCGAAAATTAGAGGAACGGAGGGAAACAGCGTGTACTCTACATAATGAGCTTGTGGATGGTAGTATAAAGAAAGAGAAACATTGCTAAGAGGTATAAAGGATAGGAAGCTGTGAAGAGCCATGAACTCCCACCAACTTACTGCATTCTTATTCACAAACAGCTAGCGTTAATTTCTGTCTGAAAACCTGGATGTGAGGAGTTTTACACATTTCTCCTCTGTCCGTGAGGGTCCTTTGTTGGACGTAAGCCTTCTCCAGATTCTGGGGAGGAATTTTGTCATTACCCTACCACGTGTTGGTAGGGGCGGATGTGACACGCTTGAGTGATCATGTATCACTTCGATTCATGGTCACCTCTGCGCGTAAGTGAATGTAGCGAGCCTGGCTGGAATTTGAACCCGGCTCTCCGATTTCTTATTGCGAGTTGTCATCCATCGCACCACTCGCACATCACACATCTATGCTTACAGCGCCTGGTATTCCCGAGTGGTCCCCCTTCTAGGTACTGGCCAGTCTCGGCGTTGCTTAACTTCGGTGATCTGAACATAATTATTATTTACAGTCGAACTAATGACGATGGGTTCTATTAAGCGGAATGACAACAATCTGCTCCAGTAGATTAAATAATAAAGTACCCCGTTCGATATGTTCTCGCAGTGGCAGACACCTGAAGAAGGCCGAAACGTTTTGATAATAGGAACAAATATGAGGACATTCGTGCTAGATCGAAGCAGGTTTTGTTTTTCTCTGCCTTTCATGTCTTCAGTATGTCATAGTATCAACTTCTCCAAGAATGCGCCCCAGAGATGTCAACTCTTTTCTTAGTTTAAGTATAAGCGTCCTGTTCGTTCCCATATTCCTAACAACTTCCTCATTATTCAAGTTCTCTCCTCCATGGCATTCTCAGCATATTATTGTAGAACTACATCTCAGTTGCTTTCTTCTGTAAATAAATTGTTCAACATTCACTGCCACATAGGAGGACTGGCATTAGATAATTCAGCGCCCTTTTCTTTATTTCTAATGAAATTTTCCTGTTTCTTAATACTTTGTTTAGCTTTAGAAAGGCACCTTTGCTATTCCAATGCGCCTTCGGAATTTTGTACCCGTTTCCATTATCCGATAAATTTGCTTGATATTGACATTTCCAATTTGTAGCTCGCATTTTCGCTCGTCCCTTTTTCTGACGGCCATAAATTCTGTCTTTTTTTATAATTAGTCCTTTCTTCCTGCTTTCCTTTAATATCTTGTATTAGAGCTCATCAAACCTTTTTTTTTTAATTCTCGCATATATATTTTTTTAATTCTGCGCATATAATTAACAAAACTCTCTGTATGACCCATGCCAATGTTTATCTACGATAAATTCATTAGTTTTAAGAGAAACTTTATGAAAGTATTTAATTTGTGGCAGATATGTGGAGAATTTGATATTCTTTGCTATTTCCCCTCCTTCGCATGATCAGCCTGCAGGATATTGCCTGCAGACAGACTTGAAATCACTTTTCTCTTAAAATGCGCAGTATTGCTTTTATTTCTATATTTTCCGCCATTTTCTTTTAAAATTCGTTTTGATTTCCAATAGCATACACTTCCAAACTGTAGTTTTTTCATAAATATGTGTAATATACACTGCCTACACCCACAATCTGAGATGTCGGAAATTAATATTTCATATCAGTTCTCGCATCGTTATTTATTTATCTATTTTATGTTTGAAGGAGATAACATGCAAGATCGAGTCTGCTGCTGTCGTATAACCAAATTGCAGCTGCTAGTTTAAGACAGAGCCTTACGTTTCTATAAAACTTGTTTTTAATGAGGTTTCTAATCTGTTCATTTGACATTACACTTACACAGATAATTGGCCTAGTTGCACCAGAACACAGGCGCCCCTTTTTTATAAATGTTTGTGTGGCAAAACCTTCAGAAATACAAAAAAATGTGTTTTCTATGTTGTTTTTTGTTTGCTTTTTGGCTTTTTTAAGAGTTATTTTTAATTTTGCACAACTTATTCTGCGTACATGAGCATGAATGAAATTGTTAAATGCTGCTTAGTAAAAACGCTTTATCACAATGTTAGATAAAAATTTAGAGTCCCTGAAAACCAGTCCTTGTAGAAATATTGGGCGTTTCCATGTAAAGGCGGGGCACGTAATGGATTGCGGCAAGGAGTGAGGAATCGGAGAGCCGAGTTCGAATTCCAGTTTAATTCATTAAATTCACTGAGAAAATTATGAATTCATCTTTTCTGCCCAGACCTATGGGTAAATAACAGGACAGACTGGGTTTTATAGCCTTGGGTGTCAACCGGTCTAGGAAGGAAAACTCTGAATTCAAAACCGTATGTAGCCCTAGACAAACGCATACTATACAGCTAAGGAAAGGATTGTTCGCTTTGACTCCATTATTTCGACTCCTCGTGTTGGAATTTTACTTTTAATGCTAACAAAACATCTTATGTATTCCATTATAGAAACAGTTGCAGCGAGAAACAAATAAGTTATCTCCTCTTGACCTAAAACAAAAAAATAATAATTATAATTCTGAATATTCACGAGAATAAAAAACAGTCACATGACCTGATGAAACCCGCACGAAACATCGTTAGGCGGGAAAGTCAATCTTTTTCTTTTTGCTCCTTGAATTTATAGAAACATGGCGCACATTTCAGGCTCGTGACAACCAAACAGCTAAGTACAAAATTTATATTGTTTTTGATACCCAGTCTCTAGCAAGTAGATATATGCAAACCTTGTATTAAGAATTCGAAATATAAAATATATACACACACAAGTGTTTTTATACGAAGACTGCTTGTGCTTTGCTTGAACTTTTCATATATTTATGTTGTCGTAAGTTTCACTCGCTTTAAACGAGGTCGCTGCTACATATTCCCGCAAAACACACTATACGTTATCATCACGAAAAAGTATAACTTTCTCGTTACGAGTCGTTACAAAAGAATTGTTTTAATCCTTTTAAATCTGATAAAAAGATTACACACTCTCGATAAAAGGTGAGCAACAATGTTGCTGCCAAGCTAAACATGAAGCCAGGACAAAAATTATGCATCGTTTTCAGAGGTTTCAAAAAGTGAATAGCTCAGAAAATAAGTTAATAGAGATTAGAATTACCATAACACTATTACAAAGAGAACGAGTTTAAATAATACTGCTAGTTTGATGTATCGCCATGCAAATCTGTTGGCAAACGAGATAGGGCTTCTTTTCTTTTCTTTTCCCAAATGCTGAAATATTTGTACCTCCTGCAAGTATTGACAGCTTATCTTAAACTAACAAGAATTGTAGACGCAGGAGCCAAGTTTGTGCCTTTCAAGGGGGTCCTCCGTTCAGTGCATCGCGTCTGCTCATCTTTGCTGCGTGTGTGTCGTATAAGTGTGTTTGCATTTTTGAGGTGTGACGGGAGACACTGCGTGACAAGATTCAACAATCGACTTCCTCTCTCTACTCATCGTTACATTGTTATTTACGCTACCTACCCCGAGCACTTTAGAACCTGTCTTGGAGTGTTGCCCCCCTCCCTCTCTCCCTCTCTCTTTTTTTTTTTTTTTTTTTTTTAAACTTGTGAACTATGAACAAATAAGGTTTTTGGCGTTAGTAATGCATCCATTTTGTTTGTCATTTTGTACAGATAAGCGCGGCTTCTCCGTGAGCGGATTCGCTACTGAAGTGCCAACATTCTTTGTCATCTTTTCTTTGTATTTTATTTCTTGAAGAAATTTGTACTTAGATTTATTTGTAAAAAAAAAATGGTATTTTTTATTATTATTTTTATTTTTACGCTGCAGTAAATATTTTGGGAAAGTCCTTAACATTCTCAGACTGGTTTGGACGATTGCATTCATTCTTTTTGTTACTTCCACTTTTCCCAAATAGATTTCTGCTTACTCATTCGACAATCATTAGTTATAAACTCCATGAGGAAATAGTTTGCTTTTTTTTTTTTTCATACAGTGTAACCCGGATATAAGAGAGATTTTCTCTGGTCCCAAATTAGAGCCTGTGTTAATGTATATATAATAGACCAAACCCGGATATAAGAGACTTCTTATCCGGTCCCAACAACTCTCTTATATCCGGGTTACACTGTATATAGAAAATAGTCGCTACTATTTTAACTCTTCATTCCCAGCAATGCGAGCCACACAGATAATATACCATATATAATCGCGTGTCAATAGGAGGCAGGGTGGAGTAGTGGATAGCCTCTCGGATTGGTCTATGGGAAGAACAGCTCTGAATTCAAAAACCTGCTACGGGTCGTTTGGAGACCTTGTTGTATGTAGTGCATCAGGTATTCTGTATTCGATTGGTTCTGCACAAAGCCTTTACCCTTATAATCAAATCATATGTACTGGTGTCTGGGCTGTCGGTTCCTAGGAACTGAGCTGTTTGAACCTCATACGTCGAACACGATGGGATGAGTCCACCATACTCGTCATGTGAACTTTGAAATACCTAATTTTTAAGCTAATTTGACTACAATAAATGGATATATACTTAGGCCAACGACGTAGTCAGGGCTAGCAATAAATACGCTAATTTTATATCACATGTATGATGCAACCCCCTTAAAATTAGCTTCAAAATTAGGTCTTGAAAAGTCCCATGATACACGAGTATATAATGTAATTCTATTTTTCTTAGCAACGCCGATTCATATACAGTGTAACTCGGATATAAGAGAGTTGTCGGGACCGGATAAGAAGTCTCTTATACCCGGGTTTCTCTTATATCCGGGTTTGGTCTATTTTGTTTAGGTAAGTATGGCTCTAATTTGGGACCAGAGAAAATCTCTCTTATATATGGGTTTCTCTTATATCCGGGTTACACTGTATACTTATCTTCTCTAAATTTCATTTTTTTTTCAATTTTAATTCTTTTAATTTTATTAATGTTGCATTTTGATGCTGTAAATTTTATAGCTAATTTGTTAGTATTTTATTTTTACTTTACTGCTTATATAACCTTTGATAACATAGGTAGGCTTAACTACAATGTTACAGATTATTCTACTATATTTTTACTATTCAGAAAAAAAAGATAAAAATTTGTTACCTCACGGACTATACACCTGAAAATTTTCGAATGTGTAGGCATAAACCTATTTGGAAATAGTGGAAGAATACAAGAGTGAAAACAAGTCTGAAAATGTTAAGAACTTTCCTAAATTATGTACAATATAGTTGAAAATGTATATTAAATATAAATAAACCAAAGTGTACTTATCTTGAAATTAAAGTGATTTTACAGGGGAATGTTCACCAATTCCCTCACTTTCTAATAAAACACAGCATGATGAAATAAATTCTGTCGTTACTTAGGGGATGACGTTTCCTTACATTTTCTCACTTTCCAGCGGCATTGTCTGTCTATTATTTGGATTTCGCCCCTGGACGAAACATGTTAGGACAAAATATTCTATGCAAAGACTCCCACGTCTCTTTTGGATATGGTAATTGTAACACTACAAAAACCAACTCTTGGAGTAGTTTCAGGATTTAAGCTTGGCTATTATTTCTTTCCAGGATGGGTGTATGACTGACTGGTTTGAAATTATTAAATGTGGGATTAACTGCCAAAATTTATGTTTTTGTTTGAGTACATTCGATCGTATTTTATAAATTTGTATCGTTGACCAAACGATTCCTAACTACATCCTGGCTTCTAGTTGGTTTTATTTTTGTTTTCTGTTTTGAACGCTATATTTCAAGTTTAAATAGACGTGTATTGTATAAATGGCATAATGGGGAGAAGGCTTTCACAAGTTCCCCTCGCTATGTGTCGAACATTTTTTGGTGCGGTCGAAGCACGAGAAAACAAATATTAAATATTTTCTACGCGTTTATATATATATATATATATATATATATATACACACACATATATAACACACACACATATATACAGTGTAACCCGGATATAAGAGAGTTGTCGGTACCGGAGAAGTCTCTTATATCCGGGTTTGGTCTATTTTGTTTAGGTAAGTATGGCTCTAATTTGGGACCAGAGAAAAATCTCTCTTATATCCGAGTTACACTATATATATATATAGAGAGAGAGAGCGCGATGCATACACACACACACACACACATATATATATATATATATATATATATATTTGTACTTTGATATATTTTAATCCTTTTTCGTTCATTTGCATTTTGCTCTTCCAACTTTTGGAATCTAAAGAATTTTTTCTCTCAACCAAGTGTGCCATATCTTTAAAGTATTTGTTTGTTTTCTCTTTTCTTATTTTTTTTTAACTTTTACGTCTTCATCATTCTTCCTCGCCAAAATTTGCTCCTCGCGAGAATTCAAGTGCAATGTTTGGCGTGCCTTGCAATAAAATCACGTACAAATTAGCAAGGTTAGCTAATGTTTGAACAGGTGTCATTGTAAAGTTACCGGAACATGGCAAGATTACTTGACACTTTCTCAAGTTTGGGCCACTTTTGACAAATTGTATGGAGAGTTAAATATGTAGGCGTGTGTGTGTTTGTCAATAGACTTACTAACATTCTAAAATTCTTCTTTTGCCTCTAAAATTATAACTGTTAATGATATTTGCGGAATACCCCAAACAGGCATGATTTCAAATCCTGAAAGGGCTTTTTTTTTCTCAGTTTACAAAAGCTTATTTGATTTATTATAATGTACAGGAAGCGTATCGGTTATCGGGTCAAAATGCGAATCACTTTCGTTCACTTGGCACAAATGCGCCTTGAAATGGTTTGAATATATCTTCCTCTATCTATAGGTTAAATAGTATTCAATACAGTGTTCAGTTTGATAGTGTAGGAGAACCTTGTCTTAAAAATTTTTCTTAAAAAAAGGTTCTGTCGAGCTACTTTTCACTAGATAGGTCCTGCTATTTTGGCTACATTACATGGGTGCCCCTGTGTCACGTGGGAGACAAAAGAAAGAAGATAAAGTGACGTAAAGGGAACGACGGGAGACCAACTAAGTCTTACAGTAAATAAAAAAGGGTTTTATTTTAATTGTAGTGATTACGGACAGTACCTAAAACAGAAAAAAAGGCTTACAGGCAAGAAGTTAGAAATACCTCGAAATAACTTCAGTTGGGAATGGCTGGGCTTTTGTCGTATAATTTACATGTCAGGTCAACGAATGGTAGTAAACGGACTGCCCTGAAACAGATTTCTGCAACAACTGGCTTCGCAGGCCAACTTGCTTAATTTGGGAGCCGACCAACGAATACACGTATGAAAAATCTCCACGTGTAAGGTCATCCGACCACATCAAAGACTTCTTTGAAGACTTTTATCTAAAAACCCAGAACTCGGATAAGTTTCATTCATAAAAATAGATTTCTCTTAACACCTGCAATCCACAGGGGTTAAGGAACTCGTGATTGTAGTTTGATTGTGTAAAAGTACCATTCATATAATTAACGTTTAACGTTGTTTTCTACAGTTTTTTCTTCCAACTAACAACTGAAAAACAAACGTCTTTCTATATGGACAGTTCACTTGAGGAAGGCCATAAACCAGGGTTGCCATATTTGAAAATTAGAAATACGAGACACACACATTCTCTCTCTCTCTCTCTCTCTCTCTCTCTCTCTCTCCATACATACTGACACACCCAGACCAATATATTATATAAAAAGAGAGACATAATTTAAAAACATAAAGCAATGATTTTAATGCATTATGAGGAAAGTGAAAATATTTATTTTATAAAGACAGCACAGAAATAAACATGTCAATTCTGTGTAAACTTATAACAACACTAGTTTCCTCGTTACATTTGAGTTATTTTCATCGGGAGAACCCGAGAAAAGCAAGTATAATTACTTGTAACATTACAACCACGTAAGCAGGTAGTGAAAAAATATTTTTATTACGAAATTTAGAAATGCACTAAATACGGGACATTTCGGGTCTCCCTGAAGAGTCAGTACTGGACACGGGGCAAAATTATCCAATACAGGTTATGTCCTGAATATAAGGGAAGTCTGGCAATTCTATGTCTGCTGAAGGTTTCCTGTATGGAAACGGTTCTTTTCAGCATCAACGTACATCGTCCGTTGAAAAAAAAAAAAGATAAAAAAGCAAAGAAAAATTTTTGTATTTAAATTGGGAAATAATTGTTGACATTAATAGCTATCTGCTGATTGTGTTAACTTTTTGTATTAATGCAAAAATAAGAATTTAAATTTCATCTTTCTGATAGATGTCGAGATCTGTTGATACAGACAACAGAAAAATAAACACGTCAGTTTTGTATAAACTTCTAGCAACACTAGATTCCTCGTTACATTTCGGTTATTTTCATCAAGAGAATCCGAGAAAAGAAATTATAATTGCTTATAAAGTTACAACCAAGAACCGTCAGAAGATAGTGAAAAAATATTTTTATTACGAAGTTTGAATATTATCTAGATAGGGAAATTTTGGGGTGTCCCTGAAAGGTCATTACGGGACAGGTGACAAAATTATCCGAATACGGGACAATTCCAGTATATAAGGGACGCTTGTAAACCCTAACATAAACACAAACTCTTCGAATGATGACAAAAGTTTTTTAAATTTACAAATATATTTCGAAAGCCATATTTAACACAAAGTTAGGAAATTCTATTTTCATTTCTTTTCGTCTGTTTGAATTTTAATGATTTGAATTTTTTATTAATGTCGTTTTTTTCTTATTTTTTTCAGGTAAGTGTCTAATATTCAACATAGTCGTTTCAAGTGGTAAGTATATTTTTTATATACCGTATATACTCGCGTATCGTGCGACTTGTGAAGATTTTATTTTGAAGCTAATTTTAAGGGGGTTGTATCATACACGAGATTCACAATTAGCGGATGTCCTGCTGGCTCTGACTACGCCGTTGACCAAATTATATTCCATTTACTGTAGTCGAAAATACAACTGTATTTAAAATAAACATGATTTTGACAAAATTACTGTTTTACTTAAATGTATCCAATAAGAATGCACGTAATATTAACATATTAGCATCGTCTTATAAAATACAAACATAGCGAATATGCATCTTTTCCATTGTTTATGTTTATAAGATGTTTCGCTGTTTCTCGTCCGGTTGTTTACGGCTGTACGCTTTTATGCAACGAATATAGCGTTACTAACGATATTTTTTATCATTCTTTTTAGTTTTTTTTTAACATATTTAAGTAGATTTTATAGAGAGATAGACAAAAAGAAGCTAGTATGTTGTAATTTGGTCTCTCTCAAAAAAGGAATTCGCATGATACACAAGATACATGGTAAAATTATTTTTATATGTGAAAATTTGGTGGTCGCACGATATGAGATGTTTGTACTTTTTTTTTTCTACTGAGTATAGGAGATCACTATTCCCAAAATGTTGCAGGTAGAAAAATGTATAGTCAAAGTAACGACTTTTATTCGCATAGGAATTATACATAACTGATAGCAAATAACCATAAAAATACAATTCAATACCCATAGATAATTTTAATTTTCTCCAGCTAAAACCTTGAAAAGCTTTCGTCAACGTCTCTTTATGCAACAAATATTTTTTCAAGTAATCGCCTTTCTTTTCAATGTATTTATCTCAAAACGTCTTACAATCGATCACATAGATCGAACGTTGAAATTTTCACATCAAAATTCGGCTAATAATTGTTTCGGGCTATGAACCTATCGATCCAACCTCGTAAGTATATCTTGATAGATATACAGAGAAATATATCTTTGATGCGTCCGCAGATGCACATCCTCTTTATGCTGACAGACTGATGGATACAAAATCCATCTTTTTGAATCAGGTGTGTCTACAGCAGCGACTCCCAAAGTAGGCGGTACC
Organism: Acanthosepion esculentum; assembly: GCA_964036315.1. NCBI lineage: Eukaryota > Metazoa > Mollusca > Cephalopoda > Sepiida > Sepiidae > Acanthosepion > Acanthosepion esculentum. Next base: position 109,223,217 of record OZ038476.1, on the reverse strand, counting down.
GACCCCATGGGGCCGGTGGAACGATGCAAAGGGGGGGGGGGCGGTGAGGAGGGGGAAAAGTGGGCAGCCAGATGGTAGCACACCTGAACCATAACATACACCATGCACGCACGCTGTATCTGAAGAACCTTGCGTTCACTTTTCAGTGTATTCCATTTATATATAACACTAGCAGTATAACCCGTCTTCGACCGGGTGTTTCATTACTGAGAATTTTTGGCGTTCTGTTGGAGCAGTTTAAGTTTAAAGTCAGCCCACCCGAAAACCAGTATTAGTAAAAACAATTGGGGGCAACTGAGGCACATCCCCAAATGAGGGGTTAACAATTTGAATGTGGGTTGGCCCTGAAAAGGGCCGTTTTGCGTTCTCAATCTTGCCAGAAAGGAACCTTCTTCATGGACCGTCATAATATACGATAATTTTTATAATATAATTTTTTTTTATAATTCTAATACTCTTTTGCGTTAGATTTCAACTCTATAAATTGATTGTACACTGCTTTTTTACAGACATTAAATTTTGCATTTGATTTTTGCGCGAAGTGTAAAAAAGCAGTTTTTTTTGGGGGGGGGGGTATTTTTCACCTTCAAGGTTGTATTTTCTTTTTCCTGCCAATTTGATCTCAAAACCAGCACTGAAGAATTATCTATCGTACTAAAAAAAATATCATTGAAATCGGATGAAAACTGTGGAAACACATAAACATCCGATATCACACACATATACATAGTCACTGTTCTCCAAGTGCTTGTCAAGATAATCGTATCCCACATGGTCTTCCTTTGCTCATTCTCAGCTCCTGACGGTGACAAATGCTCGTACCACTTCTCATCACATTCGAGGCCATACTCCCTACAAAGACACCAATCTTGGTTTCGTTTATGCTCCATTTGTGTCATCTGATACTGATACGTTTTGATAAAAGCAACGAAATACATTGCAGGTGAGGCCCAGTTAGAAATACCTTCAGGTCGGGTAACCCAGTCTGCAAAGATGCTCTTCCATTACACCCGTTCATGAACAGGGATACGTATTGCATCAGCAGCAAGGAGACATGGTTATGGTCAAGCAACCGACAAGCAGATTTATGATACTGAACTGTATATTTACTATAGCCCATCTTAATTCCTCAAGAAAAATGTGTACATGTTAACACCTCTATTCAATAAAACCCAGGCGTTATGAGAGCTGCCTATGCTGCTATTATTATTATAACGAAAGACAACAACCATTGACCGTGTCTAAACTTGTCCACAGGGAAAATAGCTACTCAGAATATGACCAGTTTTAGTGGGGATGAATCTTATTTCTTTGTCTAGAAAGTAGTGGACGTGTTCTAGGGTACCTGGGTATCTGCTGCAAAGTGATGTTTAATGATCTTATCTCTATGATGTATTTGAGTTCATATACTGTAGTGCGTTGGGGACCAGACGGTATTGCTTTTGCTCTGAGTTTCATTATCGTTTCCGACCTCTTACAGTAACCTTGTGCCAGACTTGACTAAGTTTACTAAATATCAAACTGTGTTCAGAGTAATTGTTATCAAGCATATCTAACCGATCTTTCACTGTGTACTTTTAGAGGGAAGAAAATAATTCCCGTTAATCTGGTTGTTTCGAAATATCGTCGATGGTAGTGTTAAGGACCCTAGCAGTGAGACTGTGTACCTGGTTTTAATGCAGTTGATACTGAAGCAGAAATGTCATTTATTATTTCATTTTTTTCTTACTGCATGGAGATCTCTGTATGAAAATACAATCATTAGAATGAATGCAGTTTTTGACCGATCTGTTCGATAAGATTAAATCTACCCTTCACTTTTCGATTTTTTCTTTTTTAGTAAATAATTTAAAGTTTTACTAGGAATTCAGAATTTACTAAGAATTAGCGTTCAAGTTGTTTAGATATTTTTATGCTTGAATCTTATAAATAGAAAAAAAAAAGCATTTCCATTTTTTTAAATTAGTAGAATTCCTGAATACAGCATAAAACAAAGTATTTCGTAACACTCTTCTTTTTTATTTCTTTTTTCTTTCTCTTCTTTTTTGCTCTTTTTTTCCTCTTTTTTCTTTTCTCTCTCTTTTTTCTTTTCTCTCTCTTTTTCTTTTCTCTCTCTTTTTTCTTTTCTCTCTCTTTTTTTCTTTTCTCTCTCTTTTCTTTTCTCTCTCTTTTTTCTTTTCTCTCTCTTTTTTCTTTTCTCTCTCTTTTTTCTTTTCTCTCTCTTTTTTCTTTTCTCTCTCTTTTTTCTTTTCTCTCTCTTTTTTCTTTTCTCTCTCTTTTTTCTTTTCTCTCTCTTTTTTCTTTTCTCTCTCTTTTTTCTTTTCTCTCTCTTTTTTCTTTTCTCTCTCTTTTTTCTTTTCTCTCTCTTTTTTTCTCCACATTTCAATACAGTTACTTACTACAATCATGCTGCTTATCTTTTAAATGTTGTATTTTCGTTTTGACGAAAGCCCTAAATCAATAAGCACTGTTCCCCCGATATCTGAAATGACGTAAGACGAAGAATCAATGACGATAACTTTGTATGAAAGAAGAATTTGAACCTTTTCCAGACCGCTTTATAACCAAGGGTTTCCTCGTCTGCTTTTTTATACTACCCCTTTTCCATTCATTGTGTCCTGTGATTCTCAGCTTTTCCAAGCCTACTCCTCTTATTATGCGTACCAGAAATTTTCACTGTCTCTTCCTGATTTTTGTTTCCTTGTCGATATATTTGTCGAATTGGATATAGCTCATCCAGTGATGTTGGAACTCCCTCAGTAACACTTACCATGCTCAGTTCCTCAAACAATTACATGAAATTAAGTTAATTTTCCTTTAAAACATCCTCTTTGTTCACATATTCCGCCTATGGTGTTCTCAGTATCCTTATATAGAACCAAATCTTGCTTCTAGCATTCACTTCAGCTGTGAGGTAAGTGTTCAGAGTTCGTTGCCATATTATTATACGATCACCGAAGTTAAGTACGATCGAGTCTGGTCGGTATCTACATGAGTGAGAGCTTGGGAAAACTAGTCGGTTTCGTTATATTTACTTACGGGCAAATATCTTTGGGAAAGGAATCCACCTCTTCCTCCCATCATATAAGTTAATTTGTGGGAGTTGTATCATTAAATCATTGTCTACCCAACAAAATTCTTAGAATCTAAGAATATTCTCTCTTTAAATATTCTGCAAAAGTTTGATAAACCGTAAAAAAAAATTCTGTCAATCCCGACCATATAGGAGAATAGATATTACATAACAGTCTGGCACTCTTTTCCTACGTACTTGTACTAATCCGTGGAAGAATCTAACTTATTATAATTATGCTTGTCCTTCCATTAGTTCCTTAGTTAACCCTACGTACGTTACGACCTGCTAATACCTCATAAATAATGGCCGAATCCATTTTGATCGCGAGAGAAGACGGAAAAGACATATCAGAGACGCTACATGGTTTCAGTGAGAAAATGAAAGAAAGAAGAGAAAATAGAAAGAAAGAAAGAAATAAGATAGAAAATCCCATAACACTGTGTTTAACGTCCGTTTCAGTGAAATGGGGAAAAAAGGTTTTGCAAAGTGCAAATATTCTCATTTGTACCTCCTCATTTCTTCAAATAACGACCAGCTATACTTGCTATTGCAATATTTTGTTACAGGTTTTAATCTCAAATATTTAGCGATACGATAGTGGATTTTCTACGGATTACAAATCGCCATGAGCTTATTCAATCATTAACTCAAGTGTTATATTCCGTGCTAATAGGAATATATACTTGAAAAAAAAGGTGGATAAAATAAGTAAAGGTTTATTGTAAAAATTAAACAGTACAATAAGAATAAAGGTAACAGTTATGCCCAAGGTCGTCGCAAGTCAATCCAGTAGCGAGTGCTACAATTGGAAGGTCAGTAGTTCTCGCTTAAGTCTGAGTCGTACTCCACAGATCCCAGCTAGACAATATTTATCAACCTCCCCACGGGGTAGGATGTGGCAAAAAGACGAATTTAATGTTGGGCAATCCGAGCCGGTAGACACCGCATAAACTGGTTCGGGCCTGTCTACCTCCCCGACGAGACTCTGCCCTTCGGCATAGCCGCGTCTGGGTTCCTCTCTGCCCGAAGGCAGAGTTCGGCAGCAGCCAAGATCTGAATAACAGATGCCAGCAAGTCTCTGTAGTCCATTGACTTACAGATACTTATAGGTAGTTCCTACTTATAATGATGAGGGTGACAGGTTATTCCAATACATCATCAAGAATTAAGATTCATCAGAAAATGTAATCAGGAAAACCGTCACGGATATTTCTAGTTATTTTAAATGTGCTGGATAATGCATTATATAATTATTTTGGATGTGCTATATCAAAATAAGCTGGGGTTTTGAAAAGTTCTCGGTTCAACACTCTTTTCAAAATCTAACCAAATATCAGAAGAATTTTCCTGGTTAGTTATATTGAAAACCTTTCAGTTCTCCTTCGTTCATGACAACTTCTTTATTTTAAAGGAAATTTTTTTTTTCCATTATGATTAATGAATATATCTATTAACATCTTACTGTAACTGATTAGTGCCAACGGAGAATTATTAAATATTTTGTGTAAATTGATTGGGGGAGGGGTACTTTATTCTCGTCTGTTCCAATCTAGCGGAACGGAATGTTTTAAGGGTGAGAAAAATCTCTCTATTCTACACGTTGACATTTAGAAACGAGACACATTATTTGTTATACGTTCTGATCGTATTCTATCCTCGACACCGAAATAATTTAACTGCTTCTGCTTCGCTTATACGGGTACAAGAATGGCAGTTATGATACGTACATTGGTAGGTAAAGATAGCTGGGTGGAAAGAAGACGGAATAAACCCTCTGTATTTATATACTTATTGTCTGTTAACGATTTTAACATCATTTTCTTGGTGTCAGGGCGCTGTTGAAACAGCTATGTATACAATGGAGTCACGTCATTCTTTTGGTCTCCCTCCCTCTCTCTCTTCGAGTAGAAGATATATCACCATTTCTTTAGACAGGAAACGGTAAATATTTTGGAATTCGACTTCTATAAAAAGTGGAGGTGTCGACACAAATGGGGCAAGAAGGGTGTCCGCAACAGCTCAATGGTTAGGAAGTTAATTTTGTATTTGAATGGAATGAGTTCATTTTTCTGTGGGTTCTTCAGCCTTGTACTAGTTTTGCATCGCCTTTTGATAAGGCGTCCTGGGTGTGACGATAAACTACGTCCAACAGCAAGGCCTCTGATCAGGAGGTTTTGAGGAGCGTAGAACCACCTCTTAATTGCTGGTGTTCCCAGGTCCACCCTCACCCGAGGTGGTAGCACATGTTAGGGTCCCAGCTATGGGCAAATAGTTAACCCCGAAACTGAAGTAAAAAGCATTATAAAATATTACCAGCAAAACGTTTTTGAAAAAAAAAAAAAAAACTGTTGCCAGCGATACGTTTTTGGAAAAATATTATTACCAACTATACATTTTTGAGGAAAAAATATTAACAGATTTTTGACAAAAAAAAAATATTACCAGGAAAAAAAAGTTGTCGGCATTAAATGACCCATTGAGGTTGATATGCCGGAAAACAAACCAAACCTTTTGTTAAGTGTCGCCTTCAGTGTCGGTCTCGGTAGAAACGGTCTATCTTGTGACTGAAATATTTCTTAAATTTCTCTTAGTCTGGTACAAAACTAAATAATGGTGCTCTGACAATAACAGCTGCTCTCTAATAACTTATCTCTGAACCACATCATACGATCCAGGTTCGAATCTCGGCATGTTATAAACATCAAGGAGACGATCTTTTGATAATATTGGCCTGCAAAACGATCCCAACGTTCGGCATCATTGAACTGTCTGTAAAGAATACGACGGAAAATTGGGTAGAGGAAACTTTTCGAGAGTCGTCGATTGTTGTGCGGACACGAAGTCACAAGCCATCGTGACCGAGGGTTTGAATGTACTGACCTGGCTCAAACTGGTGATCACGCCAGATTATGCGCTCACTCCCAGAAATTCTAAGACTCACTCAGCATAGTTGCAGTATAAACCACAGACTGGAGCCGTATGTGTTGAACAAACATAAATGTAGCAGAGCAGGCAGATATGATGGGGCATTAGAGACCCGCAATACAATGATTACTGAACTGTAATTAAGATATTTGAAGTGACAAATATATGGTTCTCCCGACGAATTTTAAGAATAGCATGTGTAGAGTTTATAAGATACTAGCTTAAAAGCCGCCCTATCGAGCGGCATTTCAGCTAGCTCCTGTGGATGACTCTTAGTTTGGTCATCATCGCAATAGATAGGGAGGAGTAGATGCGATAGGCATCAATAAACTACAGAAGAACTCAAAATTGATCGCTGCATTTAAGTATTGAATTAATATTTAAGCTTACCTTTTAATAATTCAACGATAATTCTTCTGCTGCCACTTAATTTAAAGACGATTTGATGTACGTAGATCCTTATTTTCCGTACAAACATTTTTATTTCATGGGTGACAGAAGATAAAATTAATATAGAGTAAAGATGGGAAAATATAAATTAGAATTAGTTATATATTCAACATTTGAACAGTTAGAGAAAATGAATAGCTAATTAAGTAAAACCTATATTATGGAATATAATATATTAATATATATATATACCTCGCATAATCTGGCAACCCTGAATCTGAGCTCAACGAAAATCGTTTCCTGTACCTAACTTTATAGGGCTTTTAAATGAGCTACGAATCATTGAGATCGGATCAGTGGGAGCGGAGAAGTTGCTTGGAGACACACAAACACACGCATACACTGTACTTTATATATAAGATAAGTTTTAATGAAATCAAGAACAAAGAAAACTATTATGTATAATATATAACTGTATATAAATATAATGTAATATATAACATTATGGAAATCTTTATATACTATAATATATATATATATATATATATATATATATATATATATATATATATATATATATATATATATAAATAACAAGGTATTTATATATATATATATATATATATATATAAATAACAAGGTATTTATATATATATATATATATATATATATAAATAACAAGGTATTTATATATATATATATATATATATATATATAAATAACAAGGTATTTATATATATATATATATATATATAAATAACAAGGTATTTATATATATATATATATATATATATAAATAACAAGGTATTTATATATATATATATATATATATATAAATAACAAGGTATTTATATATATATATATATATATATATATATAAATAACAAGGTATTTATATATATATATATATATATATAACAAGGTATTTATATATATATATAAATAACAAGGTATTTATATATATATATATATATATATAAATAACAAGGTATTTATATATATATATATATATATATATATATATATATATAAATAACAAGGTATTTATATATATATATATATATATATATATATATAAATAACAAGGTATTTATATATATATATATATATATATATATATATAAATAACAAGGTATTTATATATATATATATATATATATATATAACAAGGTATTTATATATATATATATATATATATATATATATAACAAGGTATTTATATATATATATATATATATATATATATATAACAAGGTATTTATATATATATATATATATATATATATATAAATAACAAGGTATTTATATATATATATATATATATATAAATAACAAGGTATTTATATATATATATATATATATAAATAACAAGGTATATATATATATATAAATAACAAGGTATTTATATATATATATATATATATATATATATATATAAATAACAAGGTATTTATGTATTTGTATCTCTTAAAGAAATCATTACATACTATAATATGTATATACTAATAACTGTAAGTAGAAATAATGGGTGGTTGTTAACAAAAGAGACAACCCAAGGTATGAGCTACATATTGGGGACGTCGAAATAAACCATTTACAGAAAGTAAACTAAGTAATGTAACTCCCTTCCCTACTACTGTTTTCCTGACAAATACAATCTCCAAAGGTTTAAGTGTAGCGTCAATCGACATCTCCAGTTGCCTTGATCTATCCACTTCCCTTCTCCACATCCTTTCTTTTCTCATTCCTATCTGCTCTCGCTCCGGATCTTTTGTGGCCCCCTTGCCTTCATCGACCCACTGTCTTTCTCTTCTTCCTCATCCCCTCCATTGCCACTCCTATCTGCTCTTCCTCCAACCTTTCTTTAACCCCTTGCGCGATAGTGGCCTCTGACCTTGCTTGAGAAAACCGATAAGATATGAAGCAGAAATCCAAAGGCGGTCCGGAAGAGCAAAAGTGATATTTCAGAAAGCAAGCAAAATTTTACGAGACAGGGACATGTCGTTAGAAACAAAGAAGAGAGTGCTGAAATTTTATCTAATGTCTAATCTCCTATATGAAAGTCACGAATAGGACAATCTTCTCGCATATGAAGGAGAACTTTACGCATTAGAGATGTCGTTATACAGACGAATGCTGAGAATAGAACATACAGGACATGTGAAGAACGAGGAATTGTTTTTTTTTTTTTAAATAAGAACAAAATAATACTCCTAACCTTAGAGACTGTTTAAATCTCTGGCCACGTAATGAAGAAAGAGAGCTTGGAGTATTTAGCACTCACAGGACATATTGATGGCTAGAAAACCAGGAGAAACGGCGATTAACCCAATTTTGTGTGGATGTATGGCTCAACTAGGACAAAAGATGATTCTATCGCTATTCATTCGCCATCGACAACTGCATATCGAACCAGTGTATCAATTTGGTACCTATCTAAGCAACCGGAGAGCTGCTAACGTATGCAGGGTTTTTCTTTTTCTCTCACTCAGGTTAGCTTCTCTAGATTATTACATTCTTGTCTGGCAACCTCCACACTGACAAGTTAGGCTGGATCTCTAGGATATAAAATACCGCAGACATGAGCATGCAAGCCATTTCACAGGTCAGGATGTGCGGGTGGTGTAATGGATAGCGGCTCGGAATGAGAAATCGAAGAGTCGAGTTCGAACTTCAGTCTGCTTCATTACATTCACTTATGCGCAAATACTCTTGAGAAAGTTATGAATCTGTCACGTTCCCTAGCTACGGATTAAATAGGACTTGTATCTGGAAAAATCAATGTTATCGTCAATGCTGATTTGCAAAAAAATATTCTTAGAATCCAAAATAATGATAATAAACATCGTCGTCGTTGTTGCCGAGTATTGGGGTGCTTATCGACATTTTTTCTCTGTGAAATGAGTCCTATATTGGATTTAAAGAGACCTCCGCAGCCACCGCATGGTGGTGTAGGAGGGTTCAGATGATGGTGAGCCATGGCTTCTCTTTGGTCAGTTCAGTCAGTTATGTGCCATGCGTGATACACGCTTAGGCGATCATGTATCTTTGGATACATGACTGACGAGTCAGATTTTTTCACGCAGTAGGTTGTCATTTCTTTCTGTGGTAGTCCGGTTGCCATCCAAGGCTATAGAACCCGGTCTTTCCTTCTATTTACCCATAGCTGGGGAGAAAAGAGGATGAGGATTCATAGCTTTCCCAAGGGTGTTAGCAAGTAAATAACCCACGTGCCGAAAAAAAGATGAAAAAAAAAAGCACGGTCAAAGTACATAAATTAAAACAGGTACGAGAAGTCATATATTTCTTTTTAAAAACTCATTTTGAGGATTTTTCATTTTAATTCATTTTCAGAAAATGAATTTTAAAAAAAGTTGTTTTCTTCATTTCAGCGAAGGTTCATAGCACTTTTTGTTGAAATCTGTTATATACCGTATTTATGAACACCAATAGGTATATTCCAATCTTCATAAATACGTTGGACGCTATTGTAAGTGGGGGTTAATATGCTAAGTAGTCAACCACTAGCAGTGGTTTACCTACTTCACGCCGCTGGCGTGCATTGTATTTTGTTGATGTTATAAAGATTACCATTTCATTTCCAACCTCCGTTTTGGTTATTCCTTATTCAGTAACCCTTTCTACGTTACAACAAAATCGTAGATTAAATAAAGTTTGAAATTCCCTGAAGTTTACATGGACATATAAAAACCAAACAGACACCAGAAGAAAGTCGGAGAGTACAACGGTTGAAACGTTATGGTAATTACGACAAAGATACAGACATTAGTCCGACGACACTATTTTTTCTTTCTCAATAGGCGTAGATAGGTTCGTCAATCGTCCGGTTCACACACCTCCCTGAACTTTTGAACAGGAGTGGAGGTTTATCATTTGCTTTTTGTTTAGGATTAGGTTTCCGGTTGCTTTAAAAGTCTGAACTCTATACTTTTGACATCTCCGCATGAAGTCTGAAATTTTATTCACTAATTATTTTTCTCTCTCAATAGGAGTTCCCCTATTGTCCGGTTCACACGCCTCCTTGGTCTTTGGAACAGGTTTAGAGGTTTTTCCATGGGTTCCTGATTAGGATTGGGTTTCCGGTTACTTCTAAATTCTGTATATGCTCTCGTTTTTCTCGATCATAACAATATTTAACTCTTTAAATCTAGAGTTAACCAGCACCATGAACTTCAATTATTGTCCTTTCTTGCGCTCATACAACACCGTAACACTCTACCTTGAGTGGTTCGTTGGCCTTGTATTGGGTGATCATCAATAAAAACAACAGAAAATCATGTTAAAACAAACAAACATTTCTAAAAATGTTTCCTCTTGTATGGAATGTTAAATATAAAGTGGTTACAATTGATTAACCGTGTTAATCGCGGGAATTCGGTCTCCATTTGATTCGATATCGATTTCCTTTTATTTTACAAACCGTGTAATCATGTGACTTTTCTGATGCGGACGTGGGAAACAAAACTATAAAAACAAAAGGTTATTTATTAGTCTCAGCACTGACGTAAAATATTCTATCAACGGAAGCAAATCTCCAATCTTGTAGTGCTAATTTCTTTTGGCTTCAACGAGACTGAATCTTGTTTGTCGACGTTACGTTCTTTGACTTGTCATATTCCCTTTTATGAGCATTTTTTTTTAAACTCGACTTTTGAACTTTTATTTTTTTGAGACTATAACATAGTTCTAGACTGTTTTATTTATTATGAAAATGCGTAACGTGTTTCCTTGTGTGTGCGTCTTCGTTGTCTTCATTAATTACAAAATGTCAAGCCAAAATTCAAAACAGACTAACATTACAAAATCTGCAGTTTTACAAGAAAGTTTTTAGCTAAATTTTATATGAAATCTTCACCATAAATTTCTCGATCAGTGCAAATAATATTCCCCATTAAATTAATAGCATTGACAATTTATTGAAAAAAAAAAAAGAAGCATTTATTTTAATACTAATGTTCACCCAATACAAGATCTGTCAGTTATGTGCCATGCGTGATACACGATTAGGTGATCATGTTTCTTTCGATATATGACTGACGAGGCAGATTTTTTCCCGCAGTAGGTTGCCATTTCTTTCCAAGGCTATAGAACCCAGTTTGGCCTGCTACATACCGATAGAAGAGGATCCATACATTTCCCAAAGTATTAGAACGTTCGAGTGGAATTCGAACTCGGCTCTCCGATTCCTCAATCCGAACCGCTATCCATTACTCCATTGATTGATCGGGAATACATTCAGCCGAGAGTCTGTAGTGAAAGCAAATTCTTAGTCCTGAACATCTGCGCGAATTTTGTTACCGTTTCTGTGTTGCTATTATTAAATCTGTTGTAATTAAATAAGAACCTATATTACTTGTCCACTAGCACTCCTACCTCAGCATGAAGATTATATCGAGAAGTAAGGAGACTATTTTGAGGACTTCTTTACGTATCATCTGACGTTTGTTTTCATTTTGTCATAGTGTCTTTACTTCTACTATTAAATCTATTCCAAATTATACACCATCTTTCAAGTTACTGTGTGATGTTGTATGACCGTAGAAAAAAAAAGAAGGGAATTTTATATGGTTATGTCGGAAATATAACGTGGTCAAATTTGTAGTGATCGTGAAAAAAAAACATCCTGCCGAGAGTCTGTTCACCAGTTTTGGGGAAGAAGCTGTACAAGTGGAACTTGCTTCTTACTAATTGAATAGGAAGGGAATAAAGATACTTGTACAAAAGCAGTATCAACCAGAATGCAAATTAGGCTTGCCGATTCTGTTTTTGCCCTCCCACGCTCTCCTTATACCTCTAACTGGTAATCCGTTGAAACATCGGTTCCCATAAGGTCACTGAAGATAAGCAACGTCGAACCTGGTAAGTATTTAGATGGGTGACCGCTTAGGAATACCAGGTGCTGGAAGCTTGGATGTGCGGGTGGTGTAATAGATAATATTGAAAATCAGAGCTGAGTTCCAATTCCAGTCGGGTTCGTCATATTCACTTACGTACAAATACCGTTTTTAAAGGTATGAAACCCACCTCTTCCCCACATGTATTTGTTAATCAGGAGGAATTATATCAGTAAAAATCATTATTATCTCCAAAAATTAGTTGTACTTATATCAGTAAAAATCCTTTTGCACGTGGCATGACGGTCCCTGGCTGCAAAGGCCGTGGCTGATGGAACCAAGGAATGTATCTCGCCAGAACTCTGGAAAAGGCGACAGTTTAGCGAGAGGCTTGCGGCGTTTCGGCTGTCAGAAACTTACTTGTCCGGTGGAAAATAATTCATCGCCTACAAGGCTGCAGAGACCCTTGCAGACTCTGTGAAGCCAAGCAAGTGAGGACAGATTAGCTGTGGTTGCAATACACCATTTTTGGTCTGATCTGGCTCATGTAAAGGGTAGAGAACAGCAGAGGAAGTCACATACTGGCTTACGACCACATCACGTTGAATCGCCGAAGTTAAGCAACATCGAGTCTGGTCAAGACTTAGATGGATGACTGCTTGAGAATATCAGTTGCTGTAATGTTGTACGTTCGGTTGGTGTTATGGATAACGGCTCGGAATTTTTAATCGGAAAGACGATTTCCAGTTCCAGTCGGGTTCGTCATATTCACTTACGTGCAAATACCTTTGGGAAAGATATGAATCCACCTCCTACTCCCACAGCTATGGTTTAATTAGTAAGACTTTCATCAGTAAATCATTATCTCAAAAAAAATCTTACAATCTAAAAAAAAAATGCCTTATGGCTTTTAAATAACCTGCGAAAGAATGATAAGCCGTATGAAACAGATCATTCATTCATACTTACTGGAGAGGAGGTATGGTGGAGTAATAGCGTATCGGCTTGAGGAATCGGAGAGCCGAGTTCGAATTCCAGTCGAATCCATTACATTCACTTACGTGCTAATACCCTTGGGAAATGAATGAATCGGCTTCTTCTCCCGCCTGCTATGGGTAAATAGCAAGACAGGCCGAATTCTATAAACTTGGATGGCAACTGGTCTTCCGCAGAAAGAAATGGCAACCTACTGTGGGAAAAATCTGCTTCGTCAGTCATGTATCGAAAAATACATGATCGTGTAAGCGTATACCCTCCATGGCACATGACTGACTGACTGGAGAACTTACAAGGAATCGACCATTTTCGTAACATCTTTAGCCAAAGATCGTATATGTGAGTTCCACCTGGGGCGTGGAGTGAGCTGGAGAGGTTATGTTAAATTTTTTTTTTTTTTTTTTTTACCTGAATTCTGCCAGGAATTGGAACTCGGATCACGGATTTCCGCCCCTGAGCCGTTATCCATTACACCAACCACACATTCAAGCTTACACCCCTTTTTATTCCCAAGCAGTAACCCATGTGGGTACCAACCAGACTTGACGTTGCTTAATTTCGTTGATCGCAAGGAATTTGAAGAGAATTTCATATTCAGGGAGGGTGAAAGAATTATTAGAATGCTGATCTTCAAAAATGATTCCCCCCTCCCTCAAAATTTTTCACTATTTTTATTTTTTATTTTTTTAAACTTTTTTTTTTTTTTACGAGAAGACCAGTCAATGTCAGACGTGACAGACTATTTGCTTCTTCAACTTCGACATAAATTATTTAGGCTGCCTGGTTTAACGGTCAAAGGTCATGAAACTGTTTTAGGTTATTGTTGCTTACTAGTGGGCAATACGAAAACCAAAACACAGTAGTGGTGGTCGGGAAGTCACAAACAAAAATTCTGGGCGCGTCTCTCGATAAGCAAGCCTTGCCAAGACAATCCGGTAAGGCACGGTAGAAAAGAAATAAAAGGATGATATCCTAGAATGGACACATGAAACTGAGTGCCGCCCAGTCTCAGGGCAAAGAAAGATGAAGGAAGTTGGTTGCCAAGTCATCTTCGATGTCTCTACGGTCGACCAAACGATGATGATGATGGTACTATTAGGTAGCAAATAGACAATTTGGAAAGAAACGAGGAATGGCAATAGTTTATTTACAAAGTTTAGCTTAGTTTTGGCATCAGACCACAGGAGTGGAAATCTGATTCTAGATTACGGCCCTGCCTAACGGTCGGTAGGTATCCGACTGAGAACGTTGATTATAATAAACAAAAAAAAAAGAAGTGAAATATTAAGAATGAATTGAAAATACTCAAGTAATTCCAGACAACTGACAATACGGTAAAAAAAAAAACAATATGGCCGAATGAGTTGAAGTATATTGCAGTATGTCTGTAGTTTCATGCTTCATTTACCCATTATCACTTGAGGATGGGTAAGCCGCCTATATATCTCTGAATCTAACTTGCGCAATTTTTAGGATACAGTAGGTTTAATTCTAGTCGGATATTTCTGCTTTTAGCCTATTAAGTGACACACACATACACACACATTATATATATAAAGAAAGAAAGAACAGTCAGATTTATAATCCATAGTTGTTTTAGCATTTATTTTTAGCAAACAGTGCTCGATACCTAAACATTAAATTAAATCTCTAGTTACTAGTAACTAGAGATGTGACCTGATGAACCAGGAAAAATATTTTTTCTGGGGAAATAAACTTAAGTTTCATGATTAAAATTTGTCTCCTTAATTATGTAATTAATATTTGCTCTGCTGTTACATAGAGCTCTTTGGGTTGCATCTTCTTTGGAATTATCCACACGGATTACCAAACCCTCCATTACCTTATATACATATATATATATATATACATATATATATATATATATATATATATAATGTGTATATTAGAAAATCATACGTATACGCACATATACTTGCACGTACATATATATTTCTTTCGCAGATGTTATAAAAAGTGTGCTCAGTGTTGTATAACAGAGCTATTAAGTATATATTAGTGAATACGGAAAGTGTCTGAATAAGGTGGCGCCCGATTAAATCGGCATGAAGTTTAAAAACTTTAAACTGAAGAGCTCGTAATAACACAGGGTTTGGAAAAATTAGCATTCACAAATACACTCGATTTTAAAAATCTTGCAAAAATAAAATATACTTTTCTGAAACTTTATTTACATTAACTGAGTTAAAGTATAATAAATTTGATTTGAAACAAATATTATTTACTTTTAAGTTTAGAATATCGCAGAAATTTAATTTTTTAAGCCAATGTAGCTGTGTTTTTAACAGAGTAGCCATGTTTACCTGATTGACGATGTGATGACAAATTGATTGTTGTGCTAGGGAGACTATATCTGTAAAACACAATTTAAGAAAATAGAAGTCAAGAGAATTTGTGGCTGGGGGTAAGTAACATACTCAACAAATTTGGAAAAAGAACAACAAAGATTGTAAAGGGGTCAAAAGTTACTTCGAGCAACCAAGGGAAGTTGTGGGGATTCAGGAAAACCCATGTCCTCAACGGACGCAACATATAGAAGAACTTTAAAAACTAAAAACTGGTTGATGAGATTAGTGTTTAACTGTAAATATCAATGGTATTTAAATTGTTTTCTTTTTTTCTATCTTTTTCGAGGGTAATTATAACGAGTGAGTGCATTTATCCCAACTGTCGATGATTGATATAAGTTATGGCCGCTATTTATAAATATAAATCGTTTTTATCTTGTTCTAATTTGACCCTTTCGTTTCTCTCTCTCTCTCTTCCTCTTTTTGTCTAAACCCTCTCAAAATGACTATAATTTGTCAAAAATACTACTCGTCATTAGCACAGTGAATTTCATTGCTATCAGAAAGAATTCAATTACTTGTAATATTGTTCTTAAATACATAGTTTGACTGATTATGGCTCCTTTGTACCCACACCACTCATTGCATTATTCCTCCTCCTCTTTTAATAATTGGCTTCTGATGTCTTTTTTATATAGGTGAAAGATCATTGAAAATGGTCTTGTCGTCTGGATACGTTTTAGGTCGGCGTTTTAATTCGCCGTCCCACTCGAACAGGATATGGTAAAAAAAAAGGCCGATTTTAAAGTGTGAATCCTACTTAGTGACAAATGTTGCTCAGATTTCTCGGTGCTTCACCAGTGGGACGTCTCAGGTAGCAGGGAGTGATTCAATCACTCAGCAGTCCGAGAGAACTTTAGAAGACTGACCAGAATTGCTCAGTTTTCTCGGCATAACTCAACTATGACGTCTCGGGCACTAGGGATTGGTTCTATCTCTGCTATGTTTGGCTTGAACTGGAGGAAACTGACCAAAATTGCACAGTTTTAACTCGGCACATTTCAACTGGGACGTCTCAGACACTAAGGGTTTACACTGACTCTGTCCTGTTTTGGATCACGAGGAGAGACGTTGCCTTGGTGGGAACGGCCCTCGGTAGCTGAACATTGTAACCAAATGGTGTCCCGGGTAAAAATGTAGCAGCTAATCAAAAAGGTAGATCTAGCTAAATCTCAAATCGAAGATTTTGCCTGCTGAGAAAATAAATGTTGGAATTTCCTTTAAAACTGACCTTTTTTTTTTCTATATGGACTTTTTTTTAAATGGAGTCTTATTCTACTTCAGAATATCCACTGGGGCCATGTGTCTTTGGTAATCCAGAGGATAAAAGCGTTGGTTGAAGTAATCCAGTGAATTCGAAGTTCAATCCCTGGCCACAGCAGAGGTGAACAAAATCTTGGAAAGTAGTGTTACTAAAGGGAAATAACTGAAACTAGGAAAAGGCATGGTACGTGGAACGTGAATAATCTACCCAGGTGGACGAAATAAAGGGTTCGATTTGAAATTCCAGCATATATCACCTGAAGAAGACCGGAGCGTACAACGGCCGAAACGTCATGAATATGACAAAGACAAGGAAAACAGCCAGAACAATGTAAATGGTGTTAAATATTTACAATACCTCAATCTCAGAAATATAGACAGACAATATTTCTCGCATGCTCTAAGTCAGTAGCAATAATGTTCTGTCTCTGAAACTATGCCTGACTCCAGGATCGTCATAGGATAAATATTACTGCCGTTTTAATAGCGCTAGACGTATAGACCTTAACTTTGCCAAAATCAGCTTTGAAGAATGCTATAGACAAGTAAATAAATAAATAAATAAATAAATAAAAATAACCGACTTCCCTTTCTGTTATTTATCTATCTCTATCACATCTTGATTTATGAGCGACCAGGTTGCTTCTCTTCCTTCACAGTTGGATGCCCCGTGGTTGATAACTTCCTTGGCTTGTAAATTTCTTTAGGAATGAAATAGGTTCGTTCTCATTGGCTAGAAATTGACCCTAATACTTCTACGTGTCAAGACATTATTTTTTGTTTTTTTTTGTATCACAGTTAGTGAGACAGATTTTATAAATATGCGTATTCATGTTTAACGAACTACTTTTTTTTTTTTTTTTTTACTTAAGAGTTACCTGGGGTTGGGGTCTATTCAGTTCCCATTCGGCAAAGGTATGAATCATCTTCTTCCGCTCTGAATCCTCTTATGGAAAAAAACCCTTTTTTGTTTATATTAAAGTTCACTCAATACAAGTTTCGAGAGCCGCTAATGGTAGAGGACTGCTAAATGAAATGAACATAAGGGGGATTTAGAAGGAAGGGAGTATTATGAGGATAAGAAGAATAGATAACAATTGATTCTTGACATTGAAGAGGCTAATATTGTTGTTCTAAGGTAAGCATCCATGTGGGATTTTTTTCAACAATTTAGCAGTTATCGGAGGGGAGAAATCTTGCTTGCGTGGGTCTTCTTCCTTACAAATGGAATATGATGGAATGTAGGTGATTCGAGTCTGTGAACAAAGCATGTTCTATATCATAATTGTAAAGGTCTGAACTGGTCAAACTAAAGAGTGGGGTAAATCTGGACTTTTGCCATAGAAATAGCAATAGATTAGCGATCGTTTAGTAACTTTACGTCTGTAGGCTGCAGAGTGTAAAATGTGACGCCCCCACCCCAATAAGACTGCGTAAATGATTTTGAACTCTTTCGCGGTAAGAATATACAGATAACACCAAACAATGTATGTCTGCAATGCTCAGTATTTGGTGTAATCTGACTCTTGTAAACATAAAACATTGTAGGAGTCAGAAACTTTCTGGGGCGGTAAAAAATGATGACCCTCTTTCCGGCACCTTTAGCGATGAATCGTATATAGGAGTTCCACTTTCTAGGTCTGCTGCTAGGAAAGTCTGTGTCGTGCTAGACAATTTCTTACCAGAATCTACTGCGAGTTTCATTATTAGTTTTTTTTTAAACAGGTAATCATTTTAGAAGAGCTTAAAAATAACGCATTTTTGGTGACCATTTCCACTATACACAGTTAAGTTTTTTGTTTTTTTTCTTTTTAAATAAATAAAAAAAAAGATTAGAATTAATGCAAAAAAAATTCAGGGTTAGCACTATGCATGAAGTCGGCTATATAAGCGAGTATATACGGTAATCACTCATAAATTTACTTATAAATTGATTTATCTCCCTTCCCACTACAAATGCGACAGGAAATATATAAATAAATACACATTGATAATGATTATATGGTTTGAAGATGATTATTAAAAATCACCAAAAGCTGGCCTCGGGTGTGTAATGTGAAAAAGAAAATGTTTCAACAGTTCTTTCTGTCTTCGTGTGACGCGATGCTTGGAAAGTGTTTCCCTACCACTGTGTTGCTACCACCTGCTACTTCTCTTCCGCTGAGTAGTAATACATGCGCTCACACACACACACATTATATATATATATATATATATATATATATATATATATATATATACAAATGGTCCACAGCTGTGATGCCAAGAGTTTGTCTGAAGAGTAATACTCAAATCGGACAGCTCAACGGAAGCTGTCAAATCGAAATCGTTGTGAGTGACACATAATTGGAGACAGGTGTTAAGATTCAATCAGTTTTTTGTTAACACTAGCATGCAAGTATTTAATGAAACTTTTCTCCACATAACATGTCCCTAAAGAACAGATCACCATATAAAACACTAAAAAAAAAAACCCCCAAAAAACCCGAAAAGACTGACCAATTTTTCTCTCCCTACAAAAGGGCGCTTTTCGTCCTAGCAATACCGATTTGTATTTAGACCTGAATGACATAACTAAGGATATTTCTTATTTCCGTCGTGGTATAAGCAAGATTTTGACGTCCGCAATTTAAAACGTGTTTATTATTATTATTAGGTTGGTGCAAAAATAATGTCGTTTTTTGACGTTCAACTTCATGTGAGAAAACGACATTATTTTTGCACCAACCTAATATTATTATTATTATTAGTAGTAGTAGTATTATAGTCTGTGTTGATACTACATTTTCTTTGACGAACATGATTCCTATCTTACGCAAAACTATTTTCTTGTCTTCTCCTACAGCCAGATACAGCATATTTTCTATCTACAATAGAAACCCAATTTCGATAGTGTTAAAAATGGTGTTGGTTCATCAAAATTGTCCAATACAATTGGACGCAAAAAAAGAATTCGTATTATCGTAAAAAGAAACAGTCTAGTTTTATTAATCTACAACGAAGATTTCATTATTCATCTAGCTATGCCAGACTTAGTTTGTCTTCGAGATGCTAGCCAAAGATAGATGTTTATTAAACTAGTCATGTAAGAATTTTTGGTTTTGACCTTTTCATGAGTGATTCTTTTGTTTCTCACATAGCTGGTTAACGGGCATAATTCAGTTAAAAAATTCCAGCCTAAATATATTCTGTCTAGACTTTAAGTTTCTAGTTTTAAAGAAAAATGAATCTGTAAATTTCTTCTTTGCAACAAAATCCACCAAGCAAACACTTAACTTTCTTTTGTTGCTTGTTTAGGTGTGTATTTTCTTTTTACACTGTAATAGGTACATCTCGTCCATTTTCAATGAGACGGGGGCACTTTGATTATGTATGAAAATATTTTTCATCTAAGTTTACGATATTATTCGATTATAACTTTTCTTTTTCTTTTAAAATAAATTTATTGCTACTTTTATTGTCTCATTGATCATATTGCAGGAAATAGAACTTTTTATTAAAATAAAAGTCTTTTAACATACTTTAATGTTGGAACGTTTATTTTACAATATTTATGACTTGCTATTTCCTGCATTTGAAAGCCATTGTGTGAAAAGTATTAACGTACGGTGTATGTGATTGTAGCAAATTTATTTTTTATTTTACATTGAAACTGCAAGCTTATCTTTATGTTTTTCTTCTTATTATGGGGAATAAGATTTCAGGCTTACAAATTTATATTCGTTGCCGGATTGCTAACGTTTCAAGAATATCTCCCAAACTCGCACAATCTGATATATATAACAGGCGTATGTTTAATTCAGCGCTTGTCTTGAGGTACGTTTTATCGCTTGAAACTTTAGGCTTACCCCAAGCAATAAAATTCATCGTATAACATGCAAGATGATGATTTTGGGAATTGTAGCAGAAACGTTCATATTAGATATTGCGTGGATGAAGCAAACGATTTATTTAATAAACTGATGGAAGGGGCTTTTGGTGTTATATAATATGACTTGTACAAGATCAACTCATTTTCATTGATATATATATATATATATATATATATACATATATTCGAAAATTATAATATAAATATGTTATGAAATCACTACAAAAATAGCCATTTTATTTCAACATTTCTGTTTTCTTATCAAGTGGATGTAGTATAAAGGTTCAAATCGACCAAACACCCCTTGCTAGAGGAAACGCTGTTACATAAGCTGCAATGACCAATCAAAATACAAGTATGAGATTTCAAAAAAACTTGACAATGAACCTTGGTTATAATAATTAATGCTTTAATGTTAGGGTTAGACTAAAATGGAAATCATTCTAATTAATATTAAATTTTACTATAAAACTGAAATATAAAAATTACCAATTTTAAATTTGATCTGTATTAAGTTGAAAATATTATAAAATTATTTCAAGAAGAAACTGAGGAAAAAATGCATATATATATTTATTTATTTTGCTTTAATCGAAAGGCTAAAAGCTCAGAATAAACGTTAAAATCTAATGTAAAGCTCCGTTACAATTTAGGTACATTTGAAGTGGGGATATGGGCAGGGGAGGATGAAAGCATGCAAAACATAAACAATCAGATTATAATACACAAACACGTAGACATATATTTAGATATATAAACACGCAAAAACACGTATATGTATATATATATATATAATGAATGTATATTTGAGCAGCAACCGTTCTTTTAAACATCTTTCGTTCAATACGACGGACAAGGAAAATTTAATTCATTTTTATTTAGTTTTTCCAGCGTCCCTACATTGTTTCGCGCTTAGTGGGTGTGAGCAAATACAAAAACTGTCGATATCGTCAATTATCCCAAGCGCTCTCAGCCACTTTTTCAGTCATTGGTCAGTCAGGTATCACGTGCATTATAGCCGAAGATAATGTGTTTAAAAATTCTAATTTGTCTATGCGGGCATCGGATGATAACGTGTATTCGCAATTGTGTATGTCTACGAGGATATGTTCGGATGTTATATAGTGAGATTAAGTAAATGCAGGGCAGAACAGTTTAGGAGAGATAACAAAAAGACAAATTTTATTAAGACCTACAAAGGACAGAGATTTTGGAGAATCGTGCAAGAACACATGGAAGTAAAGACATTGCACGCATTAACATTCATAAACGCTTGCGGAACGTTCGCGGAAAAGAAACGGTGGATGTGAGCACGGTTATCTGATGTTTATGCAAAGCCAGCCTGCAAAATAAAGAGCTGTTCATCGCTGTCGATATTTCATAACCAGGTTTGGCGACTTCGCATAAAACATCTCCATAAGCTATCCGATATAAGGAGTAATGAGTTTTACCTTCTTCGCCGGCCCGTGCTATGTTTATCAATGTTTTAATTGGAAATTAGTTCTTTTTCTTCTCCGAGACTGCTTGCCCTTTCAAAGCAGAAGCGCCTAGTCTTCTCCGTCATAGGTGGGCGGAGGCGAGGAAAACCATCTGTTTTCTCGTAAGATAACCGCCACTTTATTTGTATTCATCGAGGCCTACCTGTATGAACTTGACTGTTTGGCCTGAGTAAATGCACCATTTACATTTCTCGTTAAGCCTGATGGCGCCAACGTCTTCAAAACTGACTCTGTATGAATCATTACTGTCTTTATTTTATTTTACTTTACTTCCCTGAAAGCTTACAAGACAGAAGAATACTTAGCTTGTTTCTTTTTCTTTATACAAGAGACAGGAGCAGAAGTTGTTCTGTCATATTACTCGCCTTCAAGCCAATGCGTTCTGTTGTCTTAGATGCTTGCTATTTCTTCATTCTTGCATGATGTACACTATTTAGGTGGTAGTGGAACGGGTGATGACATTTTTTCTTTCTTTTTCCTCCTTTTGGCTGCAGGCCAGCCTTTACATTTGGAACTAGGTGTAGCAGACAACGGCTTTTTTAAAAAAGCACAGAAAACAGATATGTGCCTAAACTACATTCTTGTCTGTCATCAATGTCTGTTGCTACGATCAACAGAGCACAGTTGACTTTTGTAGCGATGATTGAACAGGGAGGCAGGACTACACGAGGTGCTGGTCTGTTGGACAAAAACTTCTAAAAGAAGTTATCAGTTATCCGATTATTCAGAAATGATATAATTTTGAAACTGCAAAATAAATGTATGCCCTTGGGAAAGGCATGAATCCGTCTTTTGTTTCCTCCAGCTAACTAGTAAATTACACTAGGATATCCCAAGCATTGGATGGTAACCAGTCGAAGAAGAAGAACAAGGATCCGAAGAGAAGACGATACGAAGAAGAGAAGATTAGAAAAGATTAGATGAAGAAAAAAGATGAGAAGAAAAGATGAAAAGAAGAACAAGAAAACGATAAGAACGATGAGAAGATGAAAAGAAAAAGAGGAGAACAACAAGAAAACGATAAGAACAAGATGAGAAGAAGAAGAAAAAAGAAGAGGAGAACAACAAGAAAACGATAAGAACAAGATGAGAAGAAGAAGAAAAAAGAAGAGGAGAACAACAAGAAAACGATAAGAACAAGATGAGAAGAAGAAGAAAAAAGAAGAGGAGAACAACAAGAAAACGATAAGAACAAGATGAGAAGAAGAAGAAAAAAGAAGAGGAGAACAACAAGAAAACGATAAGAACAAGATGAGAAGAAGAAGAAAAAAGAAGAGGAGAACAACAAGAAAACGATAAGAACAAGATGAGAAGAAGAAGAAAAAAGAAGAGGAGAACAACAAGAAAACGATAAGAACAAGATGAGAAGAAGAAGAAAAAAGAAGAGGAGAACAACAAGAAAACGATAAGAACAAGATGAGAAGAAGAAGAAAAAAGAAGAGAACAACAAGAAAACGATAAGAACAAGATGAGAAGAAGAAGAAAAAAGAAGAGGAGAAGAACAAGAAAACGATAAGAACAAGATGAGAAGAAGAAAAAAGAAGAGGAGAAGAACAAGAAAACGATAAGAACAAGATGAGAAGAAGAAAAAAGAAGAGAAGAACAACAAGAAAACGATAAGAACAAGATGATGAGAAGAAAAGAAAAGATGAGAAGAACAACGACAAGAACAACAAAATTCCAAACCGAGGAACAAAGAAATTGATCAAAGTTTTGGATTAACCTACACTAAGAATATTCAAAAATTTCTGCTCAAAATCTAAAATAAGATTTCTGAAAAGTTAATTTTATGAAAATTGATCGATTGATTTTTTAAAAATTTTATTTTACCATTAAAATTCTTTTCATAGGTTATTTAAAACCAGAATATACACTTTTTTTAGATTGTAAGATCTTTTGGAGATAATAGTGATTTACTAATACAAGTCCTACAAATTAATCCATAGCTCAGGGGAGGAGAGGTATATTCATACCTTTCCCATAGGTATTTGTGCGTAATAAAATATAAAGAAACTCGACGGAAACTGGAACTCGAAAATTGTGTATTTGGTCAACAATTCCTCTTTATACAAAAGCTTTACTGAAGACTACTGACAAGGTACTGCGAGTAAGCCTTTTTTAGTTTAAATTTTTCTTGCATTCGTAATTTTCTGTTAAAAAATCATTGTTAATGGCTAATAGACGAAAGCGCTGAGATTGATAGGGCATTTGGACAGTTTTTACACAGTTTGTGTCCAGAAAAGAAAATACTTGCACGAATGCGAGAAGAATTGAATAAAGCTTAATCGCATTCGTACAAGTATTTGGCCTGACGATTGTGTTTAAACCTGAATGTTGACCCCAATGTCCACTTTTATATTTACATATGTCCTGTCCCTGATACTGAGCACTTTAACCCATAAATATTGTATACATTAACAGTATATTTTTAACACACACACACACACTATATATATATATATATATATATATATATATATATATATACACACGCACACACAAAGTGAAAACATTTCTTGTCTCATCTTCATTTTTGTTTCAGTGTTTTTGTTAGACACCCCTTATATATATATATATATATATATATATATATATATATAAAGAAAGAACAGCAAGATATAAAATCCGGTGTTCTTATAGATATTTTTATTTTTACACAATAGTGTTCAATGTAAATTTACAGAGCATAAATATTATAAATTAATTGATTTAAAATGTTTTTTTCGCTACACAGTGATAACCATGTTTCAAAAATGGAAGCTAGTTTTTGAATTCAATTTTGTTATTAAATTAAACATTAGTTCCATTTCCTCGTTTTTGAAACGTGGTTATCACTGTGTAGCGAAAAACATTTTAAATCAATTAATTTATAATATATATATATATGTACACATACATACATACATACACACACACACACACACACACACACACACACACACACACACACACACACACATATATATATATATATATATATATATATATATATATATATATATATACTAAATGGCGACCGTGCTGGGTATGATAATAAACTATATTCAGCAGCAAGGCCTCTGATAGGGAGGTTTTGAGTATCGTAGAACCACCTGTTAATTTCTGGTGTTCCCAAGTCCACCTTGAGCTGGCGTAGTAGTTGCATCTGTTAGGGCCCCATCTATGGAAAATAGTTAATCCCCAAGCTAGGTTCAAGACACTGAGAGTATAAAGTATATTTTTGTAAAAAAAAATACTAATAAAATACTAATAAAATAAACAAAATACTACTAGCAATAACCTTTTGTAAAAGAAATTACTAATGCTCCCAGGAAATTAAATTTCGGCATTAAATGACCCATGAGGAGTTGATATGCCGCTAACCAAATAAACAAATCTAAATGCCGAGAATCGTTATATTGATCAGGACTTACTTTGAAAAGCTTTACACTTTTTAAAACAATTACAATTTACTCATTACTTTTTACTTCATTTTTTTTTTGTAAATAGTTAAAAATAAATATATATTTTTTTTACTTGTATATTTTTAAGGATTTAAAAAATACTTTATCCTGCTCAAGTGTTCTCCTACCCTCCGCAACTGAGAAGTTTTGGGAAACCATGATTTATACCTCCTTCTATCTTAAACTCATTAGTATCTTTTACTCCGGAACTAGTGACACTACGAAATCAGCCTTTTCCATTCATCCGGACGAGAGCGTCTGCTTGAAATACTACTACCTATTGATATGGATGACCATTACTTTGTACCGCAGAACCTTCTGACAATGTCAACTATACACTGGCCACTTAATAAGAGCCTTCTTCTCTTAATGTTGTAGCTGTCAGTCATTGTTGCTACAAGTTGCTTGTCAGGTTTGCTGGGTGAAATGTCTGACTGAATTCGTTCTCAGTCCTGAACAATGCTGGTTGTTGAAGGTTTGGGGTGGAGATGGGAAGGGTTGTTTTAGTTCTGTTGTCTGGATGCACTCGTGATGAAGGACCAAGCGGGTATTTGTATGCAAACAACCATCGCTAATGCGAACACAGACATGTAAGAAACGCTTCATTTAAATGAATGTCCCATCTAAAAGGTGGTGGCTCACATTCCGAGACGATATATACCAGGGCCGTAGCAACCAGAGGCGCCGAGCGACCTAGGCTTCCCAATAATTAAAAAAAAAATTAATATTTTTTTATTAAATAATTTTAAACCAATTGTAGTATTTTTACAGGATTTAAAAAAAAAATAAAATAAAGAAAGAAATACAAGAAAAAAGATTCAAAGTAAGTGATTACTGGACATTTTAAATGTTCTTGCCGCCAACCATTCTGACGGCCTTTGATAAGGCTAAATTCTAAATTCTATATCTCCCCCACCGGCCCTGTATACAGATTCATGTATGAACCGAACCAAAGTTGAACCAGCTATTATACTGAACTGATGTCACCTCTGCCTCCGTTGCAATCACTGCAGTTTTTCCGTACTGTCGTCGGGGATCTCGTGACGGCTTTAACGCACGTGGTGGGAGAGTCAAGTCGGAGGGTCGACCACCTACAGTTGGGATCGACTGTAGATTTATGCTGATTGTAAATGTAGGACTTTATAGAGACATAGGCGGTTGGAGGATTTAGACTAGGTTTTATTTTAATTGGTTGTGGGTAGTGTAGAGTGGTCAATCGAAGTACGGACAAAACCAGACCAATCTTTCTAAATTCTTTTTACTCACAGGAAGCCGCAAAGACAAGACGTGCCTTGTTTCTCCACTGATGGACTGCTTGGCCCATGCATAAAAATGCCCTAAGCTAGTAAATCTGACAAATCAACAAGAAACTATTCTTGAATGTACGTATGTCGCTCAACATTGTCTGTCCTACTATTAACCCATAGCTGGGGGGGGGGGAAGAAGAGGATTTATACCTTTCCCAAAGGTATTAGCACGTAAGTGAATGCAATGGATTCGACTGGATTCGAGTTCGAATTCCTTGGGAAAGGTATGAACCCTCTTCCCCCCCAGCTATGGGTAAATAGCAGGACAGACTGGGTTCTATTGCCATGGATGGCAACTGGTCTACCGCAGAAAGAAATGGCAACATACTACGGGGAAAAATCTGCCTCGTCAGCTTATATCATGCATGGCACCTAACTGACATTTATACAAATAAGGATATCTCTGCAATTTGCAACCTTCTTCCCCACCCAAAAAAGAAGAAGCGGTGTGTCAAAAATGCGGCTTTTCCCTTGACACCGCAATTATTTTAACTACCTTCACTCCTCCGCAATGTTTGTTTTTAAAAGCGATGATTAGAATGGCAATAGAATTTAAACAAATGATGACAGTGAATTTGTTTTTTGTTCTTGAGAATTAACACAAATATTAAACCCTATTTATTTATAAGATGGTTGCAATTATTGTAAATAATAATTCTAAAACAAAATACAATTAAAAGTAATGCAATGCAATAATTACCATTTACTAATTTATAAAGAAATAAATAATAAACAATTATTTATTCGCAAATGTATAAACGTTTTCTAAATTATTAAAATACGTGTTCTAGCATACCTACGGACGATAATGGGTTTGTCTGTATTTACTTAAACACAATAGTAAATAGTGCATGTTGGTCTGTAGTTGGAGATTTGTCTTCAGCTGGACTATTTAAGCTCTCAGCCCCTCCTGGGAATCCTCTTTGCTCGCAGGTAATGTCAAAGGGCAGTGTCTCATCTCCAGAAACACCTACCTGACCCCGTTTTATACGAGGTCTAGGGGGAATTTTTGACTGGTCCTACAGGCTAGGGAACCCCACATTATGCCACTTCTGACCGCGTGGATCGGTTGGCAGATATCCTGCAGTTGGAGATTCATCTTCAGCTGTGCTGGTCAAGCTCTCTACCTCCGGGCAGAGAGGATCCCCAGACGAGGCTATGTCGAAGGACAGAGTCTCGTCTTAGGAAACACCTACCTGACCTCGTTTATACGGCGTCTACAGGGAATTTTTGGCCGAGCCTACGGGCTTGGATACCTCACATTAAATTCGGCATTGTGCCACATCTGACCGCGTGGAGCGGTTGGTAGATAACCTGCAGTTGGAGATCCATTGTGGAATTCACTTGACTCACTTCTAGCAGTTGACTACTTCTTCTACGCGCCGCTGGCGAATCTTATATGTGTTGTTCTTGTCCTAAGTATTATCGTTCATTACGAACCATCGTTTGATTATTATATTCAGTAGCCTTCCCTAGGTTACAACAATACGAGAACCTTCTCTAAGGAAATACTTATTATTTACTATTTTATAAAGTTAGAATCGATAAGCAATTAGGTGAAGCTTGCCTACCATTCCAATAAACAGTATAATAGTGTAAATAAACACTCAGATAAATAAATAGCGTTTGTTATTTTTATTGTCAATTCTCAAGAAGAAATATATATAAATTCGGATTTTTAAAATTCAAATCAATTTTAAAAAAAATGAATATTGCTTAGGAGTGAAGATCATAACGATAATAGTCATGTCTCTCTCTCTCTCTCTCCCTCTCTCTCTCACACACACACACACACACACATATACATACATACATACATACATATATATATATATATATATAACATATATATATATATATATATATATATATATATAACATATATATATATATATATATATATATATAACATATATATATATATATATATATATATAACATATATATATATATATATATATAATATATATATAATATATATATATATATATATATAACATATATATATATAATATATATATATAATATATATATTATATAATATATATATATAATATATATATATATATATATATATATATATATATATATATATTATATAATATATATATATAATATATATATATATATAGAGAGAGAGAGAGAGAGAGTTAAACCTAGAGAGGCAGACAAACCTACCAACGTTTCACCTAAATGGGAAATATTAAAAAGATGTTCTAAATATAAAGCAGGTCAAAAATTCTGTAAACTATGTATAGAGGAAAAATTAAGCATAGCTTTAAATAGGGAACCCAAAGATTTATTAAATTCTAAAAACGGAAATTCTAAGCAAATGCAGACATAGAAAATCTTGGTTATTGGATTAGGCCTTTTCTCCCCGGAATAAATAGTTGTTTAACCCCTGTTGTCCGTGTTTGTCTCTAACTCACCCACTCCCTTTTAAGCTATTTTGCGAATAAATGTTCGTCCCCAACCCTCCCCGTTGTTTTTTTTTTGTTGTCTTTGGTCACGTGGTTTTGGTCTTTTGTTTATTGACTATAAGTATACCGTTCCTTTTTTTTTTACCTCTTTAGCCGGCCTTCCCTGACGATCCGTTTAGGTGAAACCTTGGTAGGTTTGTCTGGCTCTCTAGGTTTAACTAGGTCTGCTCTACTTACTGTATTGAGCACTTTATTTAGTTAGTTGCGTACTTGTATCGGTTTTTTATTCTTTGGGCTTTGGACCTGCATGCTGAATGATTGTTTTCGACAGGCATTCATGTTCTCGGCTCTTTCTTTTTTATATACCTTTTTTTTTCCTTCGATATTGATTTGATTTTTTGCAAATCAAGAAACCGAAGGTTTTCCCAAACGAGTGTAGTTACTTATAAGATTACTACTACTACTACTACTAATATATATATATATATATATATATATATATATATATTACTCCCGTTTACCTCTTTTTATATAGATCTTATTTAGTTTGTTAAGGCAATAAAAAAAATAGCTATATGAAATACAGACCTAACGACCCACAATTCACACCCTTATTTTGCAACTAAATTTTGAATTTCAGTATAACCTGGGTTACTGACGAGAAGAAGCCCCATTGAACTTTCAGATGCATTCTGCCACTTGTGACCCAACTACATTTTAGGGTGCCAGTTCAACTACTATGACTCAAATAAGTCAGCCTTTTTTTTATAGCGAGAGAGTTTCGCGAGTTGTTATTGTTGACTTCAATGTTCATTCGATACTTTTATGTTCCGACACCGTCACGTTTTACGGATATTAACAAAGGCACCACATACTGTTTCAAGCTAACCCTCGGCAGTCTCTTTCTCCCAGCCGCAACAGTGCAAATCTATCGCGACCCCCCATCGCTATTCCCTTGGCGAATGTTCAGATGCGCTCATTCTTTAGTTTCACCAGTTCAGACCTTTACAGCTTGGACACGTCCCACTATTTCCCGGGACCCGAATCACCCTCATTTCATTCGTATTCCAAATTTAAAGTGAAAATTCCACTAGTTTTTTTTCCCTCAGGAATTGCTACTTTGTGAAAAAGGCTCCGGAGTGGTCCCCTGCAGGCCAGCATTTTATCTCTTCAAATCAAGGGTCTGGCCTTCTTATCCTCGTAGTCTTCAAATCCTAGCATCTCCTCTTTCATTCATATCACGCTCTGAATTTCCCGACTACAGCTCCCTTTCTTAGTAATGCCGGTAAATGGAAGGAAAAATAGCAGTGAAGATCGAACGGCTGCCCCAATCCAGTCAAAAACAAACTGTATACAACTTTCCAAATCATTATCAATCTGATTTATAACTGAAATTCGTCGACGCAGTTTCTAAATATTAAATAGATTCAAAGAAATAATTAAAAAAAAAATCTTGTTGAATTATTTACTTTAAGTGGGAATAATCACCATCAGTGTCACTAATTAATTCTTTTAATTAATTTTGCCAGTGGGTGAGACTAATTATTTCGTAATTAGTCAGAAAGAAGTAAACTTCATCAGTTTTTGGAAACTTTCTTCTCTAAAGAAGAAATTCTCACTAAGATTGGATTACAGTCAAAAAGTTAAGGCAAATGAAAAGCGGCCACGAATATCTGCTCCCACTTCAGTATCCGTGTTCCGTGCAAAACCTAAATAAAGTGCAACATCAGATTTAATCCAGATTTAATCTTAAAATAATAAAACTTTTAAACTGAAAGCATTTGCTTAAATTGTCGCAAAAGTGAACTCATCTTACTACAGTAATGGATAGCGGCTCGGATTGAGGAATCGGAGGGCTGAGTTCGAATTCCAGTCGAATCCATTATATTCACTTACTTGCTAATACCCTTAGGAAAGGTATGAATCCTCTTCTTCCTCCCCCCAGCTGTGGGTAAATAGCAAGGCAGACCTGGTTCTATAGACTGGGGTCTACCACAGAAAGAAATGCGGGAAAAATCTGCCTCGTCAGTCATGTATCGAAAGATACATGATCGCCTAAGCGTGTATCTCACACGGCAAATAACCTTAAAAAATTAACGACTGTATTTATCTAATTTTACAGTTGTGTTGTTTTTTTTGGGGGGGGGGGGATTTGCAGGAGTTGTAATAGTTAAAGGATCAGAACGAGAAATCGGAGATTCGCGTTCGAATTCCGTACGTGGTCGTCATAAAAACACTTTCGCCCAAATAAGGAAGTTACGAATCCGTCTAGTCTCCCCTCAGTTAAATAGTAAGGTAGACTGGACCCTTCAGCCTTTTCCCGTCAACCAGTATAAAAATACAAAACTGATTACAAAACTGTATTTGTTTTCAGTGGAGCACATACAGGAATTGTAACAAGCTAACAGTATAAACCGCAGATTCGCTCTTTGGTCAAAGGAAAACAAAATGGGTCTAAAGAGACGAGCATATTTGGAAATGCGTTGTCAAGCTGAAGATGTGACAATGATTTATAATGTCACTTTAATTTGAAAGAGCAGAGGATGATCTCTCCTTTTTTCAGGAAGCAACTCCCTTTCGGTTTCTTGCTTTCAAATCAACTTTGATCTTCAAAAATTTTAATGCAATGTCAATCGTTATCTACTATTTTCCTGATTCCTCTTCTTTTAGTTTCGCTCTTTAGTAATGTTTCCGTTTCCTAATTCGTTCGCACTAAGTAACACCCATGCGTGTGAGTGACTTTGTTGCCTTGCCTGGGGTGAAATGAATAACAAAGATAAAATAAATAGTATTTATTTTGGCTTTTACTGCGAGAGGATTGATTGTAGTCATTTCTGTATGTACTGACCACCAAATCACTTCAGGCGGTCCTCTGGATTTTCAGTAGATCATAAAAAAAAAATAATTTATTGCTGTCTTCCTTGTCGTTGTGATCAAGTTGATGAGGTGATAGGTGTTTTTCTTTTGACCGTAGTGTCTGTAAAAATAATTATTCCATTGCCCTGTAAGCATTTGTGCACAGTTCATCTGTCAGAAGGAAGAAATGTTTTTATCTTGGCGAACAGGAGTCTATTTATGTTTTACTAATATTTAATGTTTTTTATAGCTAAATATGTATGAACGTATTGGGATATAAGTAAATGGAAAAACCAATAAAAATTCTTCAATTAATTTGATATATCTTCTGGGAACATTCTGAAACATAAGCGTCCATTCTTTGATGCTTGAAAAGTTAGGTTTATGGCCATATAAAGTTGAAACATCGGTTGTCGTACAATTACCGAAGTTAAGCAACGTCGAGCTTGGTCAGTACATAGATGGGTGAGAGCTTAGGAATACCAGATGCTGTAAGACTGGATGTGCGACCGGTGCAGTGGATAACGATTCTGAATTGGAAATAAGAGAGACAGGTTCTCATTACAGTTGCGTTCTCTGTATTCACTTACGCGCAATACCTTTGAAATAGGTATAAATCGGCATCTTTTTCATCATCTATGGGTTAATTATTAATAAGGAGTGGTAGAGAAAAGCAATAATAACAAAAAAATTACAATATGAGATCTGGTAAAAAAGTGAAAATTGAGACATTAAGTCCCCAAAATTTAAACAGATATCCTCAAGGACACATGGCTCAGTGGATAAAAGCGTTGATAGGATCCAGTGCCATGCCAAATGAGTTGTGAGTTCAATTTGGCTAGTTTGGCTACTGCAGTGGTGAACACAAACTTGGAGAGTTGAGTTCAAGGGAGACAACCGGACGAGTTATGGCACGTGGAACTAGAACAGTCTACTCCGGTGGATAACATAAAGGGTTCAGAAAGAAATTACAATCATCTGAAGAAGGCCTGAGCGTACAACGGTAGAAACGTCGTGAATATGGCAATAAAGATGCGGACAACAGTCCGAATAATGTACATAATTACAATACCTCATCTCAGAAATATATATGATAAAATAAAGAACAAGTAGGAAACGTAACTCAATCTAGCACTTATTACTTTTATTAAAACTTCGTCAGAGATCGATATAGAAAAAGGCAAAGAGACACAGAATACGGTCATGTTATGATTTTGGTTAGTTCTTATTGGTCAGATACGTGTGGCATTTATTAATGCAATAGACAATACATGTGGGAGGAACATTTTGGACGTTAAAGTGTGTAATGTATGAGTGTAATAATGTAAAGAAACGCTTGTATGTGGCACGGTAACGTTAATTCATGTAAGTGGATAAGTGTGTCAGTGAAGAATGTCTACAGATGTCACCCTCGAATGAAAATATACAAATACTTTTCAAAAATACGCATGATAAATGCTTTAATGCTAAACCCGGCCAAAACACAATTATTACGATATCTTGCTGAGTGCCACGGACACACGCAGAGGTGACGACAACACATATTCCCCCACTCACATACACGAGGATATAAATACGAGGGTGAGACACACACACACACACACACATACACACATATATATATATATATATATATATATATATATATATATATATATAATGCGCGTGCATTTAGGCAGCAAATTCTCTTTTAGGCATGTCTGATTGAATAAATTACAGACAATATGTCGGCTAATTTTTAAGAAACTCCGTTCATACTCACGAATAACCTTCCGTGTATTGATGTTAAAGGATGAGAGAAATGGACTATAAGTGTTTAATTTTCATTTCCAAGTACTTTCGATCTTCTTCCAAGATCATCTTCAGGAGTGCAAGTAGTACAAAACTATATTTTTTCAGGGGCACAAGCTGTGCGTTGCTATCCATTACCGTAATTATATATATATATATATATAGAGAGAGAGAGAAAGAAAGACATCGAGAGAGTGAGATAAAGATATATATATATATATATATATATATATATATATATATACACATAGATATATATAAAGAGAGAGGGAGATAAAGATATATATAAAGAGAGAGGGAGATAAAGATATATATAAAGAGAGAGGGAGATAAAGATATATATAAAGAGAGAGGGAGATAAAGATATATATAAAGAGAGAGGGAGATAAAGATATATAGAGAGAGAGAGAAAGAGGGAGATAAAGATATATATATATATATATATATATGTGTGTGTTTTCATTTTAGGTCTCTGAGAAGATTTGTTCTAATATTGTCATTCATAAGAAATTGTACTGACATTTTTCTACATTAAGCAATTCTCCTATTGATGTCAGTGTAGCTTAAACCACTCAAAAAATAATGAGAAATGGAAGAAAAAGAAAGCCGTAAAATTAAACAATCTAAAAATCTGCTCTTTCATTACGTATTGAATAATTCTATCAATTCTACCACATGTTTTTTTCTCTTTTTTTCTATTTACTGGAGCATTTTATGAACAACTTAGGCAAGTTGATAACTAATTTTGGTTTGGTTTGGTTTGTTTTGCGGTATATCAACCTCAGTGGGTCATTTAATGCCGACAATTTTTTTCTTGCTGTGGCAATATATTCTTTTTCAAAAATGTATTGCTAGTAATAAAATCTATTTCTGGTAATATTTTTTCTTTGAAATTGTATCGCTGGTAATATTTTTTTCCAAAATGTATCGCTAGTAATATTTTTTTTTCAAAAATGTATCGCTGGTAATATTTTTTTTCAAAAATGTATCGCTGGTAATATTTTTTTTCAAAAATGTATCGCTGGTAATATTTTTTTTCCAAAATGTATCGCTGGTAATATTTTTTTCAAAAATGCATTTCTTGTAATAATTTTTTACAAAGTATTTCTGATATTAAAACCTATTTTTACACTTTAATTGTGTTCTGACTCCAGTTTGGGGGTTAACTATTAGCCCATAACTGGTCCACCCTAACAGGTGCTACCACCCCGGGTCAGGGTGGACCTGGGAACAGCAGTAATTAAGAGGTGTTTCCACGTTCTTCAAAACCTCCTGATCAGAGGCCTTGCTGTTAGATGTAGTTTATTGTCTTACCCAGGACGCAACCTAATTTTGACAGAAATATTATGCAATCCGATTACTGGTCGAAATCCTAAGTTGTATACACTCAGTACAGTTGTACATTGCAAACGTGCATGTTTGTTCATTACTGTCTACAAACTTGACTCTCTAAAGCTCAATTCTCAATCCTGTCTGTATTTGCACCTGTGTGGAGAGGCAGGTGTATACTTTAAACGTATTTGATGTGTTTCAAGTTGGCGCCACCTAATTTTACCATTCCGTCAACAGATTGCATACATCTGCGGAGGACATTCCAATTGATTTATTTACGATTTTACAGGCACACGTGTTTGTACAGGTTGGGGGCGTATTTGTTTTATTTCCTCTCTTCACCCAGATATCTGCTTCTCTCTTTCTCTATCTTATGAAAACGCTAAACCTAGTCAGGCGCAAGGCTCGAAGTTTGATGCACTCTGTCAGAATTAGATTCCAAACAGTTACGTCCCTCTTGACTATCTCGTTAACCAGTACGCCACATTAAAGCTCCCCAGTCCAATATTCTTCGTTTTATGTGACGTGTTTCTTAAAGGCGTGGGCGATAATGGCTCTCCACAACCTTCTATCCTTTGTAACTCTTAGTAATGCTTGCCTTTTTATTTTCTCTCTCTCACTTCCCGTTGAACACACGCTTGTTAAGTAAAGTGTTTTTCTCCGTCCCAGTTGCCATCAACAATGACCTGTGAGCGTCCGATTCAATGAGCTCTCTTTCGTCATATGTCGCAGAGATTTCAAGTTTTCATTTATGTTCAAGAGTGACTTTTGTTTCAAGTCTTTTAATTTTCTGTCCTCTTAAATACTGCTCTTTTACTGTTCCTGCAATTTAATAATGTCCTTTACTTTTACACTTAGGAACCGCGTCATAGTGGATTTGTTGCTTTCCTTTCGGGTGAAATGACTAAACAAATGGAATTTCTGTATTTGTTTAATTCCAATTTGCAGCTCACACCGTTATCCGTTTTTCTCTTTCACAGGGCCAATCAGTACAGAATAAGTGAAGAGCACTAATTGACCCTGTGACTATTTTCGACAATAAATGATGTGCTGTAAATTGTAAAGTGGTGTAAATTTCTATATAGCAATGTGATTAAGAATTTCTAATTTCTTCTTCGTCTTTGATTTTTTTTTTTTTTCATTTAAATTACTATTTGTTATTTTTCTTGAATTTTTGACATCCTCTTCACCATTTATACTAAATAATAACTATCGCCAGGTTCACACGCCTCTTAGGTATTTTGAACAGGCGTAGAATTCTATCGATTGTTTCCTATTTTGGCTAAGGTTTCTTGTTCCTTTTAAAGTCTACTTCAACTCTCTACTTCTAACGTCTCCGCCTAAACTCTGAAATTTTATTTACTATTTATTTTTTATTTTTCCTCAATAGGAGTAGATAGGTTCGCTTATCGTCTACTTCATACTCTTCCCTGGTCTTTTGAGCAGGAGTAGAGTTTTCCTCTCTAGGATTGGGTTTCCGGTTCCTTCTAAAATCTTCTCCTTCTCTTTTACTCCCAGTAGCCTCTTGCGTCTTAGTAGCATTATCGCCTTGCTTGGTGTGGTTAGACAAAATATTTCCTCCTGTTGTTCGTGTCTATTTAATTTCTGCAAATGTCGCTCAAGAGGAAAATGTGGATACCATTTATTTTAATCATTAATGGCAATGCGGGAATACCACTAGGAGTGAAGTTTAGGAAAGAGACTGGGTATAGGTGGGGGGACAAAAAAGTATGAAACCTGAACTGGGTTCAAGGAGACTGGCGATTGACGTTGCATTTAAATTTTTGAAGATTGTAGTTATCAGGGAAGCAAGGAAACGGAAGGGAATTCAACAGGCGGGAAGTGCGAGAAAAGAAACCATTTTAGTAGAAGTGGCGGTTGCATTTAGCTATTTCAATAGTAAGAGGATGGGACCTAGATGCCAATCTAGTAACATGCTTAAAGTCACTTAGTCCGGGTACCAGGGGGAAAAGCTCGTCAGAGTAGTAGCCAGGAAAATATTTGTAGAAAAGACAGAGAGAAGCCACGTCGATGCGAATGCGATTGAAGTCGAGATGCCAAGTCAGGATCGATTACATTGCAGATCTTTCTTTGGATTTTGTCAAGAACCTCGTAATGAGTAGCAGGAGCACCAGGCCAAATATGGCAACAGTATTCAATGCACGGGCGAATTACAAATGTAAATGTGCAAGATGGACTCTGACGAAAAAAAAAACCTGGCACGATACTAGCCCAACTTTCCTTGCAGTAGATGCAACTATTGAATCCATGTAGTCGTCCCACTTTAAGTCAGTTGAAAACATGAGGCCAAGAAGGTGCAGTGTGTTGCTTTCCATGAGTCTAGCATCAGCCATGCTGATGGTGGACAGGAAACCTTCTCTAAGGTGGTTAAATGTGAGCAGTTTCGTTTTGTAGCCATTAAAATTTACGAGCCATTTCCTGCCCCAGTTAACCACTGATTGGAGGTCCTTTTCAAGAGCAGCGGCCAGGTTAACTTTGTCAGCCCTGACGGATTTGGTATTGAGACAAGAGTAAATGGTAGTGTCATCAGCATAAATGCCTACTTCAGAACTGATGACATCCGGAAGGTCATTGATGAAGATCAGGAACAGCGTCGGACCGAGTATAGAGCCTTGGGGAAACCTACCTTCGTGTGAAAGGATCTGGAAGCGAGCCCGTTCAAAACGAAAATTTTCGAAGGATTTCAATAAACCTCGAGAAACGTGTGCATGCTATACTAAGTGGTGAGGCTATTAACAACATAGATATATCTATGTATGTTGTTAATAACCTCAACAGTTCGTAACTGAAAGCTAATATTCAAGCGTACCGAATGATGACTTCTGGTAACTAAACAAAATGTGAAAAAATTGAAAAATGTTAGAATTGCTATGTCATATCCATCATCTTCTCTAGCAGTGGATGCTGGAGAATTTACCCACAGATTAAGAAGAGACACCATGCGACAGTGGTGTGATTCTGCAGAAAGAGGCTAAGAATATCATGGACTGAGCATGTAAGCAATTAGGAAGTTTCCAAAGAAAATGGAGACTAATAGGATGCATAGAACAAGAAAAAACAGTTGAAATTTTTTAGACACATCATGTAAAAAGAGGGCTTGAAGAATTTGACACCCACAGTGCCTTGAAGCAGTAAAACATTGAGTAAGCTAGCTAACGAATTGTGTAAATGCATGGGCGAACAGATCCCAGGAAGTATAGTAAACAGAATGGCTACAAAGGATATGAAGATATCCTGAATGGACACTGCATGTTAAAATAAATTGTCACAGAAATTTTGTTGAAGTGATTCATCATTATTATTATTATTATTATTATTATTATTATAAGAAGAAGAAAAAGAGGAAGAAGAAAGAAGAAGAAAAGAGGAAGAAGAAGAAAGAAGAAGAAGAAAAAAGAAGAAAAAAGAAAAAAGAAGAAGAAAAAAGAAGAAGAAAGAAGAAGAAGAAAGAAGAAGAAAAAAGAAGAAGAAAGAAGAAAAAAGAAGAAAAAAGAAGAAAAAAGAAGAAGAAAAAAGAAGAAGAAAGAAGAAGAAAAAAGAAGAAGAAAGAAGAAGAAAAAAGAAGAAAAAAGAAGAAAAAAGAAGAAAAAAGAAGAAAGAAGAAGAAAAAAGAAGAAAAAAGAAGAAAAAAGAAGAAAAAAGAAGAAGAAGAAAAAAGAAGAAGAAAGAAGGAAGAAAAAAGAAGAAGAAAGAAGGAAGAAAAAAGAAGAAGAAAGAAGGAAGAAAAAAGAAGAAGAAAGAAGGAAGAAGGAAGAAGGAAGAAGAAGAAAGAAAAAAGAAGAAGAAAAAAAAGAAGTTTGTAGGAATGAGAAAGTTAGATATTTTTGGCCCAATACGCTGTATGTTCAGGATATTATTTTTGTTTTAAATATTTATAAAAAAAAAAAAATGGATCGTGTTTTATTAGTTTTGGAGTGAGACGTGCAATTTAAGCCCAGGGATTATTTGGATGACGTGCTTTTCAGATTTAACTAAGTATGCTTTTTTTTTCTTGGTAGATTATCAAAGTTGTTTGTAAAACTAAGTCAATGGAGCAGAGATTTCCGAGTTTGTAAATTTAATTTGTGAAGCCCAATTTGATTTGTGCTGCCAGTTTGGGAGGCATTTTCCACATTTCCCCTACATAAAAAACATGTTCTTTGAGGTTAAGAAGTTGGTGTCAGCGTAGACTGGGGGGTCTTACTTTGCTCATTTGTCTTCATATATAACTAAATTCTATATCTCTTCCAGACATAGACGATCATGGCTCTTCACATGTTCTTTTCTTTTTATCTGTAAATTGCCATGCGTTTTGAGGAATGCTTCTGGAGTATTTTCATGTTGCTTTCTCTAAGTTTTGGAAATTTGGAGTTTTCATTCTTAAGAGAGTTGAATCCATCTTGCTATTTAACCCAAAGCAGGGACGAGAAGAGACGGATTCATACCTTTTCTCATGGTATTGGTGTGAAAGTGAATGCAACATCCGTAATTTTAACTCAGCTTACTTTGAACTACCTTGGATATAATCATTTAACACTGTTACACATGTACACACGCCTAAAGAACTAACTATTTTGAACACAATCTTATGGCTTCAATTACATATAAAATGTATTCTTGGTAATTCTGCTATAAATAAGTATTGCTGGTAATTTCACTGTAATTAGATATTACTGGTAATTTAACTATAGATATTGCTGGTAATTTTACTCTAGATATTGCTGGTAATTTTACTATAAATAGGTATCGTTGGTAATTTTACTATAAATAGGTATTGTTGGTAATTTTACTATAAATAGGTATCGTTGGTAATTTTACTATAAATAGGTATCGTTGGTAATTATATTTTTATATTTAAAAATATGTTGCTGGTATTTTTACTATAAAAATGTATTTTTATGCTTTCATAGTTTTTTTTGTGTGTGAGTTCACTATTTGCCCATAACAGGAACCCTAACAGTTCCTACACCCCGGTCGTGGTGGACCTGGGAACAACAGTAATTATGAGGTGGTTCTCACGCTGCTCAAAACCTCCAATCTCCCGATCAGGGACTTTGCTGCCAGATGTAGTTCCTCGTCGTACCCAGGACTCCCTAAACAACGTATACTCGCTCTCACTAGGGAAATAAAGTCAAAAAAAAAAAAAAAAAAAGGATTCAAGCAAGTCCTTTGAAAAGAGCGAACTTTTCCTTTTTTTTTATTTTCATATTTTTTTGTTTATTTTTTTTTATGTTTTCGTTGCTCTCCTTTCTGTTTTTTTTATTTTTATTTTTTATTTCATTTCATTTCATTTTATTTTACTTTATTTCTTGCTATGTTGAATGACATTTTGACTGGGTGTCTTTTCTGCGACGAGACAAGTTTACCATTGACACTGACAATGGATCCTTCTCTTGAGGTCTCCCATAGTCTAGGGTTCTGCCTTTCTCTCTGTGTCTCTCTGTTTTCGCATCAGTGTCCCTTTACATTTTTGCTTGTCTCACCCCAAACCAATTATCAGAATTTGGTTGTACAGAGACTGTTAATTTGGACAGATGATTGCTGTGGGCCTTTGGAAGTAGCACTCAGATTTGACAGTCGCGTTGAGCACTTAAGAAGGACTTGCTCTTTGGCCACCCGCTCCCAATGCATTTTAGACTTGTTTTATATCTGTTTTTATTTATTTTTGCAGGGAAAGTGATTGGTTTAAAATTAAAAACGTTCTATATGTATGTTAAGGATGTGATTACGTTTTTCATTTTCAAACTTTTGCTATTAAATTATTTCTTGAATTTTCTTCGTTTTCTGAGGGTTACCATTTTTTATTTAGTAACCTTTATTTACTATTTACTTTTTATGGTATAACTGTGTAGTGACTCTAGCTAGTTTATACTAGTACCAGACAAGTACAATGAGACAACTATTAGGTTGGTGCAAAAATAATGTCGTTTTTTGACGTTCAGCTTCATGTGAGAAAACGACATTATTTTTGCACCAACCTAATAGTAAGGATCAACATCACTTCACTTGTGAATTAGTTTCTGTTTACTTCCTTTTTACATTCCTCCCCACTCCCTATCGCTCGGTATGCTTTTCTGTCCCCCTCCCTATCGTGTCTCTGCTTTTTCTCCCTCTCTTCCTATTGTTCACTCTATTTTTTCTCCCCGCCAATCTATCGTTCTCTCTACTTTTCTCACCCCATCCCTATCATTTTGGGTGCCTTTTCACCCCTCATCCCTATCGTGTCTCTCTGCTTTTTCTCCCCGCTTCCTATCCTGTGTCTCTGCTTTTCTCCCCTTCCCTATCGTTCACTGTTCTTTCTCACCCGCCTCCCTATCGTTCACTTTATTCTCTCCCACCTCCTTATAGTTCACTCCTCTTTCTCTCCCACCTCCTTATAGTTCACTCTTCTTTCTCTCCCACCTCCTTATAGTTCACTCTTCTTTCTCTCCCACCTCCTTATAGTTCACTCTTCTTTCTC
The DNA here is from genome assembly GCA_964036315.1 of Acanthosepion esculentum. Taxonomy (NCBI): domain Eukaryota; kingdom Metazoa; phylum Mollusca; class Cephalopoda; order Sepiida; family Sepiidae; genus Acanthosepion; species Acanthosepion esculentum. Next base: position 109,181,364 of record OZ038476.1, on the reverse strand, counting down.
TCCCACCTCCTTATAGTTCACTCTTCTTTCTCTCCCACCTCCTTATAGTTCACTCTTCTTTCTCTCCCACCTCCTTATAGTTCACTCTTCTTTCTCTCCCACCTCCTTATAGTTCACTCTTCTTTCTCTCCCACCTCCTTATAGTTCACTCTTCTTTCTCTCCCACCTCCTTATAGTTCACTCTTCTTTCTCTCCCACCTCCTTATAGTTCACTCTTCTTTCTCTCCCACCTCCTTATAGTTCACTCTTCTTTCTCTCCCACCTCCTTATAGTTCACTCTTCTTTCTCTCCCACCTCCTTATAGTTCACTCTTCTTTCTCTCCCACCTTATAGTTCACTCTTCTTTCTCTCCCACCTCCTTATAGTTCACTCTTCTTTCTCTCCCACCTCCTTATAGTTCACTCTTCTTTCTCTCCCACCTCCTTATAGTTCACTCTTCTTTCTCTCCCACCTCCTTATAGTTCACTCTTCTTTCTCTCCCACCTCCTTATAGTTCACTCTTCTTTCTCTCCCACCTCCTTATAGTTCACTCTTCTTTCTCTCCCACCTCCTTATAGTTCACTCTTCTTTCTCTCCCACCTCCTTATAGTTCACTCTTCTTTCTCTCCCACCTCCTTATAGTTCACTCTTCTTTCTCTCCCACCTCCTTATAGTTCACTCTTCTTTCTCTCCCACCTCCTTATAGTTCACTCTTCTTTCCTCGCGTTCAGTGTGCCTTTTCTCCTTTCCTTCCTATCGTGTCTTTCCATCCTCCTCCTCCCTATCATGTATCTCTGCTTTTTTTCTCCCCACTCTCTATCGCGTTTCTCTGCTTTTTCTCTCCGCCTTCCGATCATTCTCCCTGCTTTCTCTCTCTCACGCCTTATCGTTACCTCTGCTTTTTCTCGTTCTCTCTGCCTTTTTTTATCTCTTCCACTCCCTATCGTTCAATCTACCTTTTCTACATCATTATTGTTCTCTCTAAATTTTATCTCGCCTATACATTTCCCGAACGCTTTATCTCTCTCTCCTCCGGCTACTCTCTTATTGTTTCACCTGGTATAATTCCAAATTTTCTCTTTTCCTTTCTTCATCTTATAGTCTTCACTCCTCACATTCTCTCTTTCTCTCTTTGGTTCATTGGCTGTCCTCTTGTTTCAATTCCTCTTACTCTCCTTTCTTCTTTTTCCTCATTTTCAGCTACTCTTTTTCTTCCTCATTGTTTCATCAGTTCTCTCTCTCTCTCGTTCTCGCTTCTTCCTTCTCTTTACCGATTCAATTACGTCTGTCTCTATTCAGATGCTGTCAGTGCAGGACCACACCCTGTAATTCGGGAGTGTAATGAGAGCCTTGACAGCCTGCAGTTGCATGAGTGCAGAAAGGAAATAAACAAATGAAAGCAAACTGCCAATCTGGCGGTGTAATATTATTGCCAATTACATGATAAGGGTGCCGCTAACAATCTTTTTTTACCTTCTGTACAACTAACGTCGTAAAATCATCTTGCTCAAAAGTAATAATAATAATCACTTTCGTACCTATAACATTTGGAACAAACGAGAAATCTCTTTACTTTTTTTTTTTTTTTTTTTTAACCGAGAAGTGATTTTTGCCTTTGCAATTTTTTTCTCCTTCTCTTGACTTTGATTTCACGGTAAAGTGTTAAACGCATCTTTCGTACATATTGTTTTGAGAATGTGGAATGCAAAACCACTTACCAGATTGAGTTACCTGTAAGCGAATTGGGCTAAGTTTGAAAGGCAAGCGATGCTAAATTTTGAATTGACGTTCTTTTTAGTAGCTCAACTGAACCCAGCTTTCCGTTAGCTGATGGTAAAACTAGCCGTTTCGTTATAAAGGAAACATCCAGTATTCATTGACCGAGCCGTCACTGCAACTCTAGTAATGCTATTCTTCAGTCCCTGACCATCGGGCTAGGATCAAAGTGTAGTATATGTTCCAAACATCTCTGATGGTAATGTTAGTCGTTTTCTTATAAGGAAACATTCGGCATATATTGACTTCGCAGCCAGTGCTACTGTCAGTTGAAATTCATTAAATATTTCTCTTAAAATATATTTTCAGGAACGTACGTTTCTCGAGTCCAACCTCTACTTATCGCTCTTTGCGTTATTGAGGAGGACCTTTATTTCCGGCCTTTTGTTTGAAGTATTGTGATATTGATATCCTGATTATGTCATTATTTTCTCTTCGATTTACACGTGATATTACACCACCCGCACCCGGCCTGGGTATGACTATAAACTACATCCACGTCCAGGGTAAGACGATAAAATACGTCCAACAGCAAGGCCTCTGATCAGGAGGTTTTGAGGAGCGTGAAACCAACTCTTAATTCCTGGTGTTCCCAGGTCCACCATAACCCGGGGTGGTAGCACCTGTTAGGGTCCCAGCTATGGGCAAATAGTTAACCCAAAACTGAGGTAAAAAGCATTATAAAAGTGTAAAAATAGGTTTTAATACCAGAAATACGTTGTAAAAACATTATTGTCAGAATTAAATTTTTGAAGAAAAAACTATTACCTGCAATATATTTGTGAAAAAAAAATATTACCAGCCAGATATTTTTTAAAATAATATTACCAGCTATACATTTTTGAGGAAAAATATTACCAGAAATAGATTTTTGACATATCAAAATATTACCAGGAAAAAAAAAGTTGTCGGCATAAAATAACCCATTGAGGTTGATATGCCGTAAAACACAACAAACCAAACCAAACACCACCCGCACGTTCAAGCTTACGGTACCTGTTATTCCCAAGTTGTCACCCATCTAGGTACTGACCAGTCTCGATGTTGTTAATTTTGGTGTTCGTACGAGAATCGGTGTTTCAACGTGAATAAGACGAGGACATTTGTTCGAATGGAAATAATGTAAACACTGATAATTTCCCAGAAATTCTTAATAAGGATGAGTCTGAGTCCCAGTTTATTTAAACAAAAAACAAAAAAAAACATTAATCCATTTTAGGCGGGAAATGTCCATTTGAGGCGGTCAGCCTCAAATAACTGTTTCTTTAGTAAACATATATAAAGAAAACAACCATATGTTCTTGACTCAAGTCGATGTACATTTGGGTATTTTTACAAAGAATTTTTTTATTTCTTTCATGCAACTAATTTTTGCTTTCAGCTTACTCTCCTGACTTAACGTTAACTCTTCACAACCCCATTTTTGTTAATACTCTTTTTAGATACTTGTGTGAAAATACTCTTTGTTGTAAAGGCGTATAGTGTTTGTTCTCGGCTAGGTTGTATTTTATAAGCATGTGAACTGTTATTTGAAGATAGGCGCTATCATGCGATAAGTGTCATATACCGCTCTAACAACCAACCGTGGATACTTAAGTATTTTTACGCTCTTATTTTACTGGGAGGAAGTGTTTTAACAGATATTAGAAAGTGTGACACCGAAGGCGTATTAGGATAGCGAAAGATTCATTTCCAAAGCTAAGCAGAGTATTAAGAAATAGAAAAACTTCGCTAGAAACAAGGAAAAGAGTACTAAACTGTTACGTGATACCTGTTCTCCGGTATGGCAGTGAGTACTGGACAAATTCCTCAAAGATGAAGAAGAGACTTGAAGCAAAGTAAATGTCAATCTACAGATGGATACTGAGGTTACCTTGGGCCGAACATGTGAGAAACGACGTTTTAGAGAAAATGGAAACAAAAAGGAAACATCAGAAAGAGACAGTTGAAATTTCTAGCGCACATAATGAGGAAAGAGGGCTTGAAAAATCTGCTACACACAGGACAGATTGAAAGCAAGAGGAACAGAACAAAATGCATATCCTACCAAGTGAGCTTGAGTAAACTGATGGCGGAAGAGGGTTTAGGAGAAATACCAAAGACAGAATTTATTGATAGCTATAAAGGACAGGAAGTTGTGGAGAGCCATGATCGCAAACTACTGGAGAGGTAATGAGCAATGTCATGAAAAAACATTGTTCAACAAGCATAGGATTGAGCAAGTAATATTTTTTTAAGCATTGAGGAAGGAAGATCATGGTTCTCGACAATCTATCACTTGTAGCACTTTCGTTTTCCCCCTTTGCCATTAATCACACACACTCTGTTCCACCATTTATTCATTCACCTGCATCAACTAGGAAACCCACAGCCTTTCGTCGTCTATTTTGCTTTTAATATGTTACGTGTGTGTCAAATTATCCAAGCGTTATTTCCTCAACATGTTTCCCTAAAAATTTCATCTGTTTCCCTGATTCTGGGTGTCTTTTTTTTGTTTCTATTTTCTTTGTGAGCAGTTCTTCGTTGCTTACGCGCTTCGTCCATTCTATTCTTAAAATTGTTCGGTAGAGACCTCCTTCAGCTGATGCTATCCTTCAGGGGAGTGACCTGTTACGCCGCCTTAGGCTAATATTCTCGGCTGACATGAACTGGAAAGACTACATTGAATCCATTGCTAGGTCAGCACTCTCCAGAATGTATTTTAGATATCTTTAAGTCCATGCTTAGAATATTGCTGCCACATATGATCCGGTGCACCTGCTATATATTTTTTTAGAGATTCTTGATAAACTCCAAGAAATAATCAGCAATATTATTGGTCCTGGCCTGGCGTCTCGGTGTCAGTCAAAATTCCCATCGGCGTAAAGTTGTTTCCCTGTGCCTTTTCTATGAATAATTTTCATGGTAATTATGCAGATGAACTCTTCGCTATGGCACCTAGACTTTATGAATTAAGCGCAGTACTAGATTGGCAACTAGGTCACATCAATTTACAATTGAATTGGCTAAATGTATCAGTAAGTTCTATGCTATGTTTCTTTTCTCACACTTCTTGCTTGTGAAATACTCTTCCGGATCCATTCTTTCCAGCTAACTTTGATCTTCAAAAACTTAAATGCGATGTCAATTGCTGTCTACGGTTTTTCTGGTTAGTCGTCTATTGTTCTCGATTCTTAGTAATGTTTCCTGATTCTTTCACACCCAGTAACCTCTTGTGTCTTTGTGGCTTTACTGCCTTGCTTGGGGTAAATCCTATATTAAAAAGAAATTAGTCTTTGTTGCCTTCCCGTCTACTCTTTGTCTTTGAGGCAATTGTCCAGCATTCAATGCCATAGAAGAGGGTTTATATTACATCAGAGAATTCAGAATTCTTTTTTTTTTTTGGCTTTGTCTGTGTATTTTAGAATCATTAAGCATTATAAGAGACGTACGTTATACAAATCCCACTTTTTCTCCATTTTTTAATCATTTTGATTTTTTGCCCGTTAGAAATCTATATTGTAGATATCTGTATTTGACTTAAAAATAAAATCAATTAAAGTGAATCTTTAGTTGATGAAGGGAATAGATGTTCTGAAACCTACCCGAATATTTATTGAAAATATATTTTGTCTTACAAAAAGTGTTTACATTTTTGGTTTTCATTTTTGTGTTAGTATTAAAATCAGTCTACCACACGTAAAGAGCAAGTAGTCAAAAACGTGTTGTCTTTTTTATTTGTTTGTTTTTTCTTTTTTATTATAAGAAAACTTGCTGGTGTTTAAAATTGTATTTGAAGTTAATCCTATCACTTTTCAAATTTATTGTTTGCGAAGGGGATTTTAAATTGTTATCTTGCTTTTATTTAATTCTTTTTCATATTCTTCATTTCTGGTTGGTTTGTTTTTTGGGTGCCATTTTCTTTATTTATAACAAGCTTTTAACATTTTCGACAAAAAGAGGAAGCGTTAAAGACTCCATTTTAAAAAAATAACGTCATTTTCTTTCTTCGCGATAATACGATTGTTTGTTTTTTCCTCCTTCTGATTCAAGTTTAATTGAACAAAGTTTCTTCCATTTTAAGTATTCTCGAACAAAACAATAACGTATGAGTGACGATTAGTGGATTGGAGAGAAGATGGCATTGTTACGAATTCAATCTCTCATTTGTATGTAGGTGGTCACAAGCAAACAAGCTACAAAAGCAGACAAATAAAAATGGGAGAAGAAAACAATATTTTCTTATCTGCCACTTTTCAAAGAGAGAAAAAAAAATCATTTAAAAATCTAACAATATTGCCTTTGTTATGCCGAAAAGAAAAATGTTCCCAAGAACTTATTTCTTGTTTATCCTTAAAGCTAATATATCACAGAAAACAAGATTCCTTTTCACAAAACTAAGCCCATATTTGCAATAGAAAACTTATTATTCAGGTGGCTATTTGAACATTTCTGAATCTGACAGGAGTGAACACAGTTATAAGCTATTTTATATTTGACTCTCCAGTTTGAATCGAACTAGGTTTTTTTTTTCTTTTTCATACTATATTTTCACCCAGTACAAAGCCCGAGAGTCAATCAAAGTAGATGATCACTGATGCACATCAGAGGAAGAGATAAGAAGTGCAGTTTATCGCAATATATTGGAAATACAGACTGTCCATAAAGTTCGTGTGCACTTTAAAAAATGTATAACTTTATTTGTATTTACGATAGAAATAATCTGTAAAAAATGTTAAAAAGTTTAATGTACCTAGTTTTAAGTATAGCTAAAATAACTCATATGATTTCAGGCGTTACTGTAAATCAGTTGGCAAATGTTTTCCGTGAACTGTAAAATCGTATTACCCTTTGTATTGCTAATGATGGAGGACATGTGGAAACTTAAATAGAATTTCAATAAAACCTTAAAAAATATAGATTTAATTCTTTCTGATCCTCTTTACAAATTATTTCCATCGCAAATACAAATAAAGTTATAAAATTTTTCAAGTGCACACGAACTTTATGGACACCCTGTATAACGGTTAACTTTAGACCTAAAAAGCTTAGGATTGTAATTTTTAGAATTGGACATAGTCCGACAATTTATTTAAAGACATTTATATATATTATGTTTAACGTTCTTTTTATAGATACAAGTATTTAAGCAAATGCCCTGTTTTATAATAAACAGTATTAAATAACATTTACCGGCCTGAATGTCCGAGAAATTTTCATAGAAAATTTTCGCTCTCCGACAGGAAACGAACCTGTATCCTATACGGAACCATCATTTCGCGTGATGTGCCTTAACCTTTCGGCCACAGAGCAGCGTCTGGTTAGCAAGGTCGATTTTACTATATTTAAACTTAAATCTTCCATGAATCTCTTCAAGTATTTAAGCAAATGCTCTGTTTTTTTTTATAATAAACAGTATTAAATAACATTTACCGGCCTGATTTACTATGTCCAATTCTAAAAATATATATGTGTGTGTGTGTGTGTGTGTGTGTAATTAATTTGTACGCTAGTTGGAATAAATAAATATATATATATATATGTGTGTGTGTGTGTGTGTGTGTGTAATTAATTTGTACTCTAGTTGGAATAAATATATATATATATATATATATATATATATATATATATATATACACATATATATATATATATATATTTATTCCAACAAATATATATATATATTTATTCCAACTAGCGTACAAATTAATTACACACACACACACACACACACATATATATATATATTTTTTTTTTTTTCCAACTAGCGTATAAATTAATTACATCAAACTTAGCATAAACTTAACGACGAGGAAAACAGCAGTTAATTACTGAAACATCCTGATGAATGGACTGAACAATTACAAAAAGTTTTCACTTACGAAACTCCGGAGTCGAGGTGCTGAATATAAAATCAATCATCTCAGTGCCAAATATTATTTGTTTTAATCATATTAACACACATACACAAACATATCTCAACACACCGAGAAACGTCGTTTCCTAACGTTTGTGTTAGAAAATAGCAAATTCTTATTTCTATTTCCAAAGCAGCGTATATATATATATATATATATATATATATATATATATATATAATAGCTTACAATACGGCCTCTTTTGGGACGTATTTATATTATACTGTGTGATGAGCTGTCGTTTACTTTTGTTTGTACCGTCAGCACTTTTATAGTGGTTTATTTCCCGTAAATAGCAATCTCCTTTTTTTCTTCTCTAAACGCGCCAGCACAGCCAGGCAATAATGCAGTGGTGAAAGTGTTCAGTTTAAATAGCTTAACTAGATTTATATATAATGGTATAATAAATCCCCATTTGTTCGCATAATTCTTAGTCTGCAAAGGAGTAAATTCGTTTCGTCACCTATGATATTTACTTTTTTTTTATTTACGTATTGTTGAATTTGGTTAGCAAGATTGACGAAATAGAATTTATTCTACACTACCCCCAGTCTTGTTTTCAATATTATTTCTTCTTCGCTTGTTTTCGAGAAGATTTTTTTAAGGTATGTGGAGATCAACTCTGTTCAGCAATGAGAGACGAAACTAAGTTTTTCTTTTTGGTGATTGGACGTTCACTAGCTTCTTGTTTGTATTCACGTTGTTGTCCTTTTCTCTCCCTCACTCGAAAGCTGAAAAACATCAGGTCTTTTTTCTGGTTTTCTTTTTTTGTTATTAGTCTGTTGAACGGGTCTCATTTCAGAGAAAGAAAATTGTGTTTTTCATTTTATTTTATTTTACTTTTCTTTTTTTTTCTTATTTTGCTAAGATGTCTGCTGCAACAAAAACACACACAAACGAAGAAGCCTTTTATTCAAAGGCAGTGCCCCTCTCTCTCACACTCAGCAAACGTTTTTTTTTATTTTTTAAATTTACGTTGGTAGAGACTGCTATGAGAAATGTACACTACTTTTTTGTTAGCCTAAACAACTTTCCAATTTTCATCCAAAAAGCGAATTTTTTTTAATACGTCTTGTGAAAGTGATTTTTTTTTTCTTTTGAAGTATCGGTTACCCGAAAAGATCCTTCGGATTAATCAATAAAAATAAAACTTTTTTCTATAAAATTTTAGATATTATCTTTCCATTGAACGGCAGCTTGTCACAACGTAATGTCGGGTCTTCTTTAATTACTGCAGATTTAATCGTAGAAGCATAGAAAACGTATCAAATCTCTTGGGATTCCAAATCTTGTCCTCAACATAGTCTCCTTCTTTCTTAATACTAGCATTCCACCTTTGATGATGATGTTGCAGTTTCTTTGAAATAAAACATTCAAATAATACATTCCTCTCTCACACTGCCTGGACAACCGCTACTGATTTGAGCAATAAAATCATAAAGTTAAAAACAAGGAAAAAGCGTTTATAAACTTATTCAGTAATATTCATAATTTTTTTAAGTCATTTATTTATTTTGTATTTTTTGTATTTTTTATTTTATTTACATTTTATATTTATTTATTTTATATTTATTTATTTTTTATTTTATTTATATTTTATATTTATTTATTTTTTATTTTATTTATATTTTATATTTATTTATTTTTTATTTTATTTATATTTTATATTTATTTATTTTTTATTTTATTTATATTTTATATTTATTTATTTTTTATTTTATTTATTTTATTTTATTTATTTTTATTTTTATTTTTATTTTATTTATTTTTATTTTTATTTTATTTATTTTTATTTTTATTTTATTTATTTTTATTTTTATTTTATTTTATTTATTTTTATTTTATTTTTATTTTATTTATTTTTATTTTATTTATTTTTATTTTTATTTTATTTATTTTTATTTTTATTTTATTTATTTTTATTTATTTATTTTATTATTTTATTTTGTGAAGAAGTCTCTTTAGGCTTGTCATCGTATTAAAACGCACATGCCCACAAGCAAACGTACACAGACCTTGTATCGCGGCAGTAGGTACCCGGCTCGTCACGCCATCCTCTTCTTTTTGCATAAGCCATATCAGACCGAAATTGGAGTACTGTTGCCATATATGGGCAGGAAGTTCCCAGTTTTGACTTATTGTCAATTCTCAATAGGGTCCCAAAACGTCTCCGTGTCCTTGTGGGTGTCAAATTATTTTCCACTCTACAAACCCTTTTTTCACAGTTCTCAAACGTCGCAACCATCGCGCTGCTCTATCGCTGTTTCCATGGAAACTTTCAGACGAACCACATTCCTTAGTTCCACCAGTTCTAACCTTTACGGCTACGGGCCGCGATGCCACGCATATTGTAGCGAACCACCCTTATTCTCTTCGTATTCCTTTGGAATATAGGTTCCAATCGAACCGCTGCTCTGTTGTAGAACAGACTCCCAGGAAGATGCTTCACCGATCACCGAGTCTATGGTTAACCGTTATTTTTCCCACATATCCGCATAAACTATGCTTTTACTCTGTAACTCCGCTACTCTAGTGGCTCTCGGGACTCGTACAAGGTGACAAATAAATAAATAAAAAGACGATTTGAATAAAACTGAAGTGGCCATTTGTGTTTCCAGGGTTAATTTGTCTTTCTGTCTGGCAACAACCCCTTGGTTATTGGAATAGAGTATAAGCCGGAATGAGCAGATATTTTAAAGTTAGTTTGTTTTATGACTCCTTCGGTATTTAAATGAATATATTTTCTTAATAATCTTGCTGTCAGTGAAACGACGGAATACCGAAGTAGCATGAATCATTTTGGCAGACATTATATTATCATCTTGTCGATGATATATATGTAATACTATTTACAAAGCCTAATTGTTATGGCAGAAAGTGAATATTTACTTTCTGTTTTTATTTTTCTTAAACTTAAAATAAAAACATGTTACACCATTGTTAAAAATAACTCGATGTTTATATAAGAATCTGCATTTCGTTTTATTTGCCTGAAAATTCTATCATATTGAAAGAAATTAAACAAGTATGAATTTCTGAGATATCATCTTGTTCATTAAATTTGATTCGGGGGTTCTTTTCCTCTTGTTCTTTTTATCCCCATGGGAGGTCGTTACATTCTACAACCGTTGAACTACCAAGCTTCGCTAAAAGTATTAAACTAGCATTGTGATAGACAAAATCGAATATGAAAGAAACACTAGTAAAAAGAAGAAAAAAAAGATAAGTGAACACTATTAATTTCTCTGGTGCTCTAATATATTTTAGAAATAAATGAAAAACTCAAATAGGAAAATATACTTAGAAAAAGAAACATTCGTATTTAAATTGGAACATTTTAATCTTATTCTTTAACCTGTGACGATATCTGCCAATAGTTCTAATCATAAATGTCCCCAACCATCTTTGAGGACAATGTCAGAAAAATAGAATGCCGAACCTAGTAGCAAAGAAGTACCGTCTAACATCTTTAATCTGGCACCCCGTAGCCCGGCAACACCTGTGGTCCGACAATATTTCGAATCAGCCGCTATTGGTTCTTTAAGCGGCTACAAGGACAGTGCCACACGTTTATTTACAAATTTCCACGGCAGCAGAGCGTTTTGGTGATACGGTCTAGCTCATTTCTTATATACAGTTGCATATTTACTCATCTAGAATAAGTGTTATATAGGAACAAAGTGTCGCTGCCGACACTAGAGTTGGAACATAGATAGTGAACAAACACAGGCGATTCCATTATTGAATTAAGTAGACCACGTGACCATAGAGGAAACGCATATATGGGAGGTAGCTTGTGTCTAACTGGTCTCCGTTCTAGTCTATCCTCTATTACTATTCGAATCACTATTTCCACTCTATACCGCTACTCTCTATTCTATTCACTAATTGGATCAATACGGTGGTTACTTGTCGAGCGAGTATTATCGAGAAAGTACTATTAATGTGAGTGTCATTCGAAGGCTGTCTGACACCAGCATTGTTCAACGAGGTACTGTAGTTGTATCGTCAATTACAAAGTCTCTACTACAACGAGTATTTACGAAAGTGACAACGAGTATTCGTTGGCATCAAAAAAAGTGTCAAACGAGTATTCGTTGACATCACAAAAAGATGTATCACACACACACACACACACACACACATATATATATATATATATATATATATATATAAAGAGGATAGAATCCAGGTAGAACTCAATGTCCAGGACAGAGTAAGAATATAATATAAAAGGCTCAAACACTAATATTACATTTCCCTCTCACTCTTATTTCCCACTCCCGCACATACACTCTCACTAAAAAAAATTTTTTTATACCCGGAGGTATATTTTCCGATTTCTTTTTGAATTTCTAGGTCTGATGATTTGGATCGTGATTACGATTCCAATGTAATAAATTATTACCATGGAATATTAGTGTTTGAGCCTTATACATACATACACACACACACACATATATATATATATATATATATATATATATATATATATTAAGTTTTAGGCTTTTCTTTGCCTCTGTGTTGTATCAAATAATAAAAACCTTGTATGGAAACAGAAATAATCGTTTAATTCCTGTTTTAATTTATGCCCTGCCTTTGATAACACGGCGATATATATGGAATAAGCTGTCAAGACTGTTTACATACGTTTTTTTTAGGTGTGATTTTCTGTCATCCGGCATGTTCGGTGCTCCGGCAGTGGTATGATGCAAGGGGTGAGGGTTTAAGGTGGTCTGATAGTAAACGCATTTTCAAAGGCTTTGCATTAAATAATTTCAAGTTGTCTAGTGAAATTGGTATCTTACTATCAGGCAATGTTGACATGTCTGGCTAGGTGGCTTGCTAATTATTTACAGTTTCAAGTAACCTTATATCGAGGAATTTAAACCTACGCATATCTCATTAGAATCATCTGTTCCATAGTTTTCTGTGTTTATGGATAGACATTATGTATTTGCCTGTTTCGCTATTTAAGTAAAATAATTTAGGATTTAATGTTCACGTGTATTTTTCTTTTTTCTAAAGAATGGCCCTTTTAATAGCACCGCCTGAACTTAATCTGGTCCAGGTTAACATTGACTTTGATACTTGTTGAAACCCTCCCAGACGTCATTTTCGGCATTTTTTTAAAATCGAGTTCACCCCAAGAAAGGCAGTAAAGCGAGTGTGGAAGAGTTAGAAACAAGAGCAATTGCTAGGGAGCGAAAACAAACGAGGAGTAATCAGGATGACAGCAGATAACGATTGATATTAGCTTTAAAATCTTTGCAGGTTAAAGTTGGTTGGAAAACGTGGAACCGGATGGAAGTTCCACAAGCGAGAAATGGGATAAAATAAATTTAGCACTATTTACATTATTCGGACTATTGTCCTCATCTTCGTCGCCATGTTTATCACAACGTTTCGGCCATTCTTCAGGTGGTTGGAATGTCGAACTGAAGCCTTTATTTTGCTCACTGGGGTAGACTGTTCTAGTTCCACGTGTCATGTCTAATGGATGTCAGTTATCTCCTGTTAATTCCCCTCTCAAAGTTCTCCACCGCCTTAACCAGGTATTGAACTCACACTCTTTGGGTCCTCTCACTGGATCTTACTAACGTCTTTATATATATATATATGCCATGTGTATGAATTTCTGGTTATTATAAGCCTAATGTCTTCAGCAACCATTTTTTTACCAGTGCTCATATTGCAATTTTTGCTGTTATCATAGACAGATATTGAAGAAACTTAGCATAGAAATTACGGTTACATCAAACCAGCTCAAATGTAAATTGATAAACATTATATCTAAAAAAATATTGGTCTTTTTAGCTCGTGTTTGAATTTACACATATTTTCTGATTTTTAAATTCTAATTTTTGTACAATGTTAGGAATATTGGTAACGGGGTTAATCTGATAGCAAAACTAGCAAATGCGTTTTCGAAATCCCCCATCAAATACGTTGCAACTGTTTGGTGCAATCGGCATCTTGCAATGTTAAGATTAACATATCGAAAGAACTGCCTCTTTTAATTATTCACCATTCTAGGTAAACTTGTACTGACGCCATTAAACCTACTCAAATATCCCTTTACAATCATTTGCCTTGTATTTTTCTGTGTTTGTTATTATTGGATAGAGGGTAAATATTTATCTGTTTTATAAGTTCTGTCATTAGACTCATCTATTTTTTAATATTTCTGTTGTTTTTTTTGGTACCATTTCACCCCAAGCAAGGCAATAAAGCCGTTAAGATGCAAGGGGTCATTGAGTGTGAAAGAGTATGAGAAAAAATAAAACATTATTATGGAGAGAGAGAGAGAGAGAAATAAAAAAACAGGAATTAAGAAGACATAAGATAACAATTAATACTGCATTGAGATTTTAGAAGATCAAAGTTGACTGGAAAGCAAGAAGCCGGAAGAGAGTTCTACACAAAATAAATGCAAAAGAAGAAACTGATAGTATAAACATACGGTTATATCTAGCCATTTCAGCTGTAAGATGATCAGACAAAGCTGCCAATCTAGTACTGCGCTTAAATTCGTAAAATCGATGTGCAAATGAGGAAAGCAGATCAGAACAATTACCATGAAAGTATGTAAAGAAAAGGCGCGGGAAACGTACATTAATTAATATGCATTTTTCTTTAAATTTAGGCCAACTCTATAACGTCTTCTACAGGCTTCATCCGACCCCGACAAGACAACTAAGTATGTCAATAAAGATGAGGACAACAGTCCGAACGATGTAAATAATAAAATATTTTATTAAGAAATGCTGGGAAAATATTGCAATAGTCTATTATTTGAAATTTGCTTCTAAAGGATTGCTGTAAATCGTATCATGATCTGCCATTTTTTAACCTACATTAAAAAAGATAATCTTTACAGAACCAGAGCCCGACTTAACGACAGGAAGAAAATTTTAAACCTTTTATCGCAAATGTTGAAAGAAGCCGAACAGCCAGTTTAAACCTTACTTTCGGCAATAATTGTGATACCTTATCTCTGATAAACTTTGTTGTATGACAGATAAAAATCTTTTATGATATGCTGTGTAAACTATGGCATCGTCATACTTTTCGTGTATAATTGAACGCTTTGCAAATGAAATGTTGGATGTGACTAACGGTTATTAACTTCGAAAATGAAATAGCAGAGACGACTGTGATCTCTATCCTTGGATGGCTGTCAGGAAAACTCTGAATTTCAAATCATGGACAAGACCGGAGAAGGTATGGACAAGCACATATACAGGGTGCGATCGATGACTTGTCTAAATTACACAAAAATGAAAATAGCACTGACATCTCATTTTAACGGATATTTACCAAAATGACACAAAAAATATCTTGAAAAAATAAAGAGTAAATTTATTCAATAAAATCGCCATTGGTCTCAACCACGGTTTCCAGACGACTTCCGAATCTCCAGCATCTCTGCTTGTCTGTCGCCTTGCTTAAGTTCTTGAATGCTGCGATAATACTTGCTTTTAGTTCATCTTTTGTGTTACAAAGAGTTTTTTTGGCCTCTCACTCAATTGCACCCCACACATAATAACCAAGGGGGTTGCAGTCTGGGGATTTGGGCTAGATATAAGGTGTGATGTGGTCACAGAAATTGTCTGAGAGGCATGACTGGGTTCTCCTGTTTGTGTGGCATGGTGCAGAGTCCTATTGCCAGACATATTGTCTCCCAGCAGTCACTCTCTTGACCCCAGGGCAGCGCTACCTTCTCAAGGCACTTGATGTCAGCTTCCGTGCTGAGTCTGAGGCCCTCAACAACAAATTCGGGGGTTCTTTTCTTATCAGAACGATCAGAGTGAGTTTTCCTAGCTGTCGTGCCTTCGTAATCCCCATTAGACACATCCAACTCTTTCCGAATCCTCTGCACTGTCAACCGATGATTCTGAGATGTTCGTGTTTGGAGCTTCCGGTGTGAATGTCAGGCAGTATAGCATGCGTTTTCCAACTTTTTGGCGGAGTGAAGTACATTATGGGGCTCCTTTTCTCACAGATGGTGCCCAACTGACCTTATTATGCTTGTACAGTCGACAAAATTAAAAAGCATGCGCGAGATTAAAAATCTAAACGGGGTGACGATTTATCTATCGCACCCTGTAGGAAAAGGGGGCGCTTGACTGCGTGCTTCTTGAAATAATATGGCATTAAAAATATGGATGAAAACTTACATTTTATTGAACTTAGCTTCGTACACGTCTAGAACCAATAGGGAAAAGAAAGGGGGAGATTGGCGCAACACAATCTCTCAAGTGGAGATAACGTACCTGCCTTCATAATTTGTATTCAAAAAACCTCTCCTAGAAAACCTAACACTGGAACCGGTGACTAATTGCCGCTACCAAGCAGGTTCCATTACTAAGTTTAGTACGACACAAGGCCATTAGAATGGAGCATTGATGTAGTTGTCGATTATTCATGTTACTTGTTTAATGTTTCTTTCTCTCTTAGTATCAATTACTTTTTATCGCAAATCCCAGGTCGTCATTTTACGATCGTTACTAAGTAGCACAGATCAGAAATGAAGAATAACCTTATGCAGGATTCAAACTCATAAACGTTTTTTTCCTTATATCGAAAACAGCTGTTGTACTGATTAGGCTACAGAGATTACCGTTTGAAATGATTCAAGTCTAACAATGCTGCCGTTTTTTATTACTTTTAATTATTATTTTGCAATGCTTCATCTAAGAATTTAAAAATGAGAATATATAATTTGAAATACCGAGGCATTCCCCACAGGCCCCCTTACTTTCTCCAAATTCTCATTGAAGATACAAGTATAAGGTAGCGAAACATGTCAAATTTATAAATGTTTTCCTATTTGTTCCTTATTAAATGATTCTATCGGATTTAATTCATTTTTTTTCTATTCATTCTCATAATAATAATAGTCGTCGTCGTCGTCGTCGCGAGGCTTTAAATTTTTTTTTTTCTACAGCGTTGCATTCTGGGAGATTTCTAGTTGCGGTATTTTGACATAAATCTGAGTGTTCCCGGTGGGGGGCCGAACTCGCTAAACTCTGCTAGTCTAAGGAGGATTGAAATCTGTTTATTAGGCTAAGTGTTTTCCACGGGGAGACGTATTTTATACTCAGCGGTTGACCTTATACTTAACTGAATTCGAACTCTTGTCATGGTATCCGCTACGCTGAGGCAATCTGGTCGGCATAATTATGAGATTTACATTTAAAATAAACATTCTTAGCCATCGAAAAATGTATTTAGCACCGATTTGTAAAGCTTCTCTTACCGACCTCAGTTTTCTTTTTCTTCTTCTTATATTTATTCTCCCTCTTTCAGAGGCTTACCGATAGCTAAATCCTTCACCTTGAGTGCACTGGTAAGGTAATCCCATGGGTGTGTATTTATATATATGTCCCGTCCCTGGAGTGTGTATATCCTGTCTCTGTTGTGTGCCTTTCGTGCCTCGTGGCGGGCTTCTTTACTTTGATCATTTTGTATTTATTAGCGACTGCACTCCCAGAACGAAAAAGAAAATGTAGGACGATGTCTGGAATCAGAACGACTGTTGATTTCTCTTTTTCTGTTTTTGTGCAAATTCATAGAAGCCGGTGCCTTTGGGGAAATATACCTAGTCATGCAATATGAGAGTTCTAATTAAAGAAACGGTAAACGAATCTTATTATCTTATTGTACTTTAGAGCGTTTTAGGCTCGGGGTTTGCTTAGTGTTTAGTCTTTAAGTGGGGTTCCAGTGGTTTTTCGGTTCGATGTTTTGGTCTTTTGATGACAGCAAATGTTTCACTTCATACAAAATCAAACAAAACTTTGCCCCCTGCTTTCAGAACATCAACCAAAAGACGTTAAGAGCTGGGCACCAACTATTGAAAAATTGAATGATAAATTGGTAAAGCAAAAGTTTAGCGAGTTCGATCCTCACCGTTTGCACTCAGAGTTGTGTGGTGTTATCAAACTTGTACAAAAAAAAATTAATTAACGCCTCCTGCCTATTGTAATAATGATATTAATAATAATAATAATGACTAGAAGTTTCGTCTCTCGAAATGACTTCTTCAGACTGATAAGTTTCATCGATGGAGTCTGCATAAGGGTTGAAATCATCCCTGTATCTTTAGAGTTTCTCGATGTAAAATTTTAACCATTGCGTATTGAATTTCTTAACCCCACTATATATATATATATGACAAAAATATTAGCTCCTGAAAAATTAATTTCGGTTGAGCCCTCTGGTTTGAGGTGGGAATTTGTAAACAGTGACTATTTAAGCTAATACTGCACGATTGTTCGACAGAATTGAGTCACTATCAGTCACTGTGTGTTTATCTGAATCTAAAAATAAACACGCTAAAATTCACCTTCATCCCGTACCGTACGCTGATGGCTTAGTGGGAGAAGTTCCGACTGACGCAAATTCAGTCGGGTTTCGATCCTAGCTAGGGGCAACCGGACGTCTAGCCACACTGATGAGCTGTGTGGATGACAAAAATAATATATATATATATATATATATATATATATAATATATATATATATATATAATATATATATATATATATATATATATAGTGTCTGTGTTTGTTGTATCAGATGTGGATGAGGCTATTATATTTATATAATTGTAAACTCCGTCTGCCACATTCTTGGAGAAAATACAAGTATAGTAGCCTCATGCAAATGTAAAAAAAAAAGACTAAAAATAATGGAAGCACTAATAAAAAAAAGATAAAAGCCAACACTCAATAACATAAATGTGCTGTTCGTGCTTGGAAAAGAAACAAAAAGTGTTATAACTTACTATATATAGATAAAAAAAATACATTCAGTTAAAAATAGAAAATAAAACTCGTCTTAGATAATGGCTAAAGGAACAGCCGAAAGCGTTTGGATATATGGAACATTTGGATAATTTTTACACACTTAGATCCAGTAAAGAAATCGCGTATACGAGCACAAGAAAAAAATAAATAAAAAACTTAATCACAGTACCTTGGCAGTCGTCTTTCATGAAACTTGTATAAAAGAAGGATTGCTGCCCATATATATATATATATATATATTCTAATCGATAAAGCATTATTAGACTGAGGAAATCTTTTCGAGGGACAAAATGCATAAAATATTTTTTTTTCACAATGTGAACGTGCGCAAAACAAAACCATAAAAAAAAACTCAGATCTTTAAATGGAAGGTTCTTCTGCATCGTCCATATTCACGTTTCTTTTCTTTTTTTCCCCCGATTACTAGAACTTTTCATAAACGGCAAAATATTCATAGAAGTTAGTCTTTCCAACATTTTTTCAGGAAAAAAAAAAGAAGCTTTCTTCAAACTTGAAATCGTAATTTGCATTCTCGTTGGGTTGCAGTCAGTGTGTAACGGAGAGAGAATATCCTCTTTGTTTTATAATATAGATTATATTGAAAATAAGTGTGTTCTCCAACCAGATGTAACCTATTGATGTGTGGAAAACCAACTGATCCAGATAGTAAATCGAGTAGGTGTCTTCCCTGGAAATGACTGAATCTGGTTTTAAGTTTGAAAACAATTTTCAGTAGTGGAAATGAAAGTGCTGCTCCTTCCCACTTGACTCGACTTCTTCGCTAAAGAGCCGGATGTTCTATTGTAGCATCCATTAAAGCCGCTTCCTCTTGTGTTGCGAGATGTGACCTCTTTGTTTCATTTTGTCTTCTGGATGCCTGCCTTAATTCGGTTAACATTGTTGAATGCTTTTAAATGTGGAAACAGAAAGGACGGATTTGTTCGCTTTTCGTTTTTGTTTGTCCAATTGAGACTAGAAAACAAAAGAGTTCGGCTTCCGAACGAAACAAAGGCGAGAAATTACGAAACGAATTCGAGTATACAAAAACACGAAATGACATAACTGAAAATGTTTACTAAATTGTTTTTAATTTAAATATTTCATATTAATTACATACTATATTGATGTTTCTCTCTGCATCAGAGACACAAAACTAATTCGTCTGCTTATTTTTTTTAAGAAAAATTATTTGTCAGTATCATTAGGTTATAAGGTTAAAGATATTATTAAATACGTCCTGCGAAAATAAAGTATGAATTTTAAACGAAATCTCTTGTCTACACCACCCAGAAACATCCTCTTTTCCTTTTGTTTGGAAGCGTGGATATTTCTCTGAACACTACAACTTTAATCTCAACAATCGCTATCTATCCTCCTTATCCTCATAGTCTTCACTTCCACTTACATCCGGCTGACGGCGACGTTGAAACACCAGTACGATCACCGAAATTAAGCAACGTCGAGCCTGGTCAGTAGCTAGGTGGGTGACCAGGTGCTGGGTATGCGGATGGTATAATGGGTAATGGCTCGGAATTGTTAATCGAAGAGCCGAGTTGCGTTCGTTATATTCACTTACGCGCAAATACCATTGAGAAAAGGTATGAATCCACCTCTTCTCTCTCCAGCGAGGGGTTAATTAGCAAGATTTGTATCACTAGATCATTGTCTCAAAAAAAAAAATTTTAAAAAAAAAAGGAAGAAGAAAAAAATTCTTATAATTTATAATTATTTTCAGGCTTTAAATAACCTGGAAAGACTTAAGACGGCGAACACGAATCAGTCACTATTTACATTATTCAGACTATTGTCCTCATCTTTGTCGCCATGTTTATCACAACGTTTCGGCCGATGTACGCTCCGGCCTTCTTCAGGTGGTTGGAATGTTGAACTGGGGTAGACTGTTCTAGTTCCACGTGCCATGTCTAATGGATGTCAGTTATCTCCTGTTAATTCTCCTCTCAAAGTTCTCCACCGCCTTAACCAGGGATTGAACTCACACTCTTTGGGTCCTGTCACTGGATCTAACTAACGTCTTTATCCACTATGCCATGTGTCCTTGAAGAGTATGAGTTCAATAACTGCTTAAGGCGGTGGACAACTTTGAGAGGGGAATTAAAAGGAGATAACTGACATCCATTAGACATGGCACGTGGGACCAGAACAGTCTACCCCAGTGAGCGAAGTAAAGGGTTCAGTTCGACATTCCAACCACCTGAAGAAGGCCGGAGCGTACAACGGCCGAAACGTTGTGATAAACATGGCGACAAAGATGAGGACAATAGTCCGAATAATGTAAATAGTGTATATAAAACCTCATCTCAGAAAAATACAGATACTGACGAATCAATAAATCCTTTTACATTCATAACACACGCCTCCTTCAGTAGTTGTCTAAGATGAGTTGCTCTTCGAGCCTTGTATTGGGTGAACTTTAGTAATAATAAAAAAATTCCATATTACTGTGTATGTTTTTACTTCTTTTTCATTTATTTATTATTTTTACTTATTTATGGATAGCTAAAATATGCATTTTTTTTTTCGTGGCGCTTTCCATGCTGGGTAGAACCATGGGTAACCGTTACATTTGTTGGATTTTTGACACTGAAGTGAGCTTAAAATTATTGATTCGCCAGAATGTATAATGCTTTAATAAGCGGAGATTTGATGTGGCACAAGGCTGAAAGTATGGAGCACCTAGTGAGAATCGAATTCACTACTCAGTAGTAATGTATATGGATTCGCCAGAATTTTTACTCAAAATTAAAATTTGAATTTTTCATCCTTATTCCGCCCTTGTAAACGTCCTCCTGCGTTTTTGTTTTGCCTACATTAGGTAAAAAGGACCTTCTGATGAGAGGATTTGGGGCAATGAAGGAAAATAATCGGGTTTAGAGAAGTTTATAAGAAAATATACTTTTCTGTTGTAGTTTGATTGCCGAAATATGACCTTCATATGTTCCAGATAGTTTTCATTGTTGAGAATATTACCCTTATGACAGGTTTGTCTCTAAAGCAGCTTTAATGCTAGAATAGACTCTGTTTGTTGTACAGTGTAACCCGGATATAAGAGATTTTCTCTGGTCCCAAATTAGAGCCATACTTACCTAAACAAAATAGACCAAGCCCGGATATAAGAGAAACCCGGATATAAAATATTTCTCCGGTCCCGACAACTCTCTTTATCCGGGTTACACTGTATCCGTCTTTATGGCAGTAGACAGTCCAATTTCAGTGCAAATCTAATATTAAACAGGACCCTTACTTTGTGTCTTTCATGATGCAAATATATGTTTAATATTAAATTATGTAATCTTAAATGAAAGAAAATAAAGGCATTTCTTTTCACCGAAACTAACATGGATGGCGGGTAAAGGATTTTCATAACATCACGATTTTTTTCGAAATAAAGAAAATGCTTTAGAAAATGTCTGAGAAGGGATGGGCTCCGTCAGGCGATGTTAGCCTAGAATCCATTGTTGTTGTACCTACAGTATATGTGGCATATCCTATGCACCTTATTTTTTACGAATCTCAGATTAAACAGGTAGATTGCTCTGTTTAGACTTAGATTGGTTTTATTCCAAGTGAAAGAAATCCCTTAATTACAGACCCTGTAGAGAGCACCAGGAAACCATTTTACTATATTTCCAAAGAGTGCATGGCAATGCAGATATAATCAAGAGGAAACTAACGTGAGGCGGGTTCGCCTTCTTCTTGTAGAAATATTATATTTAAAATATAAAAGAAAAAAACTTCGTAAAAACTTACAAAACGCCAAGTTTCCAGTTTAACATTATACTTTTATTGAAAACTGCACTCTCTTTTCAAAAACTTACAAAGTTAATTTAAGGTATAAATTCGTCCTTGGTATGACGATAAATTACATCCAGCAGTAAGACCTCTGATCAGGAGGTTTTGAGGAGCATGGAACCACCTCTTAATTGGTGTTGTTCCCAGGTCCACTCTGACCCGGGTTGGTAGCACCTGTTAGCTATGTGAAAATAGTTAACTCCCAAACTGGCGTCAAAACACTATGAAAGCGTAAAAATAGATTTTTATAGTAAACCTACCGGAAATACACGTTTGAAAAAAAATTACCAGCAGTACATTTTTGGAAAAAATAATACCAGCAATAGATTTGACTCGACAAAATTCCGTTTTTTGGGGTTTTTTTTAATATAAAAATACATCAATGAAACCTGGTCTCCTACAAAGAATATATATTCTATTCATGCGAACCTATCCTAAAAATCTTTCGGCATTAAATAAACTATTGAGTTAAATAAAACAAACCAAGCCTAATGTCGAAATTAGTCATATTCATCCAAGGTTAATAAAAAAAAACACATTAATGTACAAAACCGATTTCCGTCCTGGGTATGACGATAAAATACATCCGCATTCTGGGTAAGACGATAAACTTCGTCTAACAGCAAGGCCTCTAATCAGGAGCGTGGAACCACTTAATTGCTGGTGTTCCCAGGTTCACACTGTTAGGCTCCCAGCTATGGGCAAATAGTTAACCCTCAAACTGGGGTCAAAACACTATGAAAGTGTAGGGATATGTTTTAATACCAGAAATACTTTGTAAAATATTATTAACGGCAATAAATCTTTGAAGGAAAATGATTATCAGCAATACATTTTTGAAAAAAAAATCAGCTGTACATTTAAAAAGAAAAATACCAGCATTACATTTGAGAATTTAAAAATATTACCAGCAATAAAATTCTTGTCAGCATTAAATAACCCATTGAGGTTGAAATGTCATAAAACAAAGCAAACTATACATTTTTGAAAAAAAAATTACCAGCTATACATTTTTCGAAAAAAATATTACCAGCGATACATTATGAAGGAAAAAATATTAATAGCAAAACAATTTTGGAAAAAAATTATTACCACCAATAAAAAATTGTCGGTATTAACCCATTGTGGTTGATATGCCGTGAAACAAACCAAACCAAAACCGATATTTTTTTCGAAAAATATTGAGAAGCATTCATTAATTCGAATTTATGTGTATCGCAAGGTACAATGAATACAAAACAAAAGACAATGCGTGTTATTGAGGAAAGGAATTCCATGTGTACACTTTTGTAATGAAAGAAAATATTATAACTATCTACAAGAAGTGAGTGCTTGTGTGTGTGTAATAGACACGTGTGTATATGCGTGTGTGAGAGAGTTCAAGATTTAACAGAGAACCAAAGTATTAAACACATCCCATCGGCAGCGTTCTTTATCGATAACGACTACATCAGGAAGCAATAGTTAAAAAGGGCTTAAATACTGAGAGAATATGTTTCCCTTTTTTATAGGTTTAAAGGGCGCCCCCTAGCAATGCGTTTTGGCAAAGCTAAGTGGGATAGCCTACATATCTTTTATCAGATTTCGGTCGCTGTTACGTCCGGCCTTTCTCCGTGGGCTTTTTTGAATATCGAATCCTAATCTGAGCAGACTTTGAAAGCCGAAGGTTACGACGGCTGAAACCTGGTTTTGAAAAAAGAAAACAAAGGCGAGGAAATTATTCCGAATAAATCAATAGGCTATGTTTGTGATTCATTATTGAAATGAAAAGCGGCGTGTGGAAATATTAAATATCTTCTGCCTTCCTTCAAGATGGCATGTTGTTGTTAGCCATTTTATCTCTGTCTATTTTTTTAAAATTTCCTCAATCCCCTTCCTTCCAAACATCTGTCAGTTGGACAGAAGCTAGAAGTATTCTTTCTGATTAAGGCATTCACCATGAACTCACTTTCAGTTTTAATCCTATTAATTCTTCTGTTCCTCATTTTTTAAATCACTTTCAGAGAGGATGTACACGGACTAGAATGTCTTTCTTGTCCATAAAGCGGGGCGACTGTAATACCCCTAGCTAAATTAACTCTTCATTTTGGTGACTTAAATTGGCGGGGACAAGGGAAAGGAATCAAAACGCATCTAAAAATACGGATTGCGAGATTGATTTTTTTTTTTTTAAAAGAAAAACGTAAACACGTTGAAGAATGGGAGGAAGAAAGCAGAATGTAAAAAATTTAACATTTTTTTTTTTTTTTGTCACTTCATTATTTTTTATGACAAAAGAAGTAAATTATTTTTTCATGGTAAAAAAAATAAATAAATTATGATTTTTGATTCTGCGTTCAGAGTCTAGTTTAAAAAATATTAAAATCTAATACAAAAAAAAATATAAAACATGAAATTTTAACATTTTTGGAACAATTTTTTTAACCAAATCATTTCAGTTTAAAATTTTTTTAAAATATCATTTTTCTGAAATATTTTAAACATTTTTTTAAAAATGTTTCGTCCAAATATTCTTTATTCTCATACCAGATTTAATCCCTTTTTTTAAATACTAATTACCATGAAACTATTTAGGTGTCAACTTCAACATAATTGCTTTAAGCTTTCATTCTCTCTTTTTTCTTCTTCGTCGTCCAGAAAATCACAATATCCTCACCAATATTAAATTTGTTTTTATTATTTTAAGACATTATCAGTCAACTTCTCTTAAAGAATTAATACAAAATTTAAAATTCTAAACTACCGAATTCTAACAGAAATTTAAAAGAAAACTGATACTTTCAGTATTCTTTAATGTAGAAGGACAACTCTAAATTCAAAGTCATGTACAAGCAAACCGGAAACCACTATCTTTTTCAAGAATGTCGGCAACGCACAAATAATGAATAAAATGAATCTGGAGTGTCATGATTTGCTATGGTTTAAACAGCAATGTAGACAGAGATCTCTCATCTTGAATAGAGGCTACTCTAAAAGAAGAATAACTCTTAATTCTAATCAGTGAGGTATTTACTTGACCCCCACCCCACTGAGTCAGGTTGTGACACAAGGTCGGTTTTTAATGTGGGGACCCGAGTGTTTTCACCCGGGCTGCAGGTCTTTGCTGGTCTTATCTTGTCCAGGCTGGTCAGAGCTGGTCATAGCTAGACGTAGCCGCGATACTACCAGCGCAGGGAAGAATCCCTGTGCCAGGCATGTATCAAGTGATCGAATCTCAGCCAAAAGGCCGATCAAGCGAGCGATCTGAGAACAGATACTACACTTGGTATCTACTTGATAAAACTTGTTAAAACTAAAAGTAAACA
>OZ038476.1:109148287-109150787 GCA_964036315.1 Acanthosepion esculentum | reverse complement strand
TTTTCACAAGGTTTAACAATGTCTGAGTTCATGTCCATGATGATGGCTTTCCTTTTTCATCGAAGTACCGCAATTCGAAGCGGTTACACTACGCTTGGGAGTCATAAGGAAGGCCACTAAGTGTCCACAAACGTAACACAAACGAAAGAGTGAATGCGCAACAATCCAAAATTGCGTACATCCAGGAAACAAGATTCACCAGGAATAGGACGGGATTGTCGTAACTGTAACATTACTGTATATGTTTGTCTTAGTCCTATAAAAGTAAAGTTCTAAGAACATGCGGCATGTATTTGTTGATGAAAAGATATTTATTAATATTCCTTCTAAATATTATATTTGTAGTAAAGCATTTTCTTTTTCTTTTAAATTTACGGTCTGCTTTATATATGTGTTCCGAGAGAATTCAGTAGGTTGTCCCAAGAGACGTCTCAGGTGTGTTCGAATATACGCACCTTTAAGTTTCTGGAAGTTTCATCTATTTATCTCTTATGACTTTCAGGGATTTAATATTATATATCCCAACATCTGATGTCTTGCTGCTTCTAGGTTTCCCGCTAACTAGGTATCTGATATAGGATTATAAATTTTGTGGCTTTGTTGCTAGTGGTACCTACTTTTTTTGTTCTTGTGGATTTTGTAAACTCGTTTCATAGCATTGGAAATTAACCCCAATGGGTGTTGCGATGTGGGGTCTGGCAAGACACAGCATTTAACTTGACAGTTGTGGTAGCAGTATTCAATACTCAGCTCGATAAGTCACTGCAATGGTATTATCTTCTTTCTCTGAGACTGTTACCCACTACTGCGTATCATGAGTGGATCAGTCCATTAATCATAGGAGGGTAACAGGCTCTTACCACAACAAAGGGCAACATGTGTATTGAATAAGGAAATTTGCTCAAATGAAAAAAAAAATAGTAAAAATTAATATTTATCCAAATATTTTTTTCCTTTTCATCAGAAATTTTGTTTGTGTACAAACTGTCTAACTAAACAAACGTGGAGTAACGGTAATGTCAGTGGGCGGTGAAAAAAGCCAATAGTCAGCACAATTCAAACACAGGTAAAAGTAAAATGGAACAGTGCTAGACGGTTCATTACTGTCAAACTCTCTGTTTGAGCAGAGAGGAACCCGGACGGGGCTTTGCTGAAGAGCAAAGTTTCATCCCGGGAGGTAGACAGTCCCTGAACCCGTTTATGCGGGTTCTAAGGGAATATTTTTGGCAAAGCCTACGGGCTCGGAGAACCCAGGGTATACTCGGCCTTTTGCCACATACATCCCTCTTGGGTGGGGCTATTAAATATAACAGTTAAAAGTAAAATACTAACTGGATTATTATTTCATTTTTACCCTGTACCAAATTTAGCGTATGACTATTCACCCATTATTAAAGCGAATAGACGGATTTGTTTAATAATTCTTTCCTGTGATATAACACATTACATAAAGAGTTATTGATTTATGCATTAATATTTAAAATGTTTTTCTATTTTATTTTTTGCAGGTAAGTTTTGCCAGAAAAGCGAATTTATGGCCTGACATTGATTCGATGTAAGTAACTTCTTTCTCTTTCAGTCAGTGGAATTTCGGGAAAAATATTTTGAAAGGAATTTATGAAGATAATTAAGGGAAACTGTGTGGAAAATATGAAATCGAATTTCATGTTTTATTTCAAAACTTTCTTGAAATAACAGAAAAACAGTTATAAGATTTTTATTAGATGTAAAAAATAACACAAAAAAACAACTCACTATTCATTTCGGAGAACAATTTTTATTATTTTAGAGTAACATTCTATATTAGAATAGAAGAAAAATTTTTCTGCAATCTCCAACCAGATTATTGATCTTATTCTTTGCTATCAGTCAGTATGTGTGTTTGTGCATAAAACGTTCGGGGCCACAGTTCATTTATATAAAAAGCACCTTAAAATGAGATTTTTGTATTTTTTTTTTTAAGTAAAAGATAAAATGGAAGTAACTACAGCTATTTGCTTCCATCCTGACAAAAATTGTGCACTTCTCTCTAAAAAAAAAAATGATCACACAACAGCATCACATTTTATTTTCGTCAATAAAACCACAATGAAGTCGAATAAATATTTGAACTTTTGGTAGTAAAAGGAGCCTGGAGAAAAACTGAAAAATAAAGACAAATACATTGTAGTGACTGAATTCACAGGCTACTTATATTATTTACATTATACGGTCAGTGCGGGGGGGGGGGTAGATTGTTCTAGTTCCACGGTCCATGCCTCTTCCGGTAAACAAAATAAAGAGTTTGGTTTGAAATTCTAATCAACTGAAGAAAGCCGGAATGTACAACGGCTGAAATATTGTGAATATGGCAATGAAGATAACAGTCCGAATAATGTAAGTAATCATAGTACCTCATCTCAGTGATATAGATAGATGTTGAAATTACAAATACTGAAATGTTTTACTGTAATATATATATATATATATATATATATATATATAGTGTAACCCGGATATA
>OZ038476.1:109050787-109145787 GCA_964036315.1 Acanthosepion esculentum | reverse complement strand
ATATATATATATATAAAGTAATAATTAGGAGGATTTGATAAATGTAATTCATCGAGTCTGAAACCTCAACAGAATGCAGAAAGCACTGTCACAGAATGCAGAAAGCACTGGACGGCCGTTTCGTCCTATATTTGGGACTCTTCAGCAGTGCGCATCCACTACCGAGAATTGAAACCCTGACAGTTGGGTAATATATATCATGTTAGAGAAAATTTATGATTATTCAAAAACAGCCTGAATAGCTGATTATCGTATAACTTGAGTAACTTGTTTGCGTGTCTTAATTAATAGTGGATCAATAATTCTCTATCGTCTGACACAGTCATTAGCTGTAAGTTTATTTAAATATTTTGCAGTGAAATGTTTCTTTTTATGAGACGTGTGGACAATGGTTGGATTAAGTGCTGTCTGTCTGTCTGTCCCCCCCACATACATGGCCTAGTGGATAAAAGCGTTGGTTGAAGTAATACAGCGATTTGAACTAAAGACTCGAGAGTTCAATACCTGTCTAGAGCAGAGGTAAACAAAACTTAGACACTTGAGATACTGAAACTGAAAAGGCATGGCAAATGGAACTAGAATAATCTACCTCAGTGGACGAAATAAAGGTCTCGATTCAAAATTCCAACGTATATCACCTGAAGAAAGTCAGAGCGTACAACGACTGAAACGTCGTGAATGTGACGATAACGACGAGGAAAACAGTCCGAACTATGTAAATAATGTAAATAGTTACAACACCCCACTTCAGAAAACGGAGGCCAAATTCAAGGTGGATATTTGTAAACCCAGGTTTAAACTGGACTTGTTTTTTTACTTTTTTTTTTAGTTTAAAATAAAATGACATATATGATTTATATATATATATGTCATTAAATAACACAATTTCAATTAACGCACCAAACCACTTAACAGTTTAGAACATAAAAATTGCAAAAATATAGATATTTGGCTGTTATCATGTACAAGGAAACATTCGAACGTTCTCGGGATCATGAGTCAATGCGAACGATCCTTTCTTTAGCTCGTCCTGGGTAAGATGATAAACTACACCCGACAGCAAGACCTGTGATCAGGAGGTTTTCAGGAGCGTGGAACCATCTCTAAATTGCTGGTGTTCCTAATTCCACCCTGACCCGAGGTGGTAGCACCTGTAACCCTCAAACTGGGATCAAAACGTGTAAAAATAGGTTTTAATACCAGCAAAACATTATTAAAAAAAAATATTACCAGCAATAAAAATCTTGTCGGCATTAAATAACCCATTAAGGTTGATATTCCGTAAAACAAACCTAACCTTTCTTTAGATGCACAGTATGTGCTTCGCCAGTGTTACATAGTTTTGAATTTAGAGTTTTCCTTCTCCCAGTCTGTCCTAGTATTTACTCATAGCTGGGGAGTTTGATTCATAATATTCCCAAGGGTATTAACACGTAAGTGAATGCAATGAACTCGACTGGAAGGAGACTACTTTGAAAGAAATGGTGGAAACTACTGTATTTAATAGTATATGAGTATAACCCTACCTACACCACGTATTAAAATTTCATGAATATTAAAATATATCGTTGGAAATAAATATTTTCAAGGAACTAGGGTGGTAATCCCTGCCGAAATGTTGCGAGTGGGGAAGCGATTAGATGTGCCGTCTGATAAGGTAGATATTATGAAAATATTTTTTCCACATGGACAAACTGTCCAGACGTGATTTTTACTTCATCAGTTAGTTATCATGATAATTAGTACGTTGGAGGAACCAAAGAACTCGCATGTCTTCTTCGATAAATATGCACATTTTTCTAATCACTGTAATGTTAATATGCTATTATTATGATAATGCGAGTTATTAACCATGAAAAAAAAATATATGGACATATTTGAATGATGAGTTTCATAAAAAAAAAGTAAATAACATTTACATATATTTACATATTGATACCGTTTAATGCATTATATCAGTAAATAAGGGTGATCATTGAATAAGCTCTTCAATACGAAAAAGCAAGTTTTTGAATTGATGGAATGATAAAATTGCTATTAAAATGAAATCTATTCCTCTTCAAATTTGCCAAGACTGATTTATAAATAATGTCTCTAATCCTATAAAATAAGTTTTCAACCAGATAGTAGAATAAGAGTGTTATCAAAATGAAGCTGATTTCTTTCTCTTCACAATTCCAAGTCTTCCTGGGTTTGACGATAAACTACATCCGGCAGCATGTCTTCTGATCGGGAGGTTTTGAGGAACGTGAAACCACCTCTTAATTGCAGTTGCTCCCAGGTTCACCATGACTCAGGTAGTAGCACCTGTTAGGTCACCAGTTATGGGAAAATAGTGAATACCCAAAAGGGGTCAAAACACTATCAAAGTAGTAATACATTTTTATAGTGAAGATGCCTTCAATACATTTGCATAATTAAAAAATACCAGCAATTCGTTTTTGTACACAAAAATAAAATTTTACCAAAAATACATTTTTGCAAAATAAATTACAGCATAAAATGACCCATGAGGAATTGATATGCTTTAAACAAGCAAATCAAACACAATTGTAAGATTTGTTTGTAAGCACTCCAGCCATATAAAATTAGTTTTAGACTATAGAAAATAAAGAAAAAAAATCTCTCTATTTCTGAGAATTGCATTGTAACTATTTACATCGTTCAGACTGTTGTCCTTATTGCCATATCCACGACGTTTCGGTTGTTGTACGCTCCGACCTTCTTCAGGTGATATACATGAAACTGATATATAAAAAAAGGAGGCATGGAACGTGGAATTAGAACAATCTTCTTCCGTGGACTAAATAATGGGGGGGAGGAGCAATTGGATATGCAAAGATGCATTCCAAAAGCTAAGCAGAATATTAAGAAAAAGAAAAACTTCATTAGAATCAAAGAAAAGAGCACTGAACTGTTATGTCGTCTGTCCTCCTATATGACAGTGAATGCTGGAAAATCTTTTCAACGATGAAGAAGACGCGAAGCTACAGAAATATTGGTCTACAGAAGGATGCTGAGGACACCATGGACCGACTATGTGAGCAACGACGTAGTTTTAGAGAAAATTGAAACAAAAAGGAATCTTATACTTGTGGAATAATGGAAAATGGGACACTTACAGGACAGATTGAATGAAAGACGGACAAAGGAAAATAACGCATAACATATTTGACGAGCTTGAGAAAATAAATGGCGGAACAGGGTTTAGAAGAAATAGCAAAAAACATTAAGTACAAAGGACAGGAAATAGTGGAGAGCCATGATAGCCTGCGTCCTGACAATAATTATGAAAATCCACTGAATTTATTTCTCTTCAAATTTAGAAGTTTATTTTTACTTTTTTTAATGTAGTCACTATTTCTGTGCATTTTTATCAAGTATCCAAATCTATATTTTTTTCATTCCATCCATGAAGAAATTGTCCCATTTACTTTTGTTTCTGTTTCAAAGCTTGGCTTTGGAATAAAAACGTTAAACAATGCCTCTTTCAATTTCAAACATAACCCAAAGTCTCATGGTACCAAATTTGCAGTGTGCGACAACTACGAATATCAATTGATTACAATCTGCACTTGTCCTGCCAAAATTCCCTCAAAAAGTCCTCCTTTTTGGCCTTACACTGAAGAGGCATTGTTTGAGTTATTGTGATACTGAAAGTTACAATAGTTTCTCACTGAGTTGTTGTTACTAGGGTCGGAGGAGAGATCAACTGAAATGTTCTTGAAAGGGGATCTATATATTGTCGTATCATCGGCAGAACAGCTTATGGATATTTTACATATTAATTCGACAGATTTTTATTGCTTAAAATTTATTTTTAGTGGATATTCGTATTTGAGTAGACATTCCATTTATTTATTAAACAGTATATTTATTCATTTTCGTCTACCGGCCTGGATATTCGCGAAAACCTCTTAGAGAAAAATATGCGAGTTCCGATAGGATTCGAACTTGTGTTCCGCTAGGTGAAATCGTCATTCGATCTGACGCGCTTTGACCTCTCAGCTACAGAGTGCATCGATGACCAAGCAAAGCTGAATAGTGCCTTTAAACAGTTTTTTTTCTCTTCTTATTGAGATAGACATATCTGCCCAGTTTCGTATACTAACGTAAACAAAGAAATTCGTAAATTAAGAGACTGATGTTTTATTTATTAATTAATTTCATTTGCCTTTTGTTAGAAGATTAATAATTCGGGGCAAATCTTTTATTGAAAAAAAAACAACAACCCAAAAACAGAAAGAGCAAGTTTAATCTTTAATGTGTTCTCAATGCCATTGCTGTTTTAGCGAGTTTAACTTATCCTTGTGCCAGACTTAAGCTTTTAAGCATTAATTTGAATTTTGTGCGGACAATTGTACAATCACTTTTGACAGGAATTTGAGTCTTTTTGGCTCAAATTTATTTACATTGATGATAATAGAGCAAGTCTACATTAAAAACAAATAACAAATTTTGCCAACAACTCATTTTTGCCAACAGAGTTGTTTAGGTGTGGCTGGGTTGGGCTTGATCGGTAGGGTAGGGTTAGGGGATTTTTTTTTTTTTACATATTTTTTTATTTTATGTTTTTTTTTACATTTTTTTTTTTTTTCGGTGAAATGAGGAAAGATGAGGAGGACAAATTCCCAGTAGTCATAGCAACTGAAAGTGTACACAGGAAGTGTGTGTGCTTGTGCGTCACAGTATAACTGAGTGTTTTTAAAAGTCTGTATGAATCTCTAGACTCTCTGAGAGGAAAAATAAGGAAGGGCACATCGAACACTTCTGGTTTTAATGAAGACCACCTGATTGAGGTGAACTTGAATCGGTAGGATTCTATTTCCACTGACCTTTTCCATTGACATATATCCAAACGCAAAGTACAGAATGTGAAGGGCAAAAGTAATGTTCACTTAGAATTATTGCCCTTGAGAAAGGCTTGAACTCACTTTCCCCTATATCCTGTCCCATCCTCAGACATCTTGAAAAGACATGTTTTGCAGGTTGGAATGATGGCTGCCAGAGACGTGGATGAGCATACACTGTCATAGACATACACAAAATCAGGGTCCAAATTTTATATTTTAAATGGACCATTTGCAGCCATGAAGAAGGGCACAAAATCGGGGTCCATTTTAATATGATTTTAATATTGCAAATCGGACACTTTTTTCTTCTTTTTTTTCTTCTTTTGAAATAACAAACGAAAAGATTGTATTTTATATCATTTTTTACAGTCATATCTTAAAATGGCCTGTTTGATAGTTCTTTCTGCGTTTCTGAAAGTTTTGTGTGGAAAAGGCGTAAGCGGTCTTACCCAATATTCAAGCTTGATTAAACTGCTGAAAGAATAGGGAATTTAGGTACATGCCTTTCTTTATCGTCCTTGTGCTAATAAGTTTTAATCCATTCTCAGCCAAAATTAAAATTTACACCAATGTTCTCGTATGAACATTACCTTTTATATGGACTGTAATCTTTTGGAAAGAGAGGAAATTAACGAATAAATAATCTTTGCAATTGTAACAAATTGGCTGCTGCATTCTTTGTCAGTTTTGACAAAGTCTAGTCCAGGTGTCCCCAGAGTTGTCGGTGTGGAACCCTGGCAATTGATAGATCTCGCCAGGGATCGACAAATGCCGGTAGGTCATGAGAGTCGATAAATAAATCGTGGTTACTTAAAACTAAATCTTCCCAATTTTAAACCCCAATATCAATGCTTTTCTTACTTTTTTCTTATTCAGTTATAGTGTAAATGATTTTCCCTGTCTTCTTTATGTTTGGTTTGAGCTGTAAAATAGAATGCTTTTAGAGGTCTCCAATATGTCTTGAAAAAGTATCTCGATACTGAAGGAAGAAATGGTGTCAGCGTGTTCTCTCTGGAGCATCAGACTTGTGTATTACTGTTGTAACGTATAGAGAAGGCGAATCCGGGAGTTGATTTCTTGAATAGACAATCTGAACCGCATAAGTTGCTTGATAATAGCTGTCCTGTGTCAGATTTAGCTTAATAAAGATCTCTAAGCGCAAAAGTCATACATCGATTGTTAACAACCTAATTTCTAAATATGGCTTGTGTAGGATTTTTGGCAAACTTGCACTTTCATGCCTGCAAAAAAATGGCGTGTCAACACGATGCTTTCCATTGACACCACTATTATTTTGACTACCTTCACTCCTCGGCAATGCTTATTGTTTAAAAAGCGATTGTAATAAAGCCTATATATGAAAATAAATTTATACATTTTCTTTGTTCTTGAGAATTGATAACAAAAATAATAAACACTATTTATTTATTATATTATTATTGGAATGGTTGGCAAATCATGGGCTAATTGCCAACTGCATCGATTTTCATAAAATGGTAAATAATAATTATTTCCTTATAGTTGGTTTACATATTTTAATAATTTGATAAATTTTATTATTTTTTGAATAAAAAATTCTTTTCGTATTCTTTATAAATTGATAAATGATAAATATTGCATTGCATTAGTTTTATATGTATTAGTTTTTAGAATGTTGTAAATATAAAATTATTCTTGTAAATAAACAAAATAAAATAATGTTTAATAGTTGTAAATTGTCAAGAACAAAAAAAATATGTATAAATTTACTTTTTTCACTCTCTGTTCGATTTTTTTTTTCGGACACGAAAGTCCAAGTTTACCCGGTGTTTTAAATAAATGTTCATCCGAAACTAAGCCAAAAAGTCACTCAAGGTAGAGCGTTAGTTTTATGGACGTCTGTCATGACTGTATCCCATAAGAGCTTTACTTGCTTATTCTCAGCCGATGGTGCAAGCTTGTACTACTTTTTTCTGCACTTGAAGCAATACTTCCCGCACAGTTCTTTATGTATTCTGGGGGCTACTTTGTCATGCCATTGTTTGTATTGTTTGTGCAAGACGGGTGCTGCAACTGCTAATGTGTTTCACACTTTCAAATAGTTTCCCATACAGCCTGCACAAGCATAAATATTTTCATTCTTCATTAAATGTTTACCTAATGCAAGTCCCAAGAGCCACTCAAGCTAGAGGGTCACTGAATGAGATTTTTGAATGGACGTGAGAAGAGGAAGTAAGTGCCGATTACGAGGATATATTGGATAAATAACGATTGGCCCCTAGTCTTGGAGAGGTTAAGATTGTAATGATCGGGCAAAGATCCTCGCGGGAGTCTATTCCACAACGTAGCAGTTCTCAGGAAAATTTTTCCTGAGATCTTTCTTCTTACTAATGGCATAAAGTACGTTTGAACATTTACCATGGAAATAACAATAGCGTAACAGCATATCGTCTGTGGGGGGGGGGGCTGTAGGGTTGAAATGAATTAATCACTGACTTGATTCGTGAACGCCTTTGAACTCTGTCATGGCTGGAAAGTCAGGATTGGGAAGCTCCAGTGGGATCCATATTGGTTTCTTCATTATTGAGGCCTCGTATCAAACTTAAATCCCAATTGTAGTAAGGATATCATGGACCGAGCGTGTGAGCAACGATGAGGTCTTAGAGAGGATGCAAACAAGGAAGAAGCATATACTTAACATTACGAAGAAGCAGATGAAGTTTAGGAGAACAAAACAAGGAAAGAGAGCCTGGAGAATCTGATACTCACGGGTCGAATAGAGGGCAAGAGAGACAAGGGAAAACAACGCGTGACATACCTGTCGGGCGTAAGCAAGTGGATGACAGAACATGGTCTTGGAGGAGGAAGCAGAGGGAAGGAACTTGTTGAGAGCGGCAAGGGATAGAGGCAGGTGGAGTGGCATGATCGCCTACGTCCTGAAAGGACACGGCACATAAAAAGAAAGAAATAGAATTAACAAGCTAGTTTTATTGCCTATTGTTAGAAGATTGACTTCAAGCCTCAAACAGCACCCGACAAATAGAGAAGCCTTGTGTCAACCTATGCTTCGAAAGTAGCTATTGCTGTAAATAATAAAAACGCATTGTTTTGGGTCCTAACAATAAAAGATCCAATTTCATACCAGGACGAATAGTTTTTTTTTTGTTTTGTTTTTTTAACTTTTCTTTTTTCTCTTTTTTTCTCTATTTCTCTTTTTTTCTATTTCTCTTTTCCTCTTTTCTCTCTCTTTACTCCCTTTTTTCTTTTTTGATCTCTCTTTTTTTTCCGAACCGAATGAATATTTAATATCTAAAACCTATTATGAGAAGCGTGTATCTGTAACACTAAAAGCTTTTTTATTACTCAGTTATTTTAAATGAAATCGGAGGACATTATGTCGTATAGCAGTTATCTATTCTGAAAACAGATTTCAATGTACCAGATACATTTTCTAGTGGTAACATCTTAGATCACTAAAATGTGCTCTTACGAAAGGCACAAAACCAACTTACTTGATTCATTCATATCGTCAGCCACATTCATCATAGTATCATCACTGGC
Organism: Acanthosepion esculentum; assembly: GCA_964036315.1. NCBI lineage: Eukaryota > Metazoa > Mollusca > Cephalopoda > Sepiida > Sepiidae > Acanthosepion > Acanthosepion esculentum. The sequence goes on along the minus strand of OZ038476.1, from coordinate 109,137,394 downwards.
ATGCCACGACTTGAGAGAGAATTGTAGGTGAGTACGTATACGAGAGAACTCCTCTTCTATAATGACCTTATTTGTCTAGACGGCGACATTAACAGCAATTATACTACTGCGGAACGGATGTCACTGATGAGGATATTTGGTTAATAATGGACTTTGTTCATTTTCATATTTAATATCTTAAATGTAAAGTTAAAAGTTGAAAAGTTGTTATTAAGGAGAATAAAAACCCGTTTGAATTTTAATTGCTTGCTTTTCCTGTGAATGGTTTCATCGGAGTAAATAAATTAAATAGGCGTTTCGATGAATCTCTTTCTGTATTTGCAAGTTTTTTCTCTTTTCTTTATCACGATGTTTTTTCTTTCTCTCTCTCTCACACACACTCTCTCTCTCTCACACACACACTCTCTCTCTTGTTCGTATCTTTTTCTCTCCATTGTTAGTCACTTTTTTCCACTCTCTTGTTAATTACTTTTTTCTTCTCTCTTGTTCGCTACTTTTTTCTTCTCACTCGTTCGTTCCTTTTTTCCTCGTCTCTCTCGCTCGTTCCTTTTTCCTTCTTTTCTCCCTCGCTCGTTCCTTTTTCCTTCTCTCTCTTTCGCTCGTCCCTTTTTCCTTCTCTCTCTCTCGCTCGTTCCTTTTTCTTTCTCTCTCTCGCTAGTTCATTTTTCCTGCTTCTCTCTCTCACTCGTTCCTTTTTCCTTTTCTCACTCGTTCCTTTTTCCTTTTCTCACTCGTTCCTTTTTCCTTCTCTCACTCGTTCCTTTTTCCTTCTCTCACTCGTCCCTTTTTCCTTCTCTCTCTCTCGTTCCTTTTTCCTTCTCTCGCTCGTTCCTTTTCCCTTCTGCTTCTCACTCGCTCGTTCCTTTCCCCTCCTGCTTCTCACTCGCTTTTTCCTTTCCCCTCCTGCTTCTCACTCGCTCGTTCCTTTTCCCTCCTTCTTCTCTCTCTTCCTTTTTTGTCCTCTTTCTCTCTCGCTCGTTCCTTTTTCTTCTTCTCTCTTTCTCTCTCTCTCTCTCTCATTTTGCCTCTATCTTGTGTAGGACGTTCTTTTTCTCTCTAATTTTCTCTATCCCACGCTCTTCTCTCTCTCTCTCTCTTTCCGTTTTTGTTTCTCTCACTTGACTTTTGACTTGCTCGTCATTTTCCCTCTCTCACCTTCTCTCTCATTTTATATCACCCTTATTATCTCTTCCTGCAACTCGTTTTTCTATATTTCGCGTTCCTCTCTCTCTCTCTCTCATATATGTTATAAACAGGTACCATACAACTGTCGCATTTCACATTTCTCCAGATTATTTTCCGGAACAAAATAATTTAATGAAGATTTCACAAGAAAACACGTTGTTTTAAAAATATTTCCTTGTTTGTTGTTTGCTAAACACTTCATTAAATGTTGTGTCCATTTTCCAGAGAAATATGGAATATATCATTGAATCCCATAGAAGCCATGTTTTGGTCTACAGATATGGAATATTTATTACTTTATTTTAAACATATTCAACCTGACAATTTCTTAATAATGAAGAGTTGGTTTTGGTATTTATTTTTCAAGACATTTAATCTCTACACTTGCATATAGGAACACTCATTCACACACACCCCACACTGTACTTCCCATAGAAATCTCTAATTGATCCATCTAAATTTTGTAAAAAAAAAATTTAAAAAAATATCAAAGCACATTTTCTGTAATGAGGAATAGGCCCGGAAGCAAACTTCATATTTGGCCTTGAACATATATGGAATATCTTCAATATTAATAATAAAACGAAGATATCTTTAACAACAAATATACGAAAATATACACAGGCATTTCGTTGTCTGATGTGTTTGCATAATTAGTATATATATTTTGTGATCATTTCACAAAGCAAGAAAACCAGTATGACGCAAGGGGTTACTGAGTGTTAGAGAAAAAGAAAACATTGAGGAGAGAGAACAAGAAAAGAACAAGAATTAAGGAGACAAATGATAACGATTGACATTGCGTTCAAATATTTGAAGATCAAGGGTAGCTGAGAAGCATGAGGCCGGAAGAGAGCTACACAATCGAAAAGTGTGAGCGAAAAAAAAAATTGTTAATACAGAATTTATGGTTACATCTAGAATTACAACTGTAAAGCGATGAGACCTTGCCGCCAATCCAGTACTACGCTTAAATTCATAAAGTCTAGGTACGAAAAAGGAAAGCTCTTCAGGACAATTGGCATGAACGTATTTATAGAAAAGACACCGAGTTTGAACCAATAACAATGTGGATTCATCTTTGGATTTTATGATGACTTTTTAAATACATAGCAGAAGCAACAGACCAATTTGGACAGCGATATTCAATGCATGGACGAATTATAGACTTTTAAATATGCAAAATACCGTCTGTCGCGAAAAATTGTTTAGCGCGACAATTTGAAAAAACTTTCCACTCAATAGAAGTATATGTCTATCACTCTGCGATTCTCGTTAACATTTTACTTGTCGCCTATGATTCTTCCGATAAGGTATTGGCCAAAAAAAATGTTACTTTTTAGGTGTAGGAGAATGTGCATTTTTCTAAAATTTATTTATTTATATATATATATATATATATATATATATATATATATATATAATGGAGTGTTACATTAGAACATGCACATATCCACTACAAAATGGTAACACCATAACTCCCCACCCTTTTTGACGTTGAAACGAACATGTGCAATTTTGTAGTGGAGATGTGCATGTTCCAATGTAACACTGCATCAGATAAATAAATCTTTACGGCTCTATTTTATGTATTGAGCACTATTTTTAAATTAATATTTTGAACGCTGTAATCCTACTGTTCGTTCTCCTACACTTTGATATATATATATATATATATATATATATTGTTTATACGTTATTTTTATAGATACAAAAATTTAAGTAAATGTTCTGTTTATAATAAACAGTATTAACAACATTTACCGACTTGAATACCGGAGAAATCTCAAAGAAAATGTGTCCTCCAACAAGAATCGAACCTGTATCCTAAACAGAACCGCCATATAGCCTGATGTGCTATACAATTTAACTATAGAGGAAGAATCTGGTTAGCAAGGTTAAATTGCTGTTTTTGAACTGCAAACTTCCCATGAATTCTCTCGAACGCTCATATCTGCTCGAAGCGTTTCATAACGTAAACAAATGACATAATATATTATGAAACGCTTCCTCTGTAGCTAATTGGTATAGCATGTCAGGCTATATGGCGGTTTTGTGTAGGATACAGGTTCGATTCCTGTCGGAGGATACATATTTTCTTTGAGTTTTCTCGTACATTCAGGTCGGTAAATTTTTTTAATACTGTTTATTATACACATAGCATTTACTTAAATATTTGTATCTATAGAAATAACGTATAAACAAAAATATATTAGATAATTGTCGGACATTTAATAATAATAATAATATATATATATATAATATATATATATATATATGAGAGAAACCGCTGTAGAAGTGTTTTGTAGAATTATCCCATTAACAATTCTTTGCCGAAAGTTGCAAACGAAAGCCAGATGCATTGGCTGTCTAGGATGATAAGCCATGAAGTTGTTTGCAATTTATGTTTATTGACAGACATGAAAGTTGGGCTAACAACCAAGTGTCAGAACCCATCCTGCTGGCTAAAGCGTACATTATGAACTGGCTACAAAGGCTGAACAGATCATAAATAAGGGCGAGTGGATGCTGCTATACGTGTGTATGTGTAAGCAGGAGTGTCCATAGATGTATATAGGATGAGTAAATCACACATTCCGAGTGTGTGTGTGCGCACGCGCATATATATATATATATATATATATATATATATATATATATATATATATATATATAATGTGTGTGTTTGTGTGGAGAGAGAGAACTGTTTGAAATTTGGTACATTCATTGAAGAAGAGTTTTGAATGTCGAAGAGGTGTGCCTTTATAGATGTAAACAGTGTGGGTATAGAAATCGACACTAGAGGCATGAAACTGCCAGTAACCATGCAGTGTTGATTCCTATATTCGCACTAGTTTAATATATATATATATATATATATATATATATATATATAAAGTGAACATAGAAGTCAACACTTAGACTTATACAAGGTTAAAAAAAGTGAAAGACGACTTTTCTTATTAGAAAATTTATTATGACAAAAAGAAAAAAAGTATTTTATGATTAAATTATGCTCTCGTCAAAATATCCCCCTTTAGCCTTCTTTACCGCAGCACAAAGTTTTTGCAAAAGTTTCATAAAGTGTAAGTTTGATAAATGATTCCATTCTTTTTTCAATGACTAGTAGGTTTTTTTGTTTGTTTTTTTTTTTTTTTTTCATTTTCTTGATAGAAGGGTTTCACTCTTCTGTCAAGTTCATACGATGCTAATTCTGGAGGTGGCTTCAAACTTCTGAACTGTTATATATACACTGTAGGTCAAAATTTTTGGACCGCTCTCTGGATTAAGAATAATACACTAAAACTGAAGGCTGCGTCGCGTACCTTTTTCAAAAATACTTCACTAGCTCAATTCTGGTCAGAGGGAATTTTTCTTTCTGATTTGTTTTTAATGCTAAATAATAACGAAATTGTTTACGGCCATATCATGTCGAAACAACGGTTCTTGTACGATCAACGATCTTAAGCAATGCCAAGCCTGGTCAGAGCCTAGATGGGTAACCACTTGTGAATACCAGATGCTCTAAGCTTCAATGTGCGGGCGATATACTGAATAATGGTTTAGAATTGTTAATCGGAGAGCTGATTTCCAATTCCAGTTGGGTTCGTTATATTCCCTTACGCTTGAATACCCTTGGAAAGGGAATACATCTTGAACTAGCTATGTGTTAAATAGAAGCGTGTGCCTCTGAGAAAATCATTGTTATTCTCAATAAATTGTTAATGCATAAAAATGTCCTTATGATCAAAAATATATTTCGGCTTTAAATAACTCCAAAATTCGGGTCAAATGTTTAAAAATCAGAATGGCCAAGAGCTTTTCATTTACCCCCTAGTAAGCTGGATAGCAGGACGTAAAAGAATCTTCAAAGATAGGCTGATATTTTACCGAATCTATTTTCTCAAGGCCCAAGAGCAACTCAAAGTAGAGAGTTACTGAATTAAATTGTTGTATGGACGTAATAGAAGGAAGTAAAAGTGCATTTTATGCGGTTATGTAGGAAAAATAACGGCCAATCCTAGAGCTTGAAGTGGTTAAGATTGTAGTAACCGGGAAAACATCCTCTCAGGAGTCGCTTCCACAAAGTAGAGGTTCTTGGAAAGAAAGCCATGGAATAAAAAGAGGATGATTCGAGTCTGTATATATCGCATGGTGGTTTTCAGTTGCGGAGGAACAAATAAATGTTGCCCGTTAGACCATTTACCATGGAAATAGCGATAGTTGTGTGAGGCTTGTGACGTTTCATTGGTGGGGCTGTAGTGGGAAGTAATTTATCACCCACAGGGTCGTGTAGATTTATTTTAGCACTGTCCAGGTTGGAAAGTGGCGATTGAGCAGCTCCATCCCAGATACGGCAAAAGTACTTCATTTTGAGCCTGTTCAGACTCTTATATATGGTATCGTATTTTTTCTTCTTCTTCAAACTTAATATTACTGGTCATGTCCTCAATGTTCAGATTTAGTCCGTTTGACCAATACGCTGTACTGTATTAATCATCTTTCCGCCTTATATGTTTTTCTTGCCGCTTCAACGTTCAACGAAATGTTGCGAGGCGTACATTTATTCTAGCGTTCTTCTAATTTATCTAGATATGCTTCACGCTCGATTTCCGGTTATCTGAAATATCCCTTGTGAATTGAATCATCCCTTCGTGTTGAAATTTTCCTTGACAACCAGATCTTGTAAGCGTTGATAGGGTATCAGTTCCATTCCATTTTTAAAAGACAGGCGAAATAGGTTTATCAAACTGCTTGAAATGTTTTCTTGTCGACTTGCCCAGATCGATAATGCCCGTTATGCTGAACCTGTAGGCCCCTCCCCAGTGAAGAAAAACAAGCACAGTCACAGTTAGATAAGCCTTTATTAATTTATTTCTCCAAATCGTCATAGTGCGCTTTCGTTTTCGCCATGATTTTGTAAAACAAATTTTGTTTTTCCTATGAAATATATGATCAGCCATACCTGATTTCAGTGTATCTCCGTCAAATACAGTCTTCTTTATGTTTTTTCATTTTATTATTCGTATTGAAAGAACATGGACAAAATATTGAAACCTGAACGCTTGCGCGTATCTCCGAATCCATCCTCGGCGTCTAAAGTCTTCAATCAATGCTATTGTTCTCTCGGCCTTCTTCAGCTTTCCACATAAAAAGAAACTCCACAAGGAGCACAACAGGTTGGACATATTAATCAATTGCATTTTCTCGGGTGTCTATGATTATGTTGCCGAATATATTACTTTCAAATTTGCCATTAGTTGCCTCAATGAAATGTACCAACATATTAAATGTTTGCTCAACATATTCTAGACTTCGTTAAGGTATTTTCTGGTTTTGTTTTTGTTGGGTGGGAGCTGGTCTCTCCTTAGTATTCTTTGCCGCAACTGCATGGGATGGAATATATACAGTTTTTAATTTTCTTGTGGTGCTGATTCAGTTAAATATTCTGATTCAGAGAAAGAAACGACCAAGCAACACAGAAGTAAAAGAAAAGAAGAAAAAAAATAGATTGGTGAGTACTACCTGTTAGGGTACACCTGCTAAGGATGGAAACGTGAATGAAAACGCTTTATCACCATGGACTGAATGAAGGGTTTCTTTTCAAATTTTGCAGTGTTACCAAGAATGACGACACACAGCTGAAGAAGGCCGTGAGAACAATAGTTGAAACGTTGTGTGAATGACAACCAAGATGAAAACCTAAGTCACAAAGCAAAGGCATTTATTAAATACAAATCTATTCATCCTCGTTTTTGTTGCGATTGTTTATAGTTGAGGGGATGTTTTTAATTAATTCACCCCAAGCAAGGCGATAACGACACTAAGAAGCAAGGGTCTACTGGGAGTGAAAGAGAATGAGAAAACTTCAGAAGGAACCGGAAACTCAATCCTAAACAAGAAACAATGGGTAAATCTCTACTCCTGTTCAAAAGACCGGGAAGAGTGTGATCCTGAGGATAGGCGAACCTAAATGCATTAAATTATTTCTGAGTTTTTGGAAAAAAATGGACAGACAAAGACTCCTTTATTGTTCGTGCTGATAATTTTATTCGTTTATTTTATTTTATTTTTTTTAAAATTCTAATTCCTTGTTTTAAATTTTAAAATGAGATGAAATTTAGTATGGTTCTTTCCAAAGAAAAAAAAAACTGTTTTTAAATAGGAGGAATTCATTTTCTTTCCTTTTCTTTTAATGCGCTTATATAAAAAAAAAAAATATTTACAAATGATGTAATATGATTTTTGATAATTAAACTACATTGTGGAAACTTAAAAGATTAAATTATTCATACCATAAGCCAAATTTAAGGAAGGCTTTTTATTTGGGGGGAAAAATGGAAAAGTTAAAAGGAAAATCAATTTTATTATAAAAGAAATGATTAATTTCTCTAAGGCCTAATTTGAACATCAATAATGTAGTATTTTGCCGAAATGTTGTGTGATGATGTAAATGAAAACTAAACAAGTACACACACATTGCTCGTTCTCTTTTCATTGCTTATAAGAATTGAATTTGCAAAAAGAGCAGATATAGATTTATCAACGGAAAAAGAATAATTATTAAAAAAAAAAAAAAAATGTTGAAATCTGATAAAATTGAAAATAGCTTTCCCCGCCTTCAGTAAGATCGTTATTGAAATGATTCTAAAAGTGATAGGCAAATCAATATTCATTTATCAATCTTCATTAATTTCTCTCATTTAAAGCAAAGCTAACTTCTGTTCATTTCAATTTCTCTATACGCTAATTATCTTGTCTCAGATTTGCTGGCAGCTGACAGACATTCGAAAACTCTGTTTGCTTTGAATTTCTAAAGAAAGACTTTCTTTTTTGTTGTTATTGTTTTTATTTTTATTTACTTATTTTTTTGTTTTGCCGCAATGAAATGTCAAGGTTCATAGCGATCCCTTTCCTCAGATGAATAAAAAATAAAACTAACAGAATGTAGAGAGCTAAGAAAATGACATTGGTGCATATATATATATATATATATATATGTATATATATATATATATATATATGTGTATGTATATATATATATATATGTATGTATATATAATGCTAGCTTAAAAGCCGCCCTATCGGGCGACATTTACGCTAACACCTATTGATTGTGCCTTCAGCTTGCTCAGGAGTTTGAGAGTTCCTAAGTCTTTGCATATTCTCAGCGTTGGAAGCTATCCTGACTGACGTTTGATCTGGGTTTTCATTTGTTCGGGATTTTCTATCCTTCGTTGCAGCCTTGGCTCTTTTTGATATTAAGCTGGTCCTCCGTTGGAAGAGATTTTTTGCGAGGCATACTGCTGCCGTATGCGATAGGCAACAATAAACTACGGAAGAACTAAAAACTGATCGCTGCATTTAAGTATTGCTTACCTCTTAAAAGTTCAACGATAATTCTTCTGCCGCCACTTAATTTAAAGACGATTTGATGTACGTTGTTTCTTACTTTCCTTACAAACAATTATTTTTATTTCATGGATGACTTTCACTGGATTTCGAAATTAATTTCGATTATTCCCAAATCTCTTTCCAAGTTGTGAAAATTGTTTTGTTATCGTACAAAATTCACGCAAAAAAAATCAGGAAAAAATGGCCATAAACAACCGCAGTAATGAAAACTTTGGAATACTTATTATAAATAAATACCCATCAGAAAGAGAAACTTGGGAATTTCTGTAACATGAGCTATTGAAAGTTAGAGAGTTTGGTTTGTTTTACGGCATATCAACCTCAATGGATTAATTAATGCCGACAAAATTTATTGCTGCTAATATTTTTTTTTTCCAAAAATGTATAGCACGTATTTTTGTTTCTTCAAGAATGTATTGCTGGTAATATTTTTCTTTCCCAAAATTCATTGCTGGTAATAATTCTTGAGAAAACTGTGCTGCTTGTATTAAAACATATTCTTACACTTTGATTAGTGGAATTCAAACTCGGCTCTCCATTCCTCAATCCGAGCCGCTCTCCATTACTCCACCGTGCCTGCTATAAAATGACATCTTTCTGGACCATGATTATCTCTGATAAATAGCTGTTAGAATAATTTAAGATAACCTTTCCCGCCTGTTCAATAGCCGTAAGAATAACGCAATAAACCGAAATAGCTGGTCTTGCTACCCATAATGCTCCAGAGACTAGCAAATATAAATAGTCGAGCTGCTACTCCACTCACATGGTTGAAACGGACTACTGCCATTCCGTTTTTGCCTCTGCATTCACATTTCTTATATTTACATAGACTCTATCTTGAATATTCAACACTTTTACACTATAAATATAGTATACATTTAAACTACATTTTATCTCATATATATATATATATATATATATATATATATATATATATATATATATATATATATATATATATGTGTGTGTGTGTGTGTGCATATGTATATACACCCCGTTTTGTGGCATGTAAAATTCATCATGAAAGATGTTACCGTATATATTCCTTCTAAATCTTGTCTTTATTGTTACCTGGTTGGTTCACAGATCCTGAACTTTATCCCAAGCTTGACATTCACCATATATGATACAAAGTGCATTGGAGGATCAGGTCAACAAGTCTTACATCCTGCAATATAAGGTGTGTGTGTGTGTGTGTGTGTGTGTGTGTGTGTTCACGCATCTGTTTGTGCAATGTATATACACTGAACTGAGTCTTGCACAAGGTCAAATGAACCCAGGAAGATCTTCCACGTGATGGTATCATGCGGTCTCCCAGTTGGCTATACGACTATCTCACAATCTTTAGTCTGTTCAAGTCACAAGATATACAGCTCGATATACAGGTAGCATTTACATGGCTTTCAGTGTATAATGCACACTATATAATCTACCTAAATACAGAATTTAGTAAATTGTGCCTTGAATCACCTGAAGCTTGTGAAACAGTCGTATAACCAACTGGAGTTCCACATGAAACTTTAATTCTCGGAAAAGGCATCAATATTTGAGTATTGTATTTGTTATACTTTTATGTATATATATTTTGTATATTGACGTTCCCCAATACAAGGCCTAAGTGCCACTCAAGGTAGAGGGTTACATTATGGCAATCCTATAAGTGCGTATAGGAGAGGGAGAAAGGGTTGCATATTATGAGGATATTTAGGATAGATGACGGTTGACCGTCGACATAAAAAGATTATGATTGTAGTGATCAGGGAAGCATCCTCTCGGGAGTCTTTCACATTTCAACAGTATCTGGCCAAACAGACTGCTTCATCGTATCATGATAATTGTTCATCTCCGATTTCCATAAGTGAGAATTGGGAGAAAATTTGTTGAACTAGGTCTTGAAATAGAAATATCTTTTTTTTTTCTTATTCACACGCACATGCATTAATAAAAAAAAATAAAAAAAATAAATAAAAGTATTAAATAATACCATTTTCGTAATGTAATGGGAATATTCCCTCGTTCTGGTATTACTAACCCTCACACTTTGCATGTCAAGCCATCATTCCAAACCGTTCATACGACCCTTTCTTTGCAAACGGTTCAACAAAGCAACCCCTGCCAACGAAATCGCCGATTCTCTCATTTTTCAGCCAACCATTCCAACTGACCTTTTATATGAACAAGGCCACAGAGTTGAAATTAGAAGCTATTTTCCTCGCGGCATCGCTGTAGGCCTTGATGCTATCCGAATAAATCTATTAGTGTTGCACAATCCCCTGCCAAGGTTTTCTTGCATTTTCCAGTTTAGTACTAAGTGATTCAACTAAGTTTCCAACTATGCCTAACTGCTGCCTCAGACCATAGTTGAATACAAGCCAAAACCTTTAGAGTCTGACATAGTTTTCGGGGAAAGTATTATCACAGATTGACAAGAGCCATTGAAGCTATAACGATTTTATATTTATTTTACTTCATTACACAGGCACATACAGATAGGGGAAATTAAATGACGAAATGAAAATGCTCCTTAGTAACATGTTTTGCCCTCAGAAAAATATTTCTTTTATTGATGGAGTAAATCCCGACATAAACGTAGTCCTCTCGTGACTTTTCTATAAATACTTTCATGTTAAACGTTCTGATGAGCCTTCCTCCTTGGTACCTAGACTTTATGAATTTGAGCGCAGTACTAAATTGGCAGTTAGATCTCATTAGTGTACAGTTGAAACCTCTAGATCTAACCGCCCGTTCTATGCTAACAGTTTCATTTCTCTCTCTTCTTGCTTACGGAAATTGCTTTCCATCGTCCTGGGCAAAACGATAAACTACATTTGCGTCCTGGGCAAGACGATAAGCTACATCCGCATTCTGGGCAAGACGATAAACTACATCCGCGTCCTGGGTAAGACGATGAACTAGGTTCAACAGCAATGCCTCTGATCAGGAGGTTTTGAAGAGCGTGGAACCACCTCTTAATTGCTGCTGTTCCCAGGTCCACCCTGATCCGGGGTGGTAGCACCTGTTAGGATCCCAGCTATGGACAAATAGTTAACATCCAAACTTACGTAAAAATAGGTTTTAATACCAGAAATACTTTGTAATAAAAAAAATTATTATCAGCAATATTTTTTTAAAATACCAGCAATACAAACAGCTATACATTCTTCGAAAAAATATGACCAGCTATAGATTTCTTCAAGGAAAAATAGTCCCAGGAATAGATTTTTGAAGAAAAACACATTACCAGCAATAAAAATGTTGTCGGCATTAAATAACCCATTAAGGTTGATATGCCGTAAAACAAAACAAACCAAACTTGCTTTTTAGTTAACTTTGATCTTCAAAAATTTAAATACAGTGCCAATCGTTATCTACTGTTTTAATCCCTATACTTTTGTTGTTCTCTCTCCTTAATAATGGTTTCTTTTTCCCCCATATTCACACAGTAATCTATTGCATCTTAGTGGATTTATTGCCTTGCTTGATTAAAAATAAGTCTTGCCTATATACGCGAGTATAGTGCGTGTTTTTATGATCAGTTCTTATACGAAATAAAAATATGGTGCTGCAGTATACACAGGTATTTCTTTTTAAAGAGGTTAGAAATCTTGCATTTTTGGCGAATGTTTTCACTATACACAGGTAAAAAAATTTTCTGGAGTGGTTAAAATTCACGCAAAAATAATATGGAGTCGCATTATACATAGGTAATTATCTGAAGAAGTTAAAAATCATGCATTTTCGGTGAACGGTTGCACTATAAACGAGTAAACTTTTCTCATAGAGGATAAAATTCACGCCCCAAAATTCAGGGGTTACACAGTACATTGAGTCGACTTATACACGAGTATATACATAAGTGGTGGTGAAGAATAGATTGACAAAGACCAGTTAATATTTTACATACAAAACGTTAAACATGCCGGGGTGTCTGGTTTAAAATTTAATTTGTTGACATACTGGGTGAATATCATTAAAAAGAAAAGACACACATTGGATAAAATCCGAATTAGCCGCAGCTCCCCTTTTCAGCATGATGGGCATGTGTTAAAAATAAAATGAGGCGTGCACAGTATGAAGTTTCGAAAGAGTAGTCATTTGGTGGGGAGGGGTTCAAATCCACAAAGGACATTAGTCTCAGCGCTTTCAGAAAACGGTGCCTGACCTGAACACTACACTTAATCACTCGCTCGCTCCTTTAAGAAACAACAAAGTTACAAGGACTATCATCAGATCAGTCTTAGCTTTATTTTATTTTATTTTATTTTTTTCAGAATTATCCAGAACATTCCCTCAGATCTGAATAGAATAAAAGTTATAAATTAGGATTTAATCATTCCTGAACGCGTATGACACAGTTAATGTAAAACCATCTTTAAACTATTATCATTTATTCTTGTTCATTACAAGTTTGGTTAGCAAACTTGCCCGCTAGAACAATTACTACTGAATAACGAGTTCGATTCTAACTGAGTCCTCATACTTTCGGCTTTGTGCAGCATCTAAATTAACCTTGGATAATCACCATCACAAGTTAACAATGAAAAATGGAGGCAACACATTAATTCCTGATGTCTGACAACTTTTTCAGCTACATTCCATTTATTCTGAGAGGGCCAAAATTAAAATGAAGATTCATATGCTGGAATCGAAATCCTTAGATTTTGTCAGTTCAAATAACAACGGTGTAATTTAATGGTTGAACTGTGAGGAACACTATTCAGGTTGCCATAAAAATCAACCTTCCAATCTTTGGCTTCTGAACTAGACACGAACCTGAAAGGAAATATGCAAATATCTCAACCACAAGGCAACCAACAGAATACAAGATTCTTAGAGGACAATGTTGCCCATGCTTTTGCTTTTTGCGTCAAATTATTTCTTTTATGTTAAATTTGAAGAATTGTTTGTGGAATTGTCGTTACGATATTAGAATTTTTTCTTTCTTTTAAGAATCCCTGCTTCTGTCCTTCTCTACAAAACCTGAAAATTTGATTTCCTGACAAGTAAAAAAAATGTGAGGTTGGTGCCAGGGTGCTGTTGGCGGTGCGTGAGTGGGTAGGGGTTAAATTGCAATCTACTTTAAATATTTTGAAATGTTACTGACAGCTTGGAATTTAAAAAATGTTTTGTTTTGTTTTTGTTTTGTTTTTTTCACAAGTTTTACTTTTTTTTTTTAACTTTCTTTATTTTTAAAAATCTTTGAAGAATTGAAGATTGTGTGAGGCAAAAAAACAAAATATCCTAATCATGTATTCAACTCAGTGTTGTGATGAGCATTATTAAAAATTTGGCAAAAACGTCACACCTTCTGAAATTGGAGCAGACAAATGCTAAAATCAGTGAATTTCAATATGAATTACAATTCTTGAAATACAAATACACTCTCAAACTTTTCATGCCTACTGGTATTTTAGCAGATTATCATTATGTCCTGAACTTTCGATATTTTATATGGCAAATATTTTTGATGAAACAGAAAAAAAATTGCACGTAACAGATATGTACTTTTTTGCTCGCTTTCATATATAGTGATTTCTCCAGTACAAGGGGAATGTAGATTTAGTCCATGCTAAAAGGCGCATTTTCTTTATTAAGACTCTCAATTACGACGGGTGAGTCCACTATTTTACATACATACATACATACATACATACATACATACATACATACATGCATGCATGCATGCTAGTCCACCACCTTATTATCTTGGTATTCCCAAGCGGTTACCCATCAAAGTGTAGTATCTGTTCGCGAATTGCTCACTGAGTGATCGCCTATGGGGCCGGGATTCTTCTTCCGATACAGGCCGGCGGCAGGGATACGTCCCTGCGCTGGTAGTATCGTGGCTATGTCTGACTAGCTATGACTAGCCAAAGCACTGCGACCCGGGTGAAAACTCGGGTCCATTCCCCCTCCCTTCCCACGTTAAACTCCGACCTTGTGTCACAACCTGGCCATGTGAGAGGTCAAGTAAATCCCAAGGCTAAGATCAAAATTCGCAGATTACTCACTGAATGATCGCGTATGGGGCCGGGATTCCTTCTCCGATACAGGCCGGCGGCAGGGATTCGTCCCTGCGCTGGTAGTATCGTGGCTACGTCTGACTAGCTATGACCAGCCAAGACCAGCTGTGACTAGCTAAAGCCAAAGCACTGCGACCCGGGTGAAAACTCGGGTCCTTTCCCCCTCCCCTTCCCACGTTAAACTCCGACCTTGTGTCACAACCTGGCCCTGTGGGAGGTCAAGTAAATCCCGTGTAGTATCTGTTCGCAGATTACTCGCTGAATGATCGCCTATGGGGCCGGGATTCCTTCTCCGATACAGGCCGGCGGCAGGGGTTCGTCCCTGCGCTGGTAGTATCGTGGCTACGTATGACCAGCTCTGACCAGCTTGGACAAGCTAAGACCAGCTAAGACCAGCCAACACCAGCTATGACTAGCTAAAGCCAAAGCACTGCGACCCGGGTGAAAACTCGGGTCCATTCCCCCTCCCTTCCCACGTTAAACTCCGACCTTGTGTCACAACCTGGCCCTGTGGGAGGTCAAGTAAATCCCGTGTAGTATCTGTTCGCAGATTACTCACTGAATGATCGCCTATGGGGCCCGGGATTCGTTCTCCGATACAGGCCGGCGGCAGGGATTCGTCCCTGCGCTGGTAGTATCGTGGCTACGTCTGACTAGCTATGACCAGCTCTGACCAGCTTGGACAAACTATGACCAGCCAAGACCAGCTATGACCAGCTAAGACCAGCTAAAGCACTGCGGCCCGGGTGAAAACTCGGGTCCAACCCCCCTCCCTTCCCACGTTAAACTCCGACCTTGTGTCACAACCTGGCCCTGTGGGAGGTCAAGTAAATCCCGCGATTACCCATCAAGGTATTGCTTAAGCTCCTTAACTTTGGTGATTGTAAGAGAACCGTTGTTTCAAAGTGAAACGGTGATGTGCCTTTATTCTCGCATACCTCTTTTAATAAAACTGACAATCTCCTCACAGATAAAGAAGAGAATCTGAAGCAAGAGAAATATGGTTCTACAGAAGGATGCTGAGAATACCATAGTTTGAACATGTGGGCAACGGCGATGTTTTAGAGACAACGGAAACAAAAAGAACACGGATGTTTAACATCAGAAAGAGAGTTGACATTTCTAGGGCACATAACGAGAAAAGAGGGCTTAGAAATTTTGATACTCACAGGACACACTGAAAGCAAGATGAACAGAGGGAAACATCAAATAAAATTACCTAATGAAGATGTGTACATGGTTGGCAGTCCAGGGAGATGGCAAAAAGTTGAAATTATCTAAAAGACAAAAAACAGGAAAGCGTGGAGAACCATGATCGCCAATGTCATGAAGTGACCTGGCAAATAGAAGAAGAATATGCTTCACACCACGAGAAACACTAAATGGTTAAATGTCGTTAGATAAAAAAAAAAATAAAGCCAACTAAAAATGCGATATCGGTGACTGAAAGTGCTGAAAAGCAGCTGAGGCAGAAGCTATCCCCCATCAAACAGTAGTGGCAGGACCATGCAAAAACCCAGGTAAACTGAAAGTTCTCCCGTAAAAATTAGTTCCAGGTTACGGATTTCCGATGGCCGACCTGTACCACTAACAAAATGTCAGATGTATATTGGATTGAGGAATGGAAGAGTCGAGTTCGAATTCAAGTCGAATCCATTATATTCACTTACGTGCTAATACCCTTGGGAAAGGTATGAATCTTCTTCCCCCGCTCACTATGGATAAATAGGAAAGACCGTGTTCTATAGCCTTGGATGGCAACTGGTCTACCGCAGGAAGAAATGGCAATCTATTGCGGGAAAAATCTGCCACGTCAGTCATGTATCGAAATATACATGGTCGCCTGAGCGTATATCACGCATGGCACATAACTGACAGATATGTAAACAGAACATCTTTCTTTAGAAAGCTATTGGATGTTTTTGTCCTTTCTGACAGTTTTGACTTTCGTGTCACCCTTCTTCTGGAATTGTAGCCAAACAAAGCTAAGGCAGCAATATTTCACGATAGACTTAGATTTTTCTGCTACGGTGTGTAAAGTGCCAATTTCAGGTTAGAGGTAGTTTCTACTTCATCTTCGAGATTCCTTTTTTTTGTCTTTTAAATATATTCCCTTTTTTTTTCTGTTGTTGACAATCCAATTTTAGACAGGTATGCCAATGTCGAGTTGGCAATAAAACCTTGAAATCTAACATGTCTAAAAAAAACAAAACAAAAGACAAATGTAAACTTCTATCTTCTACAAATAATAGCATAGAGAAAAAAAACAGTTTTTTCATTTTTTTTTTTTTTTTTTTTTTTTTTTTCGTTAGATGACAGTTGTAATTTTTACAATGATTGAAATGGAAAGGAAGATTGAATGTTGTGAACAGGAAGGTGTTTTTACTTTTTATATTAAATATTTAATATATTTTTGCCAAAAGTTTTTTTTTTTTTTTTTTTTTTTTTTTTTTCAAGTGTACCGTAAATTTTATTAAGTCATGCAGCTGATTCCTTTTTTTTTTAAGGTTTTTGTTTTCAAACTGAACTAGAAATAATTATTTGAGATGTGTCTCAAATATTGATGAGAACCGGAAAGTGTGAAAGAGTTTTATTTTACTTATATTTATATATTTAATTTTTTTTGAAATGCCTAAAGGATTTTCATCACAGAATCTAGGAATACCTTGACTGAATTGTTTTTGCAATTAAAAAAAACAAAAAACTTTTTAATGAAAGAAATATCAAGAAAATTTCTCAGAATATAATTTTGTTCCTTATGAAAGGTCATAGTTAATAGTACTGACGTTTTTCAAGCTGAGCCACAAGCATGTGCCACCCAGTTAGGATCAAACTAGTTACAATAGTAATGATCTGTGAGCCTATCTTGTTAACTAGTGTTTCGCAGTAATGTACAATTACTAGTATTTAATAAACTAAGCTTGGCCACAGTAATTGGGTACCCAGTAATGGTTGAATTAATTAAAGTGTAATAGTCTAAAATTTTCAAACAATTCCTCCATAACGAGACATTCTCAACATCAGGTCGTGCTGGGTATGACGATAAACTACATCCGCGTCCTGGGTAAGAAGATAAACTACGTCCAGCATCAAGGCTTCGGATCGGGAAGTTTTGAGGAGCGTGGAACCACCTCTAAATTGCTGATGTTCCCAGGTACCATGACCCGGGATGGTAGCACCTGTTAGGGTCCCAGCTATGGGCAAATAGTTAAACCCTAAACTATGGAAGTGTAAAAATAGGTTTTAATATCAGAAATACTTTCCTGGAAAAAATTATTATCAGAAATACATTATTACCAGCTATACGTTTTCAGAAAAAAATATTAGCAGCAATAGATTTTTGATGAAAAAAAATATTACCAGATATAAATTTTTGAAGAGAAAAAATATTACCAGCAATACATTTTTGGAAAAAAAATATTACAAGCAATAAAAAAATTTTGTTGGCATTAAATAACCCATTGAGGTTGATATGCCACAAAACAAACAAAATAAACATTAGACATAATTGTACAAATGTGGGACACTCGATTAAATTAAACTCATGACAAGGCACCTGATCCTAAAATTAAATGTTAAATTTCTTCATGACGAGGAATTATTATTTTAGTTTAATCAGTCCCCCAGGTACAAAATGAGAGGCACTTCAGGATGTAAGAAATCGTGACTCTCCACAACTTCATTTGTTAATATTCGTTCCAGCAAGTATCTGATTCTTCCTGTTACCCCCTACATTTACAAGAATGGGGGTACTGCTGTAGGAGCTACCCAGCCTTCACTTTCCAGTCTCGATGGAATCCAAAAGCGTCTCCCCGTCCTCGTGGGTGGCAAAATATTTTCCACTCTAAATCACCTTTCTCCTAGTCAAAAGGTCGCAAGTCTCACACTGCGGTATCGGTATTTCCATGGTAAGTGCTCAGACACTTTCGGTCCCGCAATGCTACGTACATTTTTAGCGAATCACCCTCACTCTCTTCGCATTAAATTGGCGTGATGTAAGTTCCGCTTGGGCAGCTTCTTCACACGAGCCGCTGCTTTGTGGAACCGACTCTCGAGAGGATACGTCCCCGTTCACTAAATTCTTAACCTGTTCAAGTCCAGGGTTAACCGTTGTCTTTCCCCACATATCTGCATAAAATCTGCCTCTTATTTTGTAACCCTCTACCTCGGGTGACTCCGGGGACTTTTACAGAGTGAAAATCATTGTAAAAAAAGAAACATTATCATGATTAAGAGAGATAGTGGAATGTTTTCATTTTAGTGTGTCAGCCTTCTCCTTAACTGGTAGCTAACCAAGGCTAGAGAAATGCTATTCAATTTGTAGGTCGAGATGAGGAGAAGAGATTGAAAATTTATCAAAGGCAATAATTCAAAGTGAGAACAAACTGCTTCAGCCGGAACTTGAACTCTGTCTGCCGATTTCATTGGCATTTAAAAGGATAAACTTCTAGTGCTTGCAGGTAGAGTAGATTGATTGGTTGTCTGTCTAATGGCATATCAACTACTTAAGTGTCATTTCATGCCGAAATTTGATTTTCTTGGGAGCTTGGGAATAATAAAAATATGATATTCTGCTTTCACAATTGAATACATGGTAGATATTACTCAGCTTTTGTGCATATACATGTTTGTGTGGACGTGATTACTACAAGCCGTGATATGTGTTTTATATTCTTTTGTTGACGTTATATTTTGGAATACGATGGGCCTCCTTGTATTAAGATCTAACCCCCAAAGAAACAAACACTTCAGAACAGAAAAAAATAATCCATGTTTTGGGAATTGGGTCAGAATTTTCATCAGTTTACCAAATGACCAAGTAAAAGAATTATTTTTTTTGTTTTTTTAATCTCCTCCTTGTCAGATCAAGAATTTTCAACACCCTCTCATATATAAAAAGCTCTTATCTAATAAAAAAAAAATTAACAGGAAAGGAGGCCCCAAAACAGCAGAGGTCATTTAAAGTAGTCATGGAACAAGAAGTCAGGGAGTATGGTAGACATATATCTTGAAGGAACTGAGAGATATATAAAGAGAAAAAGAAAAGGAAAACTGTGCTTCAGGTCCCCTCTACCCTGTAGGGCTTTATTAAAAGTGGGTTTGGGAGGAAACAAATGTTTGGAATATGGCGTGAGGAAAGCAGCGCACTTCTTTAGGTAACTATATCAAGGAGGAAAAATCACTATCAATCATTGTGACTTTCACTAGAATTATGATGAATTTCCCGTTGAAATATGGATTGGCAGACGCTCTCGAGCCCAGCAAGACGTTCACATTGACAAGGTTCCATCCCGTGAACAACTCAAATAAAAACACGTTCATGTCACAACATTTTCAGGAAATACTTATTTTATGAAGTCCTGTATTTTGAGATTTTTATTTTAGAATTGACTTTTATATTATCAATCTCTGACTTCTGAATGTCACTCTCGGGTCATGCACAACACAATGTTAACTACCTGCATATCTTTTTGGGACCCCCAATATCTCTTTTGTCTCCATCACTCCTGCTCCCATCTCTCTCGGCCCTTCATCTTTGTGAAACAAATAGTCTATCGGTGGTCTCTTCTATTTTCTTTTGTGAAGAAAGAGGGATTTCCTATCACACTAAAATCTATCGTTCTCTCTCTCTCTCTCTCTCTCTCTCTCATTTCATGGATTCTCTGTGTGATCCCCAATTTTTCGTTTTCTGTCTGTGATCCCGCAATGTCTCATTTTTTCTGTGTGATCTCCCACATTTCCAGTTTTCTCTCTGTGATATCCCATTACATATATATATATATATATATAGATATATATATGTGTGTGTGTGTGTGTATATGTGTGCAACATGTCTCTGAGATACCCGCCAGATGTCTATACTTTGATACCCTCCTTATGTCTGATAGCCCATATATATATATATATATATATATATATATATATATATATATATATATATATATATATATAATACAAGGAGGCCCATCGTATTCCAAAATATAACGTCAACAAAAGAATATAAAACACATATCACGGCTTGTAGTAATCACGTCCACACAAACATGTATATGCACAAAAGCTGAGTAATATCTACCATGTATTCAATTGTGAAAGCAGAATATCATATTTTTATTATTCCCAAGCTCCCAAGAAAATCAAATTTCGGCATGAAATGACACTTAAGTAGTTGATATGCCATTAGACAGACAACCAATCAATCTACTCTACCTGCAAGCACTAGAAGTTTATCCTTTTAAATGCCAATGAAATCGGCAGACAGAGTTCAAGTTCCGGCTGAAGCAGTTTGTTCTCACTTTGAATTATTGCCTTTGATAAATTTTCAATCTCTTCTCCTCATCTCGACCTACAAATTGAATAGCATTTCTCTAGCCTTGGTTAGCTACCAGTTAAGGAGAATATATATATATATGTGTGTGTGTGTGTGTGTGTGATCCTCCATCTCTCTGTCTCTGTGTGAACCCCTATGTCCCTCCCTCTCTCTCTCTGTGCTCGCCCATGTCCCTCTCTCTCTCTCTCTCTATGTGATCCCTCATGTCCCTCTCTCTCTCTCTCTGTGCTCGCCCATGTCCCTCTCTCTCTCTCTCTCTGTGAACCACCGTGTCCTCCTCAACTCTCTCTGTGATACATGTCCCTCTCTCTATCTCTCTCTGTGTGATCCCCCACGTCCCTCTCTCTGGTACTTCTCATTTCTCCTCTCTTTTTTCTCTCTATATTTTTATGCGCTTTTCCCTCTGTCACTCTTTTCTTCCACCTCTTTCTTACATTTAAATATTTCGTTCTTCTTTTTTGCCATAATGACGTTAGGGGTTAATTTCAGATTAATTCTATTAAACCAAACGTTTTCGTCCTGCTGCTATCATCATGAAGGGTAGAAGTTCAATTCTTGCTGGAAATCTTCGCATCGTGCCCAATTTAAAATCGGATATAACTTGACATCTTTTAATTTACAAAGGAAATGAAAGTCAAGCAGAAACACAATGGAAAATATTATTTTCTTTTCTGTTTTAACCTGACATCACAAAATCAATAGTCTTGCCTCAATAAATTTTTCTATAATGTCTTCTTGATATTCAAACCAGAACTTTGATTTTATTTATTTATCTTTTCTAGTTATTGTCTCCTTTTATCTTTAAAGAACGAATATTTCTTAAATAAGAACGAAAAAATCCATTTATGAAATCTTAAATTTAAAAAAAAAAAAAAAAAACTTACCTGAATGTAGATTTTTTTTTCTTCTTTTTCCTTTAATTAAAAGCAAGGAAATAATTTCTACGTTTCTTTTCTATTACTAATTTCACAATGATTTTCGATTTTTCCCGCCGCCTCAGTTCCAATCTCTTTTGTTAATTTTGAAGCGAATTTTCTTCCATGACTTTCCACACGATACAACCTTAACTTTGTCTCATTGAAAATTTATTTTCTTCACGGTAAGTAAACAAATGTTTGAAATTTGAATTTTCCAATCGATATAAAGTCGGCGTCCATCAGCTTACTGATAAGTGCAATGTAATATATTCGACAACGTAACTTGACCGAAGCGATGGCTTTTGCGATCGATGAACAGATCATATTTGATACAAGGACATGATTATAGGCAACATGACATATAAACAAATACGTGCAAGACATTCTGATGTCGAATTGACAATGGAATACGGAGATGAACCAAACAATAACTATTGTCTACATGCAAATAAAAAGCGTATTTTGTACCGAGCATTCAGGCTCAGGTCTTTTTCTCTCTGTGCCTTCTTGCGATCGGAAATAGTCGATCTTTTGTCTAGATTTTTTTTAGAAGTGGATTTATCATTATTATATGCTTTGCCAGTTGTAACAGCATGTTCATTTTGGTGATTATATTCACAACACTGGGATGTCCAAAAGACGCGTAGCCTAGTGGGTTAAAGCATCGGTTAAAACACACTTCACTGATAGTTGAGAGTTCAACCCCTGGGTCTGGCCGTGCTGAAAAATCGGATACTGTTGCCTAGAAACGGATAAGTAACAAACTGAAGAATGAGACTGGTGAATATATTTATAAGAAAGATGCCCTACGTATGGAAAATGGATCGAGAACAATCTATCCCTGTGAATTGAAGAAAGGGTTTGCTGAGAAATTCCAAGGATGGTATCAAGTACGGAAATAGAAGCAGGAGGTTACAACGACTGAATAGTTGTGAATATAACAACCAAGATGAGTCCAAATCCTGAAGTATGCAATAATAGATGATCTAATATATATATATATATATATATATATATATATATATATATATATATATATATATAATTAATACAAATATATTTTTCACTTAGCTGATTGTTATCTTCATTATCCAGACTCTACACGTACCCTCCAGCAATCACACCGTCCACTCGTCAGAGGATATGAGCAGTTAACTGTTCATTATTTCGTTTTTCTTTGAAATATGCACTTTTCATTAGTGCAAGGTTGTTTTTCCCTTTCAATGTCTGTGTGTCTCTGCGCCCCTGCCTGCGTGTTTTTTTTGTTGTTTTTTTTGTTTTGTTTTAAGCATATCACCCCCAATCAAGGCGGTTGTGCCTTTAGCATGCAAGGGGTTACACAGAGTGAAAGTAAGAGTAAAGAGGGGTGTTTGAGGAAAGGATAAAGAGAAGAACGGATCAAAGCATCAGAAGATGTCGATTGTCATTACATTTGAATATTTGACGATTATAGTTATCAGGGAAGCAAGTAAGAAGAAGGGGTTTCCACTGTCGAGAAGTGCGAGAGAAGAAGCTGTTGGAATAGAAGAGGCAATTATATTTAACTGTTTCAATAGGAAAATGGTGGCACCGAGATGCCAAAATTCTGTTTCATAGTTTTATATACATATTATTTTTATTATTATTGCTTAAAAGATAAGGGAAATATTTATATATGTCTACATTTGCCCAATTTTTCGTTTTTTTTATTTATTTGATTTGCTGGTATCCTAAGTATTATTATGCTAATTATAGGATGTTATATATATAGAGAGAGCGTGAGAGACCGGGGAAAGCATTAGCAACAATTATCATTGGACACCCAAAATTCGGTATATATAATGAGAAAGCATGTATACTCCTACATACGCACAATCATAATTACTACTGTACGCGTAGTCATGTTTGCTTTGAAAAATGAAAACCTGAACAAATACAAAACGTATGCAGTGAATACTATATAACTCTCTTTACATCTAAATAGAACATCTACAGAAAATATAATACTAATGGTGAAATTAGACTTTTCATTCAGTGACCTATCATTTAGTATTGCTGTCGGTTGAAATTTATAAAATATGTTTCTTGAAAAAGGTTTTTTTTTCGCATACTGTTATAGCTCTTTCTAGTATGAGCTTTCCTTGCTAACTTTTTATTTTGGCGAGTGTTGACATAGTGATTATATCTTTATTTTCTCTTCTAGTTACATTTGTTGTTGCTCGTATGGGCTGCCTTAAAGTGATATTGTTTTTGTGATAGGGTTTGAAGGATTGCGTTCATTAAGGATTGTAGGATTTATTCGTTGGAGTGTATCAATTTTATTAATTACATCTCCTTACAGCTGACTCCCTAACTGTAATTTATTATAGAAGATACACCAAAATATTCATCACAGAAATTCTAATTTGTGGACATTCAGTCAGATTTTGGGAATTGGGTCTGTCCGTGAGAACTTCATTCATAGCCATGTATACACTGCTTAGACAAAATTAAGACCACTTTCCTAACAAGTTGGTGTTAATAAACGAACCACAAATTCACTCGTTTCCTGATCAGGTGTCGACAATGCAAGACCGCTTTAACTGCTGTAAGTTACACGCTAAATAATCTGCAGAGTGAATGTTCTGATCCAATACATTTCTTCAGTGCTCAACGGGATTGAAACCTGGGGAGATTTGTGGTCATGACAATGCAGTAATTTTTTTTTTTTGCCTTCTTGAAATCAATCCTGTACAGTTTGTGCAGTGTGGCAGGACAAATTTTCCAGTGCAATATTATATTTTTGCACGTAAGCGAATGTAACTGGGATCCGTTTCCTCATTTCGAGACTCTATCCATTGCGCCATCTGCATATGCTTCGCCACATAAGTTTACTTTCCATTTATGCACTTGATTGATACATCCTATCTGCTACGGCAAAGAAAACACCCTGACTTGTTAAAAAGCGTAACGTTAGATTAAAGTGAACGATTTAAAAAAAAAAATAGCTTCATCAATTACCGATAAAGTGTTTAATTTTCCGGCAATATTTTACGTTTTTAAAATTTTGACAAAAAAAAAAAATTCAGAAATAATTTAACAGTTGCGGCAGACAAATTAAAACTCTCACGATATATGGTGTTTATAAATCTGAGATTATAATACTTAAAATAAAGCGCCATTTAAACCTAAAAATCTTATGCTTCTCCCAGCCCCGCACAGCTAAACTTTGATATTTCTTTTGTAGGAAGGTGTTTAATTAATTTTCATGTGACATTTCAGGACGTTTTTACTGCTTCTGTGAAGTAATTATCTATAGGGTCGACAAGTAAGTATTTTCGGAAATGTCAGTTTTAGAACTTCTTTTAATGAAAAGGTATTATGTTCGCGTAAACGTTTCCACAGAAAAACATTTGTACACATCTACCGTATTTTTCGCTGTATAGGACGAAATTCCTTACAAGATGTGACCCCAAAACCTGCTTGCGTCCCATAAACCGTGCGTACAAATATTGGCTTGGTGCATAATTATCAGGCGTTTTTAAACAATATTTTTAATGAACAAAAGAAATATTACAATTCAACAGTAACATTTTTAAATGATTATTCCGGAGCCTATGATTATCGACACGCATTTTTATAACCTGAAAATAAAATAATATTTTTTTTATTAAAAAAGTAAAAACAGTAATTCAATAAAAATTACTGTTTTTACTTTTTTAACAAATAACTCGCCTGCAAAACGCCCCATCAACACTATATATGATATACACAAGCTATATTTCAATCTAACCTTCCGGAAAGTAACTCATTGTGCCTTCTTCGGCTAACATTCTGGGTTGACATGAAGTGAAAAGACTATATTGAATCCATTGCTAAGTCCGCTACTAAGAAAGTTGGTCCACTGTCGTGTTAGACAATTTTTCTTTCTAGAATCTATCTTGCACATCTACACCCTTGTACGAATTAATTGAAACAATCGTTTTAGTTCCCTTTCTTTCACCATGCGGTCAGTTTTAGACCGACGTGAGTCGCCTGACATGAAGTGGAAATCCATTGAATCCATTGTTATGTCAGCTGCTAAGAAAATTGGTTCACTGTGTCGGGCGGGACGATTTTCCTCGCTAGAATCTATCTTACATATCTATAAGTCAACCATTCGCCCATCTTTAGAATATTCCGGCCACATGTGCTCCGGTGCCCTTGCTATTTACCTTAAGCACCTTCATAAAAACTCAAAGAAGAATCAGCAATATAATCGGTCCTGATCTGACGGCTCGGCTTCAGTCACTTTCACACCGCCGTAAGGTTGCCTCTCTGTGCCTCTTTTTTTAATAAATGCTTTCGTGGTAATTTTTCGGATGAGCTCTTCGCCATTGTACTTAGACTTTTTGAATTTTAGCGCAATACTAGACTGACGTCGAGATCTCACCAATTTACAGCTGAACTGGCTAGATGTAGCCGTAATTTTTATAAGTTTCTTTTCTCGCAATTATCGCTTGAGGAACTACCTTCCGCCTTCATGTTTGCCAGCCAACTTCAATCTGCAAAAATTTAAATGAAATGTCTATCGCTATCTACTGCCCTCCAAATGACTATCTTTTCTTTCTGCTCATCATTAATGTTTCTGTTCCTAATTCCTCCAAACCTTTAACCTCTTGTGTCCTAGTGGCTTTACTGCCTTGCATGGGGTAATACCGATTTAAGAAAACATGCATAGTTTAAATCATTCGAATGTATTATTTACAACAATATTACTTATTTAATACAAGCATTGTGCTTGAACAATGCATTTAACTCTGGTAATATAAATAATTAATTTCTTGAATGATTCGTTTTTTATGGCTTATCAACCCTTTGCAGGTTATTTAAAGCCAATAAATATTTTTACATTGTAAGAATTTTTTGAGACAATAATGGTTTAGTGATACAACTCTTACTAATTAACCCATTGGTGGGGGAAGAAGAGGTGGATTCCTACCTTTCGTGAATATAACGAACTCACTTGAAATTGTGACTTGGCTCTCCGATTAACAATTCTGGGCCATTATCCATTACACCACCGGCACATCCAAGCCTACAGCACCTGGTACTCCTCAGCGGCCACCCATTTAGGTACTGACCAGAATGGACGTTGCTTAACTTCGGTGGTCAAACGGGAACCGTTGTTTCAACGTGATGCAGCCGTAACCCATATAAATTATTTGAAATCCTTCTATTAAAAATGAACCAGAAAAATAGCCCTTATCTACACCAATCGTGATGTATTCGCCGCATCCGAGAATTATTTAGATATATTATAAAATAATATAATTGGAGGCTGAGAACAGCCGCGCCTAAAAGGTATAAATACGAAAAAGTGCTCAATACAAAAATCCAAAATAGAAAATGCAGAGCAAAATTATTTACAAAAACACTGAAAAGCCAGGTCTCCTCGGGCAAGTAGAAGTATGAACAATCTATTATATTCCACTAGAATATACTAGATTGTTGATCCTGGAACTTGGCTGAGGAGACCTTGCGATCAAAGCCCGGGTAGTAAGGTAGACTGCTTTTTAGTTTTTTCATAAGCATATATATATATATATATATATATATATATATATATATATATATATATATATATATATATATATATATATATATACCCAAGTTTAGGATTGGTATATACGGAATGAAATCCAATAACCAACAATCAATATTCTTTAAAGAGTGCTCAATACAGAGTAGAGCAGATATAATTATTTATTTGAATATTACAACATAAATATGTTATAAAATCACGACAAAAGTAGCCATTTTGTTTCAACACTTCTTGTGTCTTGTCAAGTGATAATATAGAATATAGAATAAATGGTTTTAAAAGTTTCAAATTAATCAACGATCCTTAGCTAAGAGTAAACGCTGTTACGTAAAATTTGTCAAATTTTTCGAATCATCCTATACTTGTTTTTTGATTGGCCACTCTGGCTTACGTAACAGCGTTTACTCCTAGCTAAGGATCGTTGATTAATTTGAAACTTTTAAAACCATTTATTCTATACTCTATATTATCACTTGACAAGACACAAGAAGTGTTGAAACAAAATGGCTACTTTTGTCGTGATTTTATAACATATTTATGTTGTAATATTCAAATAAATAATTATATATATATATATATATATATATATATATATATATATATATCCCAACAACTTGTGCACCATTTGCAGTAGCGCAGTCAGACAACCTTGAAAATGACTAATAGACTTACCGAAAGCACTGGGAAAGAAAAATAGGTAAATACTACTCTCACTAGTTTAAAAAAAAGAAATCTTTTGTTCAAGAACAAGAGAAAATGAAATAAATTTATCAGAAGTATTTTGTCAGTCTTTTTTTTTATGAAATATATATTTTAGATGGTTTGCCTCCCAAATGCACAATGATTGCTTATATTGGAGTAAATTGAGATCATTTTGGTATGAAGGGCTGCCTTAATTTGTTACTATAAATTAGCAATGGAAGTTTGAAGAAACGATGGAATAATAATAAGAAAGGCAAAAGTAAATCCAACGTACCAAATGCAGAAACGATGATAAGATAAAACTCTTCATGGCCAATACACTACCCACAGTAAACAATTTGATGTAGACATAACCCCATGAGTTGTTAGGTAGTGCAGGATTAAAAGCTGAAACTGTAGGTTTTATATTTGTTGCACACGACCAATGCTTGCCAAGTAAGAAGTATCAAGTAAACATTAAAAAAAATTGTGTTCACCACAAATCTAGCTTCACTGGTGAATATACAGAAACAATCCTGTATCAGTTTGTGCAGAATTTGCATCCATTGAATATAAAACTCGGCATGAAAGGGTAAGCCAATACCTGCACTGAAAAATCGGCAACTATTATGGAACCGTCGCTGCAAAAAATGTTTAGTACGAAAACTACACAGAGCCGTTTACAGACATAGGACCTGCTAACTTTATGAAACTTTACAATAAACACAGAAAGAACAATCAAAGCTAACCGCCCAGACACAGCGATCAAAGATCACAAGATATATAGAGTTTTCTTATTCCCATTACAGTTACTGCAGAGTGCCACGTAGCTTTGAAGATATTTAAAAAAAAAATTAAAAAAAGCTATCGAAAGCCAAGGATACTGAAGTGGAATTTTCAAGAATGTGGCAGATGACGATATCAGTAATTTCAATTTTGTTTAGGACCATGGATTTGTTTGCAAATTGTCCAGATTCATTGAAGGGATACCTGGCGATCCATGATGAAAATGCAAAAACTTGTTACAAGCACTGCTCACACCTTGGGAAGAGCTTTATCTAGTAAAATGTGTATTTTTTATTGCAGAAATTGTCAGAGGAAATGTCATTGGGCCATTCTTGACCTTACGTCTCAGGATGGAAGCCGGGAATGAATAAACAAGAAAATTTATAATAATAATAATAATGTTGCAGCGCCAGTCGTCAAAAGCATAATTGAAAGCGTTTGATATACTAGGCACATAGAATGACCTCGACGTAGAAATCAGTCGAAAGTGGCCGCATCTCAAGACATTAGCTGTTGTGGCTTTGTGAATGTCATCAAAAGGTACGATCAAATACGTTGTAGCCGTAAAATATATGAATTGCAAAAAGAGCATAGTTACGGACACTTTCACGTTTTTTTCTGGTTGAATGCCATTTCATCTCTTCGCATCTTCTGATACAAACAAAAACAAAAAAAAAATTGTAGTCCCTGGCAGAGACTTCGGGGCACAAAACAAAGGAGGGGGATCAACAACAATAATACTTATTATAATTCTGCTAGTCTATTTGTCCCTTCGTTAGCGCGTAAACTACGCCCTGCTAATACGTAATTAATAATGGACTATTCCGTTTTGATCGCGAGGAAAGACAGACATATCACAGACTTTGTTTGGTCTCTGTGAGAAAAATAAAGAGAGAAAAATGATAGCGGAGACGATAACGCTCTCATGTGTTTAAAGTCTGCTTCAGTGAGATGGAAAAAAACTTGTCAATGCAGATTTTGTCATTTATACCCTTTAAGTAATCATACGTATTCATATTTAACTGTTAATACAATTTTTTTTTTTTGAAATTATTAAGTTAAAATATTTAACGATGGTGAATTTCTACAGGTAATCCATAGTCGTAGAACACTCAATCTTTGGAATTATGATCCACCAGAAAATTCATATAGGGAAACCGTTAAATTTCCGGGGGTACTAATATTAGACTTTTCCTCACAAAAACCAAGCTGCCAATGCTATTCGAGTTACGCTTTTCTTCATTCCTTGGCCATCAGGCTGGGATCAAAGTGTAGTATCTGTTCTCATCAGCTTTAATGGTAATATTAGTCATTTCCCTACAAGGTAACATTATGCATTCATTGACCAAACACCCAGTACTAATTTCACTTGAAATTTATAAAATCTTTCACTTAAAACAATTTTTCAGGAAAACACCTTTCTCAAGTCCAGTAGCTGTTATCACTCTTTCCAGTACTGATGGAAGGTTCTTTCCTAACCTTTTATTTGGAGTAGTGTGGAATGTCAACATCTTGATTTTGTCAGTGTTCTCATCGAGTTACATAAGCTATCCATATTATTTGTTGCTGCTGTTGGTAGTCCGCAAGTGATTTGTGTTATTTTGTATAGTTCTTGGTGATTCTGTAGCGCCAATCCACAATTTACAAAGAAGGATGTCTTTTGACTAGACCATCAGGCTTTACTCGCCCCTTTTTTCACTATTGATCACAGAAAGGGGTTGTACACAGCTGAGAGTTTAGATATTTCTCACCGGCGGAATTTCGTAGTGATTGGATAATCAGAAAAGCATCATATTGTCGATTTTTGTTAAAAAGAAATTTGAGAAATTATGAAAATATTCATTCATAGAAAGGAAGAAAATTCAGAAAAAGCACGAGAATATATCGACGGAAAAAGTAGCCCCAAAATATACGAAGTAAAACAAAACAAAACAAAACAAAAAACAATACAAAAATGCTGAATCTCACAGCTACATAATTGTTGTAGATCTCATGTAAGCAAACACGCACTCAATTGCTAAAACATGTCTCGTATTTCTAGGTACTTTTTTCTTCTGTTTATTTTGTACTTTTCCGGGTTTTTTTCTTCTCATCATTTTACTATCCCATTTGTCTTAATTTTCAAGTAGTCTACTTTTCTTCCAAACTTAATAAAGACTCAGAAATCTCGAAAATTTATCTTTCTCATCTATCTCATCATTCTCTCGTGCTCGCAGTTACCATTCGTCACCTTCTTCTCCATTCATCATAATCTCTTCCTCAGCTCTCCTTCACCTTGCCCTCCTCCTACTCTCATCTCCATCATGCTCTTACTTTGCTATCTCCCCTCATCATTTATCATCCACTTTTCCTTTTATTGTCTTAAATCTTTCTCATCTCCTCTTCATAAGCTTCGCTTCCTTTTTTATCTTCTCGCTCTCCCCCCTTCATTATCTTTTCTCTCTCGCTCTCTCCCCTTCATTATCTTTTCTCTCTCGCTCTCTCCCCTTCATTATCTTTTCTCTCTCGCTCTCTCCCCTTCATTATCTTTTCTCTCTCGCTCTCTCCCCTTCATTATCTTTTCTCTCGCCCTCTCCCCTTCATTATCTTTTCTCTCTCGCTCTCTCCCCTTCATTATCTTTTCTCTCTCGCTCTCTCCCCTTCATTATCTTTTCTCTCTCGCTCTCTCCCCTTCATTATCTTTTCTCTCTCGCTCTCTCCCCTTCATTATCTTTTCTCTCGCCCTCTCCCCTTCATTATCTTTTCTCTCGCCCTCTCCCCTTCATTATCTTTTCTCTCTCGCCCTCTCCCCTTCATTATCTTTTCTCTCTCGCTCTCTCCCCTTCATTATCTTTTCTCTCTCGCCCTCTCCCCTTCATTATCTTTTCTCTCTCGCCCTCTCCCCTTCATTATCTTTTCTCTCGCGCCCTCTCCCCTTCATTATCCTCGCTCTCTCCCCTTCATTATCTTCTTTCTCGCTCACTTACCCTATATATCTCACTCTGTTTACTTTTCCCTTTCACTAAGCCAATAGTTTAAGTTGTTTTAGCATTTACAGAACATTGTTTTACAAATACATAGTTTTGCACTTGTTAACAAAAGGTGCCATTTAAAAAATGCTTATTTATTGAAGACTGACATTTTGATTCTAAAGATGGTTCTTTCTAGTTTCTGCGGAAACTCTTTCGTTTCTCTTTTTTTGCACAGCCCCAAACAAACCATTGCAAACTTATTTGCCCATGTCAAAACTGACAATGAACGTAACAGCTTTTCGTCGTTATTATTACCTGGTCGATGGCGTTGCTATGGATATTGTGTTTTTTTTTTTAAGTTTTCACTAACCTCTCTCTCTCTCTATCTCTCTCTTTGTTACCAATCATGACATGACAGTGTAGAAACCTTATTGTTGATTGAGTACGCTACAAGATTCCATGTATTTTACAAACGTTATTATTGCTAATTCAGTCGAAATTTATACTTTGTCTGGCTGATTCCCATTGTAACTGTAGCATACGAAACTCTCTTGCGCACCAAGTAAGCAAGAAATAGATAATTACTAAATTATTTGCAAATTGATTTTTTGTGTGGTTATATGAAATCGTTTCAGCCTATTATCTTCAGATTTATAGCCGATATATTCTTCGATCTTTCTGTGTCGCAATCGACTTGCTCTAGTGACGGAGTCACACGTGTAGGTATTTCAGACTTTCACTAATGGTCATTGTTAGAGTATGCACAAAATTCCAGATGCTGATTTTCCAGGCACTCACCCTACGACATCAGCGCCACAAAATAATTTTAGATTCTATTTAAATTTATAGAACTTAGTAATTATTTCTGCTAAGTTTCCTTGGTGACTGAAGAAATTCTGTGAAGAAGCGGACATGCAGATTAAATGCTAACCTAAGACTTGAATCTTCATTAAATATTTTTTTTATTCACTCCAGTATTACGTCAGTTACTCTCAGTCAGTCAGTGGCATGCGATCCCCGCTTTTCCCGTCTAACACGCGAACCTTACATCACTGGCGCCGGGGTTTATATAACTATCTGTCCAACGGTTTTTCTCATGCCCGCAGCGGGTCCGTCAGGCTCCTACTGAGGTCACATCTGACCATGAGTAAATCGTGGGTTTTTCATCGCTAATTGGGGTCATCTTAGGCCAACCTTGCGCCTGGCTTTCTTTTAACGGTCTGATGTGAAATTGAGGTCAAGGCCGATTATGTCATCCTCTTCTTCTATGTTCCGTGTCCCTTCGGAACATTGTTGATCATGGCTCTTCACAATTTCCTGTCCTTTGTTGCTCTTTAAAACTTTTGTCTTTCTCCTATCTCTCCCAAACCCTGCCTCGCCATCCATTCACTCTAGCTAATCAGGTAGGTTATGCGTCGTTTTCTTTCATGTGAGTATCAAATTTTCCAAGCGCTCTTTCCTTATGTGCCCCAAAAGTTTCTACTGTCTCTTCTGTTAAGTATAATTGTCCATTTTGTTGCCATTGTCTCTAGAATTTTGTCGTTGCTCGTGTTTAGTCCATAGTATTCTCTGCATCCTTCTGTAGAACAATATAGCTGTTATTTCATCAGTGAAGGGATCGTCCAGCATTCACTGCCATATAGGCAACTGATATCACATAACATTTCAGTACTATTTTCTGTTTTTTTCTAACGATTCTGTTTCTTAATATTTTGCTCACCTTTTGAAAGACATCTTTTCGCTTTTCTAATGCGCCATCCGATTTCAGTGTCGCACTTTGCGTCCTCAATTAAAACGATTCCTAGATAAAGAAATCAAACAAGTGCAACAATTTAGCTATCCCCAATTTGTAATTTTGCATATTAGGCTGTTCCTTTTGCTAACAACCATGCATTCCGGGTTTTTTTTTCTCTTTTTTTTCTTTCTTTTTTTCTCTCTTTTTTTTTCTCTTTTTTTTCTCTCTTTTTTTTCTCTCTTTTTTTTTTCTCTTTTTTTTTTTTGCAATTGGTGTTTAATCCTTTCTTCTCGCTTTCCGTCTTTGCTTTCTTCTTATACTTCACTTTCCATGTCTGCTATCAACTCATGCTAACCCCAATGGTTATAGCAAGCTTTCGGCTGTTTTTTTTTCTTCTTTTTCTCTCATACATATTTGTTTACTTGTACTTCCTTACCATTTGTTCTTGTGCCATACTGAGCCTTGCTAAGTAAATATCTATTTAACCCACTGTGGCAATAAAAACCCAACTCGGAAAAATATGTAACTGGTTATTTTTCTTTCGATATCCCAAAGCTTTCTTTTATAACCTTCTTACCTACGTCGGCCCATCAATCATATTATTAACGTTCTCCGAATGAGATACATTATTTTCCGAGTCCAATCTGAATGACAAGTGAATAAGAAGGCTAATGCAAGAAAAAGTTGGTGATCATCAAATATATTCTTGTATCCCTCTGTGTGCGGAAGATAAATCTCGTGGTTTCTGTGTATGCGTGTGCGTGTTTTATTGATGTTTTCCATTTATACATATTTGAAATGTTTGCGAATTCTCGTGAGATGTATTGGCCAGAATGTATTTGTTTGCTTCAGTATTCAGTGATATTTAAATTTCAAAGTAGACATTTCTTTTTTTTTTTGTTTATCTTTTTGCCCCATGGTTTTCTGTTGAAATAAATGTCAGTTGCCTTCATAGGTTATTGCATTATGATATCTCCCTTTAGTGTGTTTTACTTTTATGCAATAGTGGAAACAGTACGTATTCTCTCTTGTTTGATTATCTGTATGTAGAGCAAGTTAGAAGAATATCCGTGGCCGAGGTAATGGAACAGGAAGGTAAAGGATACAGAATAGATGGCGGGGTGGCGATTATATGTGGAGATATCAGACAGAGTATACAGATGATTGGAAAGTGCTTCATCGGGAGTCCACATAGAAATCCGGGTTTATGTGTAGAGAGATATTTAATGATAAGATTATTAGCGACAGATGAAACAATATTGTGTTGGAACTACCGTAGCGTTCCTAAAGTGAATATCAAGACAATATTTAGATAGTTATTTGTATATAGATTTTGACAATAATATTAGGTAAATGAAAGACAACGCGGGAAAAAAAACTTCAGCTACCCCAGTTTGTCCTCTGGAAGGATTTCATCGGATTAAAGTAATCTTTTTGGTTGATGGAATTCTATATGTTCAGGAGGGGGAGATAGTAAAGCGCAAACGTTAGTTATAATTATGTACCGCCAGGAAAAGCTAAAATTTAATTATTTTTTTTACGTGTATGGGCATGTATTCTCTCCAATTTCATTTAGTTCCTTTATTCTCTTGCTTTAGTTATCAATTTTATTATGAAGCATTCCACATTACGTCCAACAGCAAGGCCTCTGATCAGAAGGTTTTGAGGAGCTTGGAAGCACCTCTTAACTGCTGACGTTCCCAGGTCCACCCTGACCCGGGGTGGTAGCACCTGTTAGGATCCCAGCTGTGGGCAAATAGTTGACCCCCCACAAAACTTGTGTAAAAATAGGATTTAATACCAGAAATACTTTGTAATAAAACTATATTACCAGCAATTATTTTTGAAGGAAAAATTATCAGCAATACTTTAAAAAAAAGTACTAGCTATACAAAAAGCTATACATTCTTTGAAAAAAACATTACCAGATATAGATTTCTTGAAGGAAAAATATTACCAGAAATAGATCTTTGGAGAAAAACATTACCAGTAATAAAAAATTTTGTCGGCATTAAATAACCCATTGAGGTCGATATGCCGTAAAACAAACCAAACCAAACATTATGATAACAGAAAATCTGCCGGGAAAGGTGAAATGATGTAAGAACCTGGGCGCAAATTTACAGTAGATGATCTAGCAATCATAGCACTTTCTATACAATTTTGCCGAAGTAAATTGCTCTTTTAATTAAAGCGGCGTTTTTAAATCGAAATTATATTCAGATTTACTATAGTGAGTGACGAGAATGTTTTTTTTTTTTCCCTACTTTATCATACATTTGCTTAACATTGTTCGGATATATAGAAATTTAGCTTAGACCTTAGCTAAAACCCTAGAGTCTAAGTTTGATGGAACCTAAATTCGGATGCTCGCAGCTATTAACTTCTCTTGGAGACAAAACCCAACTAAATCACAACACTACGGACCCATCACTGATATTTCTACAATCTCACGCGAACGCAGAATGCATTTTGTAGGACACTGGCGAGCAAAATAAGAACTCGCAAGGGATCTACTGCTCTGGACACGAAGCCACGAAGCAAGACGGATTGGTCGCCCAGCAACTGCCTACATTGACCATCTATATTACAACAGAGAATGCCTCACTAACCCTCTTCTGACCTTGATGCAGTACCTTAATGGTTGGCGTGATAGACGCATGAATGTCCGAGCTAGCTCGACCGAATAAATAGAAATTTATATACATCATGTTCACTCATTCGACATCGTATGAGCCATTTCGTTCCACGACCTGTTGCCAGTTTTGGGGCAACTTCCTAATTCAATGCTCCCAGAACATGGCATCTTTTTGGCTGATGAACTGATCTACAGGATTTCTTTTACAGGCTTCCAAAGTATTGAAATTCCTCTCATTAAGTCAGTTTTGTAGGGAACGAAATAAATAGTAACCCGAACGTGCACGTGCAGGTGAATACGGTGGGCGTGGCAGGACAGATTAGGTCGAATATGAACTCGTCGATTTCGCTTTCTGTGCCGATAACCGTTACGCTATCCTCACATTCTTGGGAAAGACAGCGTCCGAAGTTGTTGAAGTCAGAGTATTCTTTCTCCTACCACCCAAGACTAGGGAGTCTCGTTTACCCTGATGTTTAACTAAGGTAAGGCGAGAAGAATCCCTTTAAGGTGGACTGGCAATAGATATTTTATATGTTGAGAACATTTCTTAAGTGACATGTGTTAATCTCGTCTGCAAGGAGACTGTCTCAGGATCTCAGAACTGATCTAAGTTTGTCCTAACTCCAAGTATTTGTCAAGTTATGATAATCTCAATTTAATCCGAAGCTTCATATGTTTAATCATTTGTTTTAAATGGTCAATTCTGGATAGTTGCTTTTTCTGGCTCCTTTTTTTTTACTAGGAGGAGGCACGATGGAGTAGTGGATAGCGGCTCGGATTCGAGAAGCGGAGAGCCGAGTTCGAAATCCAGTCGAATCCATTACATTCACTTACGTGCTAATACTCTTGGAAAAGGTATGAATCCTCATCTTCTCCCCACAGCTATGGGTAAATAGCAGGACAGACAGAGTTCCTTGTAGACCAGTTGCCTTGGATGGCAACTGATTTACCGAAGAAAGAAATGGCAACCTACTGCGGAAAAAACTGCCTCGTCAGTCATTTATCGAAAGATACATGATCGCCTAATCGGGCATCACAAACAGAACATTACTAGGAAAAACGTTGGAACGTTGTTGAATGTTTTAAGGGCCAGACAGGTTTAAGTTGATATTCTTTTTTCAGAAATGAACTATATCAAGTGAATTTTGGACTCTACAACAAAAAATTCAGTCAAATTAACACATATTTTTGCCTGTTTAATTTTGTTTTTCTCTCTCCTCACCACCTAAAAAAAAAAACTTCGAATTGCGCTAACAAAGAAAAGTGCCTGAGACAGTTTTGTCTTGTTTTTAATGTAAGTTCCCAAATATTAAAAGAATTTAAATCAGCGGATTGTAAGAAAATAGTTCTCTATTTAAAACATACTCGGTTCCTTTCAGACGTTAAATTGATCGTTACTCGCTTTTGGCACTATACACCGGAAACCAAATATCAATTTTCGAAAAAAAAAAAAAAAATAACCCAAAAACTCTTGACATCTATTCCTACGTATTTAGCGCCCCATGAAGGGTGCTGATTCTGTAGTTTTCGCAGTGAAAGTCTTCCCAAAAGAAGTTTAAATGCTTTAAATGCAAAATTTAATCTCTTTTCAAGAATTTCGGCTCCTCATTACAAATAAGGGTATCTAGACAGAAAATCCCGATTAAAATGGAAATGTTTTGTTACTGCACTCTTCTTAAGTGCAAACGACATTAATACAGTTCCAGAATAGACATGAAAATAATTCACGGGTCTCAAAAGCTACAAATATCCGCTTGGCTCTGTTGCGCAATCAGTAAGAATATTGAACGTAGAATAGGCTGCGCTAGGAGGAGTTTTACATAAAACCATAAGTTACTGCAAAACTAAAACATTAACTAAACAGCTAGCCCTTAAAAAGCCGGGTCAGATCGAGATTTTCATGTGGATGTCATGGATGGCGCCAAATTCGTTCAAAAATATCGAAACTGTCAGCTTTCTACAGCGGCTTTCTCAGATCAATGATTAAAAACGGCTTCGCGTGAGAATTAAGCCTGTAGGTTTTAGCGAGGGTCACTATTATTCGAAACGTGTAGACTGGTGCGACAGAATCACAAAGAAAGAACTTCGCCCAACCAACCTCACTTGAGAATTTGTTATAACTGCGCTTATCACGAAATAATCAAGTTGAAGATCAGATATTGTTATTATTTAAACCTTTCTTTTTGGTAATACCGACATGTAACCAGCCGATGGGAGAGGATTGGACAGAGCCATGATTTGCACGTGTGTTTATCTGTCCGCCATTGTTCTAGTCCTCTGCAGGAAAAAACTCTCCGATCGTCCGATAAAACCGTACGTTTATATCCTTTAGTTGGCTCCCCCATAGCCGAATTTCAATATCAGTAACAACTAAAACAAAAATATGTGACGTCACAAGAGAAAATGACGTCATAGAATCTTGACGTTCCACACTACCTCAAACAGAAAGTTAGGAAGGGAACCTCCGTCAATGCTGAACTTGGAAATTTGTTTTCCTGAAAATTTACTTTAATGGACACGTTTTATAAATTTCAACAGAAAAAATCGTACTGGTTCCCCGGTCAACGAATGCTGAATTTATCCTCATAAGGAAACTGGTAATATTACCATTGCCAGTGAGGCGAACAGATACTAAACTTTGATCTCTGCTCAATGACTCGTGAGTGAAGAAAAGCCTAACTCGAGAAACACTGGTTGCTCAGTTAATGAATGCTGAATTTCTCCTCATAAGGAAACAGCTAATATTAACATTCTTATTAGAACTGAGCGGGACAGATACTACACTTTAATCCCAGGTCGATGGCCAAGGAGTAAGAAAAGCGTAACACGACTACAACTGCCTACTCGCTCAAAGAATATCGAATGTTGCCTTATAAGGAATCGGTTAATATATACCCTTATCGTATAATTTTATTTTGTTGTTGTTTTCGACACTTCCAAAGCCATTAATCTTGGTTTGATATCTATTTTTGCTATTTCTGATTCACGGTGCACCATTAATTTATATGCTGAACAATAAGAAATCTGTAACATTGCTGTTTTGTGATTACAGGATAGATTTTTCTCAATATGTTTTCCCGTTGTCAAGACATTTTCTGAACTTCCAGGATTCAAAGCAGAAAGAAAAATGGAATTTCAAGATATAAAGGCAAAACCATGGATTTCGTATCTAATGAAAGATTATTTTAAATCTTTTTTTTTTTATTTTTTCAATAACTTCTAAGAATATTGACGTGCTAGAAAATTTCATTAAATTATCTAAAATCACTGCATTTACGTAAAATTTAAGCTATTTATTTTCGCTTTGAATGCTGTCAGAAACGATTCATTACGATTCCTACAAACGAGCCTATAGAAACTTGTTTATTGGCGAAAACAGTTTTGAATGAAAGATAGGATTTGAAGCGTCCTTTAAAAATGAAGTTCATTTGAAGTGGCTTTCTTTCTGAATGATTTACATTTATTTTTCTAAATCTTCTCTAATTGGATGAAGTAGAGGCTTTTAACAAACAAGAAAGTAAATATTATCATTTCGCTATTTATTTCTACGGATGAATAACCCGAAGAAAATGTAAGGCTGACAAGGGGAGATAACTTAGAAACATATCTTTCTGTGAGTCTCTATCTGATTCCTTTTTTAATTTCTCTTGTCAGAAAAGTGTCAGATGAAATCCGGGGTCTTCACACTGAAAGGCGCATCACTTGATCTTGATTGACGCACTTTCAACACAAAACAGCTGAAAGATCGATTCCCCCCTGCTCTTCTTCTTCTTCCCTCTTCTCTTCTTCTTCCCTCTTCTCTTCCTTTGTTCTTTTTCTTCTCCCCTTTTCTTCTTTTTCTTCTCCCCTTTTCTTCTTTTTCTTCTCCCCTTTTCTTCTTTTTCTTCTCCCCTTTTCTTCTTTTTCTTCTCCCCTTTACTTTTTCTTCATCCCCTTTTCTTCTTCATTGTCATCTTCTTCCCTTTTCTTCATCGTCATCTTCTCCCCTTTTCTTCATCGTCATCTTCTCCCCTTTTCTTCATCGTCATCTTCTCCCTTTTTCTTCATCGTCATCTTCTCCCTTTTTCTTCATCGTCATCTTCTCCCCTTTTCTTCTTCGTCATCTTCTCCCCTTTTCTTCTTCGTCATCTTCTCCCCTTTTCTTCTTTTTCTTCTCCCCTTCTTTTTTCTTCATCATTTACTTCTTCGTCATCTTCTTCCCCTTTACTTCTTCATCTTCTCCCCCTTTTCTTCTTTGTCATCTTCTCCCTTTTTTGTTTTTCTTCTTCCTCTCTACTTCTCACCCATTTCTTTTTTCTTCAGCCTTTTCTTCTTTTTCATCTTCTCCCCTTTTCTTCTTTACCCTCTTCTTCACCTTTTCCCTTTTCTTTTCACCCTTTTTCTTCCCCCTATTTTTCTTCATCTCCCCCTTTTTCTTTTTTTATTCACCCCTTTTCTTCCTTTTCCGCTTTTCCCCCTTTTCCTCTCTTTCTGCTTCTCCCCCTTTTCCTCTCTTTCTGCTTCTCCCCCTTTTCCTCTCTTTCTGCTTCTCCCCCTTTTCCTCTCTTTCTCCGTTTTCTTCTCTTTATTTTCTCCTTTACCCTTCTTTCTTTTTTTATCTTCTTCTCCCGTCTTTCTTCTTTTCTTCTTTTTCCACCTCTTTTCGCCCCACTTTTCTCTCTCTCTCTTCCCCAATTTCATCATTCCTCTCGTTTCCGTCCTTCATTTCACCCGCTTTCTACCCTTCAATTTCTTTTCAGGGTGTATTGGGGATTTCTGTCAAATATTTGCCTTTCTCAATCTATTGGCAATGACATAAAACAAGAAGAAAGTTTGTAGATTCTCGGTATTCTGACTGGGAAGTAGGTTTACTACTTGTTCCTGGATCTTCAGGGTTGGGGCGGGGCCGTGGACACTAAGTCAACGCGCAGAGGAAGCGAGTTACCCTTCCACTAACCTTAAACCCTTAAACGTATTTTCCCACTCTTTAAACTTTGGTATCCTCTTGTTATCTTTCTCTCAACACGTTTTCTTTACTGTCTTGGTCTGTCCAAACATTTTTTCTGTCTTTAAGATTCCTGTGCATCTCTGTCCGAAATTGGAAATCTTGCGTACATAATAAACTAAAGGACCACACATTTGTCGTCGCTTTGTAAATCAGTCGAGTGGAGAGAGACAAAACAATGTTTTTTAAAAGAAATGTTTGGTGTCGGAGAAGACTCAGTCCAGTATTGTCCTTGGTAATGTTTTTCCCCTGCTAACACAATCATGACAATTCAGAAAATGTCGGTCTTTTCGGCTTTTTGTTCTTCATTTTCAAACAACTTTGAAATATCTTTCTTACATTTTCCCCCTTATTTGGTCTCAGGTCAATCATTCTCTGCAAAATCTTAGTGTCTTCTTTCAAATTATTTTCATGTATCTGATACGTTCTGTTGTTATGATAGCATGCTTATCTTGCAAGCTGCTGACAAATGTTCTGTAATTATATTTGTGTCATTGTAGAAAAAAGTAAAAAGTTCGAGTTTTTTGTAGGAAGAAAAATGATTGAAATATTTCATCATTTTTCTCCTCCTGATTTCACTCTTCTCTCCCCCGTTTCTCCCTCTTTTCATTTTTCTCTCTCCCTCTATTTCCACTATTCTCTCTCCCTCTTTCTCTTGTCCACTTCCCATTATCTTTCTTCGGCCTACTCTTTCCATCTCCCTCCTTCAACTAATCCCTACATCTCTCTAGCCGCTTTTCTCCCCTCTCTCTCTAGCCGCTTTTCTCCCCTCTCTCTCTAGCCGCTTTTCTCCCCGCTCTCTCTCTCCAGCCGCTTTTTCTCTCCCCTCTCTCTCTCTCTAGCCGATTTCTCTCTCCCCTCTCTCTCTCTAGCCGATTTCTCTCTCTCCCCCTCTCTCTCTCTAGCCGATTTCTCTCTCTCCCCCCTCTCTCTCTCTAGTCGATTTCTCTCTCCCCTCTCTCTCTCTAGCCGATTTCTCTCTCCCCTCTCTCTCTAGCCGATTTCTCTCTCCCCTATCACTCTCTAGCCGATTTCTCTCTCCCCTCTCTCGCTAGCCGCTTTCTCTCTCCTCTCTCTTGCCTCTCTCTCTCTCGTCGCTTTCTCCCCATTCTTTCTATCTCTCACCCCTTCCTTTCTTTCTCTCTCTCTCTCTCCTTCCTTCCTTTTCTCTCTCCTGATGTCAACATTCTCCAAGCAAGGTGTCACATCTTATCAGCACTGAGTTCTTTCTTAATTATTAGCTGAATTTATTTATTCAACTGAAAACGCACCCAAGTTGATGAAAGAACTCTATCCTCCGACCGAATCAATAGCAGGGGTTTATTTCTAGAACTGGTCTCTTTCTCACGAGAACAGTTTATTAAATTCATTTTGAAGGACGTCACAGAGTGTTAGTCTGTTTGATCACTAGTAGTGAGTTAGATCTTCACTGGGTGCCACATACGTGTGCCTAATTCAGCTAACCCTGGTATATAACGGCTT
The DNA here is from genome assembly GCA_964036315.1 of Acanthosepion esculentum. Lineage (NCBI taxonomy): Eukaryota > Metazoa > Mollusca > Cephalopoda > Sepiida > Sepiidae > Acanthosepion > Acanthosepion esculentum. Next base: position 109,094,720 of record OZ038476.1, on the reverse strand, counting down.
ATAAAATCTTCTGTTTACTTATTTCTTAAGTAGGTTAGAATGATATGAAATCAGGCAAGATTATCTACATTCTTTCAGAAACTAGGTTTGCTCAGTATAGTTGCAATATAATTCGTGAGTGGTCTCTCTGGACGTTGGATAAGCACAAATATGCCTGAGCGGGCGTCTGCAACAGGGATTGATTCAATTTCACGGTGAACTTTTACATGACATTTTATGTTTAAATATTAAATTCTGTTGGTTGTCTTAACTCTGTTATTATTTTTTTGATTTTTATTTTTTTAGAAGTGAAGGTTTCTTTTGTGTATTTGCTAATCAGGTTTGGACAAGTTGTATTTCAAATACAGGATGATTCCCTATTTTATGCATGATGGACGCGCCCGTCTTGTAAAATTATAGTTAGACGGGAGAGTGCATCATACATAAAATAGGGATGTCAGTTATCAGTTATCTCCTGTTAATTCCCCTCTCCAAGTTCTCCACTGCCTTAACCGGGTATTGAACGCCCACTCTTCTCACTGGATCTAACTAACGCCTTTATCCACTGTGCCATAATACCTCATCTCAGAAATATAGACAGACAAAAATCCTCTTCACAATTTACGCCAATGAAACCTGATCCACAAATAGATTTCTTACAAAGAATACATATTCTATTCATACGAACCTATCCTAAAAATCTTGTCGGCATTAAGTAATCTATTGAGGCTGATATGCCGTAAAACAAAATAAACCAACAAACTAGTGAGCTACTTTTCAAAGCCTCTGCATATGCCTCGAATATCACGAAACAAGAAAAATAAATTCCCCGTAGTAGATACATTAAGGCTTTCAAAGCCGTCCCGTATTTAGAAACTTTTTTTTTTTTGTGGGTGGAGTTCTCATAATAAATCATTTACTTCGTCTTCATCAAGAGTAGAAAAAACCGATGTCAGTTTTTCCTAAATTGAACTCTTTCGTTTAACTTCTTAAATTTCCCGACGGTTTCTTACAAATCCTCTTCTGTTTCTATATTGCGGATTCCATTCAGGACAAAGACGATTATAACTCTCCACAACTTCCTATCTCGTGTGGCTCTTAGCAGTTTTTTTAACCCTTTGCTAAGGTCCCAGCCCCTGTTCCTTTATCCATTCGCATAAGTAGGTGGCTCGCTGGCTTCCCCTGTTTCTCTTTCCCTCAATATAGACCGTGAAGGTTAAGGATTAAGCTATTTTACAAGCCCTCCTTCCTCATTATGGGTCCAAGTAATTTCAACCGTCTTTCTCTGGTTTTGAGTATGTGTTCTTTCTGATGCCGATTTTTTTTTTTATAAGACTTGACCGAGCAATAGGTAACTGAGTAAATTTCAAATACGCTTTTATGATTTCTTTAGCATTGGAGAGCCAGCATTACCTCAAGAACTACTATCCTCTTGTCTCGTCTGAATTCTTCACCCAGTAACTTGGAATTTCTTAGCTAGGCCAGGTTTATCAGTTGCCATGCTTTTTTTTCCACCCACCGATTTCAATTTTGCCTTTAGGTTTTACCTTTTTGATATGCGTGTATAACTTAAAGCTATACGCTTTTTTGTGTGTAACTTGAAAGATGTGTAAAGAAAGAAAGAAAAAGATCAGTGGCGAGAGACGAGAGACGGAAAAGAAATCTTTCGAAATGCCTCTTGTTTTATGAGGCATGGAACAGTAATATTCACCTCTAATGCCGAATATACTTTCTTTACAATCCTCCTTTCAATACACCTTTTAATCTATGAATATATTTGAGCATGGTTGATTTTGAACAAGTTCAAGAAAATGAGTTTTAATACATTAAAAGTAGCCAGAAAAGTGGTGTTGGTTCGAGTTGTCAGGTTGTGTAACGTTTATCGGCACAAGCAGCAGTCAATTCGAAAAAACAGACATCGGTTAACGTTGTTTTTTCTACTCTTGATGATCAAGACGAAGTAAAGGATTTATTATGAGACCCCACACGCACACCAAAAAAATCGCTTTGAAAGTCTCAATGTATCTACTACGGGGAATTTCTTTTTCGAGGCCGCGTGTGTTCACTTAACACGCATATCCGTTTTTTTTATTGTGAAGTTCGCTATATACAATGTCCAAGAGCCACTCAGACTAGAGAGTTACTGAATGAGGTTTGCGATATGAGCGTAAGAGTGAATAGCGTGAAGTGAATATTATGGAGAATAGACAATAGTTGACCCCTGACTTGAAGAGGTTAGTAATGTAGCGTTCCGGGAAGGATCCACACGGTTGTTTCTATTTCTCACGAAAAAGCTGTCTGAAGGGAACTTTCTTTTTACAAATGGAACGCAAAGGAAATAGGACTCGACTCCGAGGACATTGCATGGAGAGTCTTAGCTGTAAATGTATTTGCTGATGGAACTAACAATTAGAACGCAACCGAACATTTGCCATGGAAATAATGATGGACTGGAGACACGCTTTCTAAGTAGCAACTAACGGAAAGAGGCTGTAGAGCGGAAAATACGCCATCTTCAACCTGACATCGTAAACGACTATGAACTCTCTCAAGACTGGAAATTTGGGATTTAGTAACGCCAGCACAGACATGGCAGCAATAATCCATTATCATGTAACCTGACTCTGGTAAAAAATATATTTTCTGTAGTTGTAAGAGGTAACGAGTATATTTCCACCATCTTTACTGTATACTAGACCACCCATGACCCGTTGAGTCAACCTTGTTGTGTTACTGCTTACATTTAGTTTCCTGAAGAGTTTATGAAAGTAGAGATATTAAAAAATACATTTATTTGCAGTTATTGAAGTTACTTTCAACATTAAAAATATTGTCAGAAGAAAGTTGAAATAAAAATACTGTATAAACAAATCGTACTTTTAAATTAAATTATTAAACATTGAAGTTGCTTTCAACATTAAAAAAAATGTCTGCTTGAAAAAAGTTGAAATAAAAATATTTAAAATATATATTGTTTGTTTAAGAAAACTGAAATGTAAATAAGCACGCACGTAATCACGGGAAGGTGGAGAGAGAGAGAGGGGGGGGGAGATAGCGTTTTTTTTCTCCATTTCTTTCACGGCGCTTCCTAAACGATAATAAATTCATATCTTTCTTTCACCCACTCCCTATATATGACTTCTGGCAAACACACAAGCAACGTTCACAGACTTTTATAATAATAAAGATATGTTCCACTTGACGTATGGCATGTACTTGAGTCCTAAAAGTCGTTCAAAGCAGGGAACCTGTTTAAGAGTTCGACCGTTCACTGTGACGGAAGAAGGCTCTGGGTCAGATCAGTGATTATGAAAAATTATTAGCCTTGATTTTGGAAAACATGAAATCACTTTTCCCTGCGGGGTGACCTAATGATTATCAGTAAGGAAAGCAAAGATTCACTATTTTTCATTCATAACGATTCCATACTTTCGAGGCAATAATATGACAACGAAGTCCTAAAAACTAGAAAACAGCGATACGGTTTTTTGATTGATGTTTTTTTATTTATTGATGTTCACCCAATACAGTACCCAAGAGCCACTCAAAGTAGAAGGTTACAGTATTGTATGAGCGTAAGTAAGGGCAAGAAGTGATGTTCATGGTGCTATACAGTAAAGATAATGGTTAGACTTAAAGAGGTCAACATTGTTGTGATCAGGGAAAACGAGAGAATGAACAGACCGGAAACCCAATCTTAAACAGGGAAGAAGGGATAGACCTATACTCCTATTCAAAAGACCGGAGAGGAGTGTGAACCGAACGAGAGGCAAACCTATCTACTCCTATTGAGAAAAATAATTAGTTTAAGCATAGACGTTAGACTTTTAAATAAAAACCCTTAAACATTTCATAACTTCGACATCTCTCTATATTTCTGAGATGATGCATTCTAACAAATATTACTTGAAGAAGACCGGAGTTTACAACGAATAAAACGTGGTCAATATGGCAATAAAGATGAGAACAATGGTCAGAACTATGTAAATAGTGCTAATACAGAAAGCTAAACCAAAACACCAATAGCAAAAAGATTGTAATATGAGCTCTGGTAAAAAAGAAAATTGTGATAAAAGCATTGGTTGAGTGATCATAAAGTGACTTGACCCAAGAGACTTGTGATTTTAATACGTGGCCACAGCAACGGGAACAAAAACTTGGAGAGTTGAGTTATCAAGGAGAATTAACTCAAAATTTTTACATTATTTAGATTGTTCAAGGATACATGTCCCGTTGGTTGGATCAAGAGACTTGACCCACGGAGTTGTAGGTTCAGTACCCGGCTGCGGCAGTGATGAACAAAAACAGTTGAGTCAAAGGGAGATGACAGAGACATCCGGAAGACGCATGGCACGTGGAGCCGGAACGGTCTAACCAGGTGGATGGAGTAAGGGAATCGGTTCGAAATTCCAATCACCTGAAGAAGGCCTGAGCGTTCAACGTTCGAAACGTCGTAAATATGACAATAAAGATGATGACAACAGTCATAATAATGTAAATAATTACAATGCCCCATCTCCTAAATATAGACAGGTAACAGAAACTGAGATATTCATAGGCACGGCACGTGGAATTAGAACAATCTACCCCTGTGGACTAAATAAAGTGTCCGGTTCGAAATTCCAACAAATATCACATGAAGAAGGCCGGGGCGCACAAGGGCCGAAACGTCGTGAATATGGCAATAAAGACGAGGAAAACAGCCCGAACAATATCAACAGGGGAAATTATTTCAGAACTTGTTCAGATAGAAGAGGGAAAAATCATAAAAGACATTTTTTTTTTCATTATTTGATTAAATGCCTTAACTTTTGAAAAAGACAAATCTGATTCGTATTCAAATACCGAAATATGAAAATATAGATTTGTTATTGATTTTCTTATTTGTAAATGTTTAATGCCGTAATTTAAAAAAAATATATTTTTCTGCTTTTTTTATTTCTTTCTTAAAAGTTCAAACGAATTTTAAACCCTTTTCAACGGGTACATAAAATAAAAAAAAGATTGTAGCGAATCATATTAGCAAGAAGACATAATGGCAAATTATTAATTCTATTATACTTGTAATCAAACATTTTGAAAAGAAAACTATCAATAATTCTCGACTTGTCAATACTTTTCCTTTATCTTTAATTTTAAGTAAAAAAAAGAAACGATTAGATTTCTTCTTTTTTTAAAGTCCTTTTTAATATATAGAAATTTAAGAAAAAAAAAAGAACTTCTTTCTTTTACAAAGAAAAAAAAATAAATCCTCGCTGTAATATTTAATAATTATCTGTCGATACAACCCATTGTACCCTGGGTAGGATTAACTAAACCGCACATCAAAACCTTAATTAACCTACTGGAATGGTTAATACAGATAGGTTTAACTTACTATCCCAACATAAGAATTTCCATATCCGCAATATGGTATTACTTTGTTCATGAGTGATCACCAAGAAGGATGATGTCCTGGGTGTGACGATAAACTATATATATATATATATATATATATATATATATATATATATAATACATTATGATAAAAGATACCAACATCTCCAAACTATAATATCTACAAATACGTTTGCCCTGAAAGTAAAAAAAAAAAAAAAAAAAATATGTATAAAATATCGAGTTGAAAAAGTACCGGACTTCTCCTAGTCCTGGGTATGACGATAAACCACATCTTGCAGCAAGGCCTCTGATTAGAAGATTTTGAGAAGTGTGTAACCACATCTTAATTACGGTTGTTCAAAGTTTGACCCTGACCTGTGGTGGTAACACCTGTTAGGGTCCCAGCTATTGGCAAATAGTGAACCTCCAAATAAAAATCAACCGTATATTTTTTTATAATAAAAGAGCATCAATACAATTTTATAGCAAAATGACAATCAATGCAACGCTAAAAGAAATATTTAAAGAAAATACATTTTCCATAGTAAAATTACAAACATATTTTATGATCTACAAACTAATATATATATATATATATAATATATATATATATATATATATATATATATACCTACCTTTACCCTGAAAGTATAAAATTATGTACAAACTGTAGCTGAAAGAATAAAAGTACGTACAAAATATTTATATTTCGGCATTAAATAACCCATAAAGGTGTTGATATACAACTATAAAGTAATGGTTCTTTATTTAAAACTTTCTGAATGGAACATCCTGCTTTCTAATGGAATACGTTGAAATACAGATAGTCTCCCCTTCATTTACAGACACACACACATCTTTACACACACACGTGCGCATGGGCACACGCCGGATCAGACTTATTTTTATCCTATAAAGGGGGACGCTGGTTAGACACTGCCGGAAAACACCTTTCCTTTATCATGTCTCTCGAATGCGCAGTCCGGTAAACTTAATTCATACTGTTAAAAAACAAATACAAGGCGTCTACTCAAACATGGGAATTGACTAAAAGAACGTTAGTAGTAGTAGTAGTAGTGTGTGTGTGTGTGAGAGAGAGAGTATATATATATATATATATATATATATATATATATATATATATCGGGTGTAACAACAAAATTATTCAAATCGTGTTACAGCGAAATTGTCCATTTCTTAGATTAAGATTTGAATCGTTGTATCTTAGAAATGATTAAAGGTATCTTACTGGAATTCTCCGAGGTTTCTATAACACTCTTGACCTGTACTTTCAACAATAAGAATGTATAATTACTCTCCAAGCTTAACAGAAGAATCATGATGAAATGGATCATAAACGAAAATAACGTGTTCATTATTAATTAATTAATCATACCTAAGGATAGGAACTCATGAAGGATTGAAATAAAGTTCACACACACACAAACACACACACACACACACACACATATATATATATATATATATATATATATATATATATATATATATATATATAAGGACGAAATAAATACTGTTTAAAATGAAGGGTGCATCTACTCAAAAACGGGTATCCACTAAAACAAAATTAGAAGAAATAAAAATACGTTGGATTAAAAAAAATGAAATTCATTAACTCCTTAGAATTTGATTACTTTACGTTTAGAATACGAAACTGAGCAAAAATGCCTTTCGAAAAATTCTTGAAGTGAATATGTGTGGTTTAAAGGAAAAATAGGACCTTGCTTAGCTGTAAAGCTCTTCGTAGCCCAGAGGGCAAAGCACGCCATATAGGATGGTGGTTTCTCCTGCAAAGTGGGGTGCAGGTTCAAATCCTGTCGAAGGGCACATTTTCTTTAATAGGTTTTCTCGGACGTGCAGGCTGGTCGACGTAATAAATATTGTTTAAAGTAAACGGAGCCTCTACACAAATACGAGTATCCCTTAAAAACAACGTTTGAATATATATATATATATATATATATATATATATATATATATATATATATACACACACACAGACATGGTTTGAAGATTGCGTTAAAGCATGAAACAGACTGTTGCCGCTTGGTGTTGACTTCAGACACACACACACACATATATATATATATATATATATATATATATATATATATATATACATACATACATACATATATATATATATAAATGTTATATCTAGTTGGTATACGTGTTTAAGTCGACATCCCTGTTTTTTTTAAAACTGTACGCATACACACACACACACACACACACACACACACACACACACACATATATATATATATATATATATATATATATAATAATTACATAAGCATACACATATGTTTGCTCCCATCTTCCCACACAGATACACAGACACGCACATATTCTCTGCAAACATGTGGTATGTAGCATCTGATATGTCAGAGACAGTTTTTACCCTCCAACTCTTTATCTCGTCTCACTTCGTGTGGGTGAACAGCTCCAACGAGTGGGTTACAGAATGTCATCTCTTCCAGACCCGCCCAAGATAGTGGATACCGTCAGGAGAATAGTATTTTCTGTTGTAATCTTCGCTGCTAATCTCTAACCCTCTTGTACGAGGAATGCCATCTAATGTCTTTCTTTCAACCCAATTGGTATTAATGAAACAAAATACTATCCAAGTGGATCAAAGGGAGCCGTGTGCGATGGGGGTGGTTCGTGCTAGAGGAACGGAATGGTAGTTGAGATATTGGGGTGTGGACATTGGTTAAGGGTAATACCATACTTTTTGTTATTGTTGTTCTTTCTAATGCATAACTTGTGCATTGTGGCATCTTGGGCCCCACTAATGAATTCGTGTTATTCGTTTCTTTTTCGGTGCCGCCTGTTCGCCATATGTTGAGTTCTGGCGGAAGTCGCTTGCATAAAAATGAACGTAACGGCTGCAGTAGAGACAAAACATTGAAGCCAAATACATTATATTCCCTTTGGAAAAGGTCGTTAGCAAATTTTGCATGCTCTCTATCGCTTTATATGGCTTCTATACATGTCTTTCTCTGACAGATTTAAGGGTTGCACATGCATTTTACATTTCATATTTCTTTAATTGCTTCTTCATCCACAGTAAATTTGCGTCAGGTTCTTACGTTTCGCCATTATTTTGTGTTATCAAAATGTGGGATATAAAAATCAAAAAATGATGATAGGAAAAAAAAACAAAAAGAATCTAAATTAAATTAGCTAGATTATATATCCCAACCAAAAGAAATATTTTTATATTTTTTTGTAAGTTAGAATTCCCAGCGTCTCTAGTTCGGGCGCATGTGTAGTCGCATCAACGTAAAACACTTCCGGTAAAATCATAAATCACGAAACGCGTCACACGAAAACTTTTTTCCACTTTGTCATATTTTCCTCCATTTTATACTCTAAAAGAATGAGAACCTGACTACACAGTCACAAAATATTCGGCTACAGGCCAGTGTATATACAATGAAACTCCTTAATATGTCCATAGATTTTATATATTCGTTTTCAGGTTTGCACATGGGCATGGAGGTTCCGGTTTACCAACACGTGTGCTGGTATGCATATAGAGGTCGGTTCCTACGCATGGAGACTTTTCATATTCATGTACAGACTTGTATATGCGCATGGAGATTGCTATGTACGCATAAGAAGTTTCCGTACATATTACAGAGTATTATATATTAGTAGACCGGTTTCTATAAAGAGGTCGCAAACATGATTGCAAGGGAAAACTTTTTTGCTTTCATCTGTTTCTTTCTCTCTCTGAACTCCAGATCACTCTATCCCCATATATATATATATATATATATATATATATATACATACATATATATATATATATAGAGAGAGAGAGAGATGGCTCGGCAAAAGTAACGCCATTTTTTTCTTTTTTTTTTTTTTACTTATTAATTTTTATTGAACAAAAATAAATGACAGGAGTTTAAGATGGCTTAAAATTAAATATAGCTTACGCGTTCGGGAAGGGTTATATCTTAATTTGGAAATGAGGTGGATAGGTCGATGTGGAGCAATTGTGTGGCCATTACGACCACCAGACCTCACATACCAAACCTCTTGTGGGGTGTACTGAAAGATTTTGTTCACAGGCTCAAACCGAAAACAATATCTGTATGAAAACAAGCAATTTCTGATAAAATTCCCGAAATAAATGTAGAAATGTGTCAAATGGCTTTTAGAAGTGTTTCCGAAAAGTTCTTTCGTTGTATTGAACCTCAAGGACAAAGTTTTTAATAGGTTAAATAGATTGTTAACCATAACAAAATACGTTCTTTTGATGCGACAATTATTATACATTTTCTTATACTACTGTAATTTATTTTTGTTCAAGAACAGTTAATACATTAAAAAAGGCCGTTACTTTCGCCGTAACATATATATATATATATATATATATATATATATATATATAGTGTAACCCGGATATAAGAGAGATTTTCTCTGGTCCCAAATTAGAGCCTGTGTTAATGTATATATAATAGACCAAACCCGGATATAAGAGACTTCTTCTCCGGTCCCGACAACTATCTTATATCCGGGTTACACTGTATGTATATATATATATATATATATATATATATATATATATACACATTTACACATAATAGTTCTGTATATGGTCGTAATTATTTTCATGTTGATCAGATTGGATATGATTCGAAATAAAAATACTCACAACAATATTGATTCTGAGGCAGGTATATATATATATATATATATATATATATATATATATGCACATTTTATTAAAAACGACAGACAAGGTACTTTTATTTAGATGTTTATACAATTTCTCATGCGATCTAATATTTTTTTTTCTTTTCGGATGATAAATTATATAAAAACTGTCCGAATGTTCTTTTTATCCGAGCGCTTTCGACTATACATTTAGCCATTTTCAAGGATTATATTTTAACTGTTAAAATTAGAGATAGTTTGTTGTATGTATGTTTTATAAAATGTTTTCATTTTTTTGTTTCAAAACACGGCCATGATATTATGTCCGTGTTCAAAGTTAATATTATTAAGTGTTGGTTTGTTTCTTTTTATTAATAAGCCATTTTTTGCATGTGGATGATGCTATCATATTAGTGTTGTCGACATGCTCCGAATAGTGTCCGGTAGGTCTCCATGAATATTTAAATGAGTTCTAATTGTGCTATTTTCAGAAAAGTGTAGAGTTAGTCTGAGAGTGTGTGCGCTGGGTAAATTGTCTAAATTAAGCAAAAATGAAAATAACACTTACATCTCATTCTAACAGATATATTTACCAAAAATACACAAAAATATCTTCAAATACTAAAGAGTAGTTTTATTCAATAAAATCGGCATTGGGATTAACCGGGGCTTCCTGACGACTTACAAATTTCCTGCAACTCTTCTGGGCTTTCTCCTTGTTTCAGTTGTTGAACGCTGCAATAATCCTTCCCTTCAGTTCATCTTTGGTGTTACAAGGAGTTTTGTTGATCTCTCGCTCAACTGTGACCCGCACACAATAATCAAGGTGGTTGCAGCATGGGGAGCTAGGTGGTCAGATGTAATGGGTGATGTGGTCGCATAAATTGTCTGACAGCCATGACTGTGTTCCCTTGCTTGTCGACAAAATCAAGAACAAACAACGCGCATGTGCGAAATTAAAATATAAAATGGCGATAATTTATCCATCGCAACCTTTGTGTGTGTATATATATATATATATATACCGAAACCGGTTTTTCATTTTTACTTATTATTATCATCATGAGTGGTAATAATAAAATTAATTTTTGTCTTTTTATGGCAGTTATAAAGTTTTGTACCACTGAACATATCTTTAAGTATATATATATATATATATATATATATATATATATATATATATATATATATATATATATATATATATAGTATCACATACGAGTATAAATTCTCGTGAATTCGAATGTACACCGCTACTATATACGCCAAGATATTCCCGCACAAGTACACAAATTTCCATATTCTTCTACAGGCCCTTCTATAAGCATGTGGTGTTCTATAGACTTTAGATATCCGTGTACAGGCTCGCGTACGCGCATGGAGATAACCTCATGAAAGTTACAACTGGAGGAACTAAGGAATGTAGGTCGTATGAACTCTTTCCATTGAAATAGCGATAGAGTAAGAAGAAGGCTTACGACGTTTCAACTGTGGGGAAAGAGGTTGTAGGGTGGAAAGTAAGTTCGCGCCCACGGGGATACTGAGACACTTTTGGAATTTGTCGAGACTGAAAAGTGAAGACTGGCCAACCCCTGCACATATGAAATATGTGAAGGGCTACATTGATCCTAGAAAATCAGCATCAGGCAAAAGAGTAATTTTTTTTCCGTTACTATCGTCAGCATGGAAACCGATATACATAGTCTGGCAAAAGTCGAGCACTCTAGTGATAATTTGTTAAAAGTATAATTACTCATGAAAATTTTATTTACTAGTTATTTAATTGTTATATGTGCTGCTCAAAATGTCCTGTTCCTTTTTCAAAACGCATTTCAATTCTGTGCCTGCCTGATTCATTAACACGTCGAAGAGTTTCCTCTGTCGTTTTACTGCATTCATATTTAATTCTTTAAGTTCATTAATATTTCTTGGGCGCGTCTGATAAACAACTGATTTCAAATGGCCCCACAAGAAAAAAAATCTACGGGTGTGAGGTTTGGTGGCCTCCTTGGCCACTCAACAGAACCTCTTTGATCTATCCATTAGCCCCTATGGTGCGCGACTTTTGCCTCGACCTCTATACGCAGCGATGGCGAGGAAATTATTTCATTTTTCTTTTCCTATGGAGAGTTAAAATGATTAATTATATATACAAAGATATTGGAGGAATAAGGTAACCGAAATTTATGTGTGTGATCAATCGTCAAATTTATTCTAATGAAAACCACTCGCGAATCCCACTGGGTAGTCTCGCAGGCAGTTTTCTACGCGTCTGCTCTGTGCGTTACACAGGCATAGTTATTTGTAAACAGGCGGTAAGCGATGTAAGCAATATAATAATAGTGCCACGGAAAAGTTTTTTGCCGCCTTTTCTCTCTCTTGGGCACCAAAGTTCTGTTAAATATTCTTCAGTGATTTTTCCTCGTTAACCTTCACGACGAGACTTAAATAACAATTCATTTCCTTTCAGGAAATACAATGGCAACTGTTTACGTTCTGCTTCAGGAATAAGTGGCAAACAATTGAGATATTTCCTCTATTCGTCAGGTTCGGGTTGGGGTTGGAATACTACATTAGGCGATCTGCAGTTCCGATGTCTTAACAAGAAAAAAAAAAGAATTGATATTACCGTATATACTTGAGTATCATGAAGACCTAATGTTAAAGCTAATTTGACAACGCTAAATGGAAATGTTGTGTTGTAACCTAGAAAGGGTTACTGAATGAGAATAACCAAAACAGAGGTTGGAAATGAAATGGTAATCTGTATAGCATCAACAAAATACAATACTCGCCAGCTGCGTGAAGTAGGTAAACCACTGCTAATGGTGCACCACTTAGCATATTACCCCTACTTACAATAGTGTCCAACGTATTTACGAGAACTTGGACATAGCATTGTTAATAGGTATGGTATATAACATATAGTTTGATAAACGGCGTTGCAATGGCCAGCAGTTATATATCTCGTGTATGACGCGACCCCCTTAAAATTAGCTTCAAAATTAGGTCTTTAAAAGTCGCATGATACGTGAGTACATACGGTATGTATAAAAATAACTTATCAGATTAATATTTTTTTCTTCTTTTTCTCTTGATTTATTTCTCTTTGTTGTCCGTTGTACAACAGTTAACGACTCAGAAAGGGAAGTCTGCGAGCCGAGCTCGTTACATTCACTTTCGCGCAAATACCTTTGGGAGAGGTAGGAGTCCATATCTTCTCTCCTTAGCTGTTCGTTAAATGGCAAGATAAACTGGGCTATCTAGCTGTGTTTGCTAACTAGCCGAGCAGAAAGACAACACTGAGTTCAAAACTGGGATCCCTGGCGATGTGTAAATTATTACAACCATTAAAAAGATAAAATACAATACCCGAGGTACCTCGAAGCCAAGACAAGATGGGTAGTTGCAACTTGAGAAAATGAAAGACGAGGCAAGTTACCGCAAAGACAAAGGGATGTCGGGAAAGAATAAGTATTCCTGACAGTGGGGTGTTTTGGTAGTTTAACCTATATCAGCAGTTAAAATGGAATCGACGAGCAAAGTTCAAATTACGGGCTGGTCTATTACGTTCACTTTTGCAAAAATGCTCTTTGGGTGAAAACCATGAAAGCAACATGGATCTTCGTGCTCACAAAAAACAAAAAAACAAGGACGAGTGTCGAAATGACGCTTTTTTTCCCTTGACACCGCTATTAATTTAACTACCTCCACTCTTCGTCTATGTTTACTGTTTTAAAAAGCGATGATTAGCATTGCAATAAAACTTAAACATATGAAAGTGAATTGATATATTTGCTTTATTCTAGAGAATTGACAACAACAGTAATATACACTATTAGATTGCACACTATTTACATTATTCGGACTATTGTCCTCATCTTCGTCACCATATTTATTACAACCACCTGAAGAAGGCCGGACCGTACAACGGCCGAAACGTTGTAATAAAATATGGCGACAAAGATGAGGACAATACTCCGAATAATGTAAATAGTGTACATAATACCTCATCTCAGAAATACAGACATATACTATTAGATTATTTATTGGAATTATTGACAATCAAAACCTGCAACTTCACTCTTACAAACCAAATATCGCAAGCCGCTAACTGCTCTATTGCTACTTTCGTAGAAAGTGCTCGGACTAACTGCATTTCTTAGTTCCACCAGTTCTAACCTTCACGGCTCTGACCAGCCATGCTCTGCACATTGCAGCAAACCACCCTCATTCCCTTCGTATTCCATTAGTGGCAAGTAAATACCACTCGAACAGCTTCTTTCAGCTAATCATTCCACTCTGGAAGAGATTCCCAAAAGGAAGTATTCCCGATCACTACAATCTTAGCATGTTCAACTCTAGGGTTAACCATTATCTTCCCCACACATGCTTATAAACTGTTCCTCTTACTCTGTAACCCTCTACCTCGAGTGGCTTCCGGGCCTTGTGAAATGTTGCCCATCATTGTAAAAAAGAAAGATCAGAGACGACATTTCTGTAATTACGCTAATTAATATAACCACTGCTATGTGGAACTGACCCCTAACAAAATGCTTCCCTGATCACTGCAATCTTAACTTGATCAAATCTAGGGTTAACCGTTAGCTTCCCCACATATCCTCATAAACTGTAACTGTTACTTTGTAACTCTCTATCTCTAGTGCCCCCCCCCCCCGAGCATTGTACAGGGTGAGTCTTGCTGCAAAAAAGAACAAAAAAATTTAATTACCGGTACGATTTAAAGATTTACTTGAGACCCTTCCCTAGCTATACACTAGGTACGTAGCTTATCTGGTAAGGTACGCTTATTTTTCAAAAGCTTTTTCAATCATTATTATCCGAATTTGCATGTTTTTTTAAAAAAATCTATTTGAGTTTATTTGAGCCGGTATTTAGTAAGTGAAGCTTAACTGTGGCACAAGGCGGAAATTATTGACCACCTAGCGAGGATCGAACTTACTACTTAATCATAATTTTTATGTTGCGAGACAAAGTTGCAAACCATTACAGCAACCACGACCAAGTGTCCCGGCACGCTAATTTTGAAAAAAATATTATAGGTTGGAATATTCCAGACGTTAATTTTATTTGATTCAAAAGGGTAACAAAAGACGGGAAATTATGAAGAACAATAAACGCCTACGTCCTGAAGGTATAAGGTACTTCCACGCTTCCCAGGCTAAAAACAATGAAATTATTTGATATTTTTTGAGCCTTTTCAGTTCTTTTGTTTCTGATATTTTTTTTTTGTGAATTCCTTATTGTATTTTTCGGATATTTTTTCTACCCCCATTTTTTTTTCTCTGCAGAGCGTCATTTTGGTTTCTCAAAGGCATTCATATTCACATCAGTAAATCTTTCTTTTCTGTGCAATCTAGTTGGCAAAAGGTCAGAGAGTTTCGTGAATAGATCAAGGTTCGTTTCACAACTTGGCCAAGAATCAAAGTTGGGCTTTTGCCTTGCTTCCCTTTTGTTTTGTACATTCATATTATTTTTTTTTTGTTGTTTCTATGCTTAAAACCACAGCATTTGCGTATAGTCCTTTTTTGTTCATTGTTTTCGACTTACACTTGCTCTCCCACTCATTCCGCCTCCTGTATCGTTTTCCCTCTCTCTATAATTCCCTTCGTATCATATTCCCCCTCTCTATCATTCCCTCCGTATCGTATTCCCCCTCTCTGTCATTCCCTCCGTATCGTATTCCCCCTCTCTGTCATTCCCTCCGTATCGTATTCCCCCTCTCTGTCATTCCCTCCGTATCGTATTCCCCCTCTCTATCATTCCCTCAGTATCGTATTCCCTTTCTCTCTCATTCCCTCAGTATCGTATTCCTCCTCTCTCTCAGTATCGTATTCCCTCTCTCTCTCATTCCCTCAGTATCGTATTCCCTCTCTCTCTCATTCCCTCAGTATCGTATTCCCCCTCTCTCTCATTCCCTCAGTATCGTATTACTTGGTTTCTATATCTCTCATTCCCTATGTATCGTATTCCCCCCTCTCCCTCTCTCTCTCATTCCTTCAGTATCGTATTCCCCCCTCTCTCTCTCTCTCATTCCTTCAGTATCGTATTCCCCCCTCTCTCTCTCATTCCTTCAGTATCGTATTCCCCCTCTCTCTTTCATTCCCTCAGTATCGTTTTCCCACTCTTTCTCTCTCATTCCCTCAGTATCGTATTCCCTCCCTTTTTCTCTCATTCCCTCAGTATCGTATTCCCTCTCTTTCTCTCTCATTCCCTCAGTATCGTATTCCCTCCCTTTTTCTCTCATTCCCTCAGTATCGTATTCCCTCTCTTTCTCTCTCATTCCCTCAGTATCGTATCTCCTCTCTTTCTCTCTCATTCCCTCAGTATCGTATTCCCCCTTTCTTTCATTCCTACATTATCATATTCCCACTCTCTCTTCCTACCTCAGTATCTTTATCCTTCTCTCTTTTCCTTCCTCGCTATCTTTTTGTCTCTCTTTTTGCAGTGTATTGTTATTCACTCCCTCTTTCTCTGTATTGTTTTTCACTCTCTCCCTGATTTTTACTGTCTCTCTCTCTCTCACTTTCTCCCTTAATTCCACTCTCTCTCACTCTCTCCCTGATTTTCTCTTTGTTTATCACTATCTCTCTTTCTCTATTTATCACCCTTTCTCTCTCTCTCTCTCTGTTGTTTTTTCCTTTTCTCTACTGATTTTTCACTTTCTCTCTCTCTCTCTCTCTCTGCATTGATTTTCACCAGTTCTTTGCAACGTTTCTTTTTCAACTATCTTTGCAGCGCTCTTCTCTTGGAAACTCTGTCTCGGAACCGCTTTTTCTGTCTGTGAATCATCATCTCTCTCTCCACGGTATCCCCTCCTTTTCTTTGTATCGCTCTTTCTATTCTCTCTATGCCTCTGCTTTCTTTCTTCCTTTTTCTCTGTCTCTCCCTTCGCCCCGCTCTCTTTCCCTCTCTTTCCTCTCTCTCTCTTTCCCTCTCTTTCCTCTCTCTCTCTCTTTCCCTCTCTTTCCTCTCTCTCTCTTTCCCTCTCTTTCCTCTCTCTCTCTTTCCCTCTCTTTCCTCTCTTTCCTCTCTCTTTCCCTCTCTTTCCTCTCTTTCCTCTCTCTTTCCCTCTCTTTCCTCTCTCTCTCTCTTTCCCTCTCTTTCCTCTCTCTCTCTCTCTTTCCCTCTCTTTCCTCTCTCTCTCTCTTTCCTCTCTCTCTCTCTTTCCCTCTCTCTCTTTCCCCCTCTCTCTTTCCCTCTCTCTCTCTTTCCCTCTCTCTCTCTTTCCCCCTCTCTCTTTCCCTCTCTCTCTTTCCCCCTCTCTCTTCCCCCTCTCTCTCTTTCCCCCTCTCTCTCTTTCCCTCCTCTCTCTTCCCCCTCTCTTTCCCTCCTCTCTCTTTCCCATCCCTCTCTTTACAATCTCTCTCTCTCCCTCTCTTTACAATCTCTCTCTCTCCCTCTCTTTACAATCTCTCTCCCTCCCTCTATCTCCTTCTCTCCATACTGATCTCTTTATTTTTCTATTTCTTTTTTTCAAGTAACATTTTCTAAAATTCCATCAAATTTCACTGAAATGTCCCGATCAAAGACTCACTTTGTTGGTAAATGACTCGATAATTTTTTTCTTTTATTCCTTTTTGTTTGTTTTTTTTCCTTTTTTTTTCTTTTATTTTTGTGTTTGATTAAGAGTCAAGAGATTTTCAGATTCCTTAATTTCCCTGCCTTCGTACAGAAATGTGATGGGTGGGGGACCTGAAAGCCATAGCCGGGAGGGTGAATCTAAGGTTAAAGGTGAACCTGTCTTTAGTGAACAGAAAGGACATTTTTTTGGATTTGCCTTTCAAATTGTTACTCCCCCTTGTTTGTGAATATTGACTTAGAAGCAACAGGAAGAAGTGGATTCTCTAAAGATTAATATCAACGCGCAGCAACGGGAGTCAGCGTCTGATGGAAGCGGCGTCTTGAGGAGAAAGGGGAATTTTCTCTGATTTTTCTCTTTGTTGATATTCGCTATAGATTTATCATTCCGCTTGCCTCTATGTAACGAATTTTTATTTTTGAATTAATTATTATTCAGATAAATATCTTCAGTCTTGTTTTTTTTTTATAACATGGATATTTTGGACAGTGCGTTCTTCAACATTCCTCATTTCGTCTTTTTTTTTTTTTTTTTTTTTTTTTTCAACTGCTAATTTTTAAATTCCTGTCTATAAAACCCAGTAGATTGAAAAATAAAATAGCAATTTACTGTATTGTTGGTATCCTGTGATTTAAGGAATTTGGTATCATGACTCTTTACATATTCTTTCTCTTTAATATATGTGAATTACCATGGATTCTTGGGAAAGACAATGGGGTGTATTTGTCCATTACGTTCTTCACGTTTCGAAATTCAGATGTTTCCTTATTTTAGCCCAGTCTACTCTATTATTTAACCCGTAACGGAGTAGCTGAGAGCAATTCAAGAGAATAACTATATATAAAATTCTGTAACTTCCGTTAGTTGGTCCGTCACACCCTCAAAAATAGTCATACATACCAATCAAAACCAAATTTTGGAGAGAAGTGCCAACAGGTAAGGGGTTACAAAGTACAGTTGGTTTTACAAGGGTGCATAGCTTAGTACAATAAATTTTCATTATTTATTATTTTTTGTAAATTAACATACTAAATACTCCAACTCTTTTAAATACAATTTAATGGTTAAAATAACAAATACAGTGTAACCCGGATATAAGAGAAACCCGGATATAAGAGATTTTCTCTGGTCCCAAATTAGAGCCTGTGTTAATGTATATATCATATACCAAACCCGGATATATAAGAGAAAGCCGGATATAAGAGACTTCTTCTCCGGTCCCGACAACTCTCTTATATCCGGGTTACACTGTACTTATACTTATTTAATAAAAATTTAATATTGCTTTTTACTTTTCTTTTTTTTTTTTTTTTTTTGCATATCTTTAGGATTTTATATTTCATTGATTTGTTCGCGACATTAAACGAAATGTAGAGTTTGTAAATCTCGACAAAAAATATTAGCGAAAACGTCAACAATATTAAATATTGTGAGAATTTCAACACAAGTCGGCATGTTGCGATAAAATCCTAGTTAGGGTAAAAGTGGACATAGCAGGCTCGGTTGGAATCGGAACTTGGCACGACGTTTACACTTTCGACGCCGATATATCCGTTACACTACCTGCACATCCTTCTTTTCGGTGTGCGTAATTATATTGTCCGTGATTCTCCACATCACACGACGACCTACTTTGTCGGGTGCTAATCTTTTACGACCTTTGTAATAGCGAAAGCAATATAGTGTAAACATTTTATGCAGAATTTATGTGTCTTAATACAAACGCAATAAAACCAGTGAGTCTGTATACGGATCCTGGATTAAGTGTTTCTTTACATATACAGGTAAAATCAAATGTTAGCGGTTTGTGTGTGTGTGTGTGTGTGTGTGTGTGTGTGTGTGTGTGTGTGTAAGGTTCTAGCTTATTTTTTTTTTTACTAAATCTTATATACAGTGTAACCCGGATATAAGAGAAACCCGGATATAAGAGATTTTCTCTGGTCCTAAATTAAAGCCTGTGTTAATGTATATATAATAGACCAAACCCGGATATAAGAGAAACTCGGATATAAGAGACTTCTCCGATCCCGACAACTCTCTTATATACGGGTTACACTATATTTCATTTATATATTTATTTTTTTCTAAATCTTATATGCATTTCATTTATATATTTATTTTTTCATAAATCTTATATGTATTTCATACGACCATAATTCAAGGATCAGAATATTTTGCTCGGCTTTCTATGCCTTTCAGCTTGTGCATTTTGTCATAAATAAAAGAACGATCCACACACACACACACACACACACACACATACACACATATATATATATATATATATATATATATATATATATATATATATTTCTGCTATTATTATCTGTAAAGGAACAAAATGAATAACAAGACAAGAAGAAAAACTATTCTTAGTCGACGCGTTTCGTTTTCTGATGGACTTTATCAAGGCAATCACTTAGAGGACGAAACGCGTCGGCTAAGAATAGTTTTTCTTCTTGTCTTTTTATTCATATATATATAGTTTGGATGAGAATCCGATGGAATGGTAAATATATAAGACAATTTGGGAAACTCTTTTTTTTTATATCTATTTCGCCGACGAAAAGAATTTTATTCTGACCAAATCTACTTCAGCGTGAAATAATGTGATTTTTTTTGTATCAATTCACCCCAAGCAAGGCAACAATGACACTAAAACGCAAAAGGGCTACTGGGAGTGAAAGAGAATGAAAAGATTTTAAGGAAACGGAAATCTAATCTTAAACAGAAAACAAAAGAAAAACCTCTCCTTCTGGGTGGGATTGTTAAGTATATATACGCTTACAGAGATGAGTTTAGCCTAAGATAGGGGCAGGCAAAAATTGCCTTGGTGGACCCATTTAAAAATGAGAAAAATACGGCAATAATTAAGGGCAACACCGAAATGTTTTCGAATTTTCAAAATTTATGTTTTCTATTTGTAAAATTTAATATTAACGAAAAATCTTTAAAAATAAACAAAAAGCATTAAAATCAAATATTTGTATTGATAAATAACACATTATGAGGACTAGAATTATTAGCAAAGATACATTGCAGTGGAACATTATCAAAAAATAAATCATGTATTGCAACATTATTAGCTTCGAATATGTTGTGGAAAGAACGAGATTATTGTATCACGGTATATGAAAACAGCATTTTTCGGAATAAAATCAAATTAAAACAAAAAAATACGTACAGTAAATATCAAAATGATCCTTTACTTTCCGACAGGAATATTAGTAATTTCTTAATATATTATTTACTAATTTAATATAATTTAATATTTAATATTATTTAATAATTTAATATATTATTTAATATATTATTTAATAATTTAATATAATTTAATATTATTTAATAATTTAATATATTATTTAATATATTATTTAATAATTTAATATAATTTAATATTTAATATTATTTAATAATTTAATATATTATTTAATATTATTTAATAATTTAATATATTATTTAATAATTTAATATTATTTAATATTTAATATTATTTAATAATTTAATATAATTTAATATTTAATATTATTTAATAATTTAATATAATTTAATATTTAATATTATTTAATAATTTAATATATTATTTAATATATTTAATAATTTAATATATTATTTAATATATTATTTACTAATTTAATATAATTTAATATTTAATATTATTTAATAATTTAATATATTATTTAATATATTATTTAATAATTTAATATATTATTTAATATTATTTAATAATTTAATATAATTAATATTTAATATTATTTAATAATTTAATATATTATTTAATAATAGTAATTTCTTATAGATAAAAATATTTTCGCGACTAATTTTTGTTGCCTAACATTCCGAAGAATTTCCTCTACTCGGGCAATTTGTCAGAATCGAAAAACATCAATTTTGTAATATTTTATATAGGGGGTACTGTTTACAATATAAAAGCAAAGTCAAAATAATCCCTGACTTTTTGACATACATGTAGTTTTCTTTCCTTTTTGAGAGGATCAGTCTATTTAAGTATTGCTGTTTTAAAATGAGACGTATTATTACTATGTAATGTATGTATACATATGATGTTCATTTCATTTCTGGTATACATAAATACTGCAAGCTTAGATGTGGCACAAAGCCGAAAGAATAGGACACCCAGTGTGGATCGAACTCACTACTCAGGCGTAATTGTTCTAGCGAGACAATCTTGCTAACCATTACACCGTCTCGAGAGGCCCATTGTTTTTGCCATGAAAATATTTGACTATGTAATGGTTAGCAAGATTGCTAAAATATTTGACTATAGGCCTATAGTCAAATATTTTCATGGCAAACACCCACGAATACGTTATTAAGAAAATCGTAATCTTTTTTGTTCTTAACTAAAAAATAAAAAAATGTTTGAAGTTGAAGTCAAAACTTGCCTTGGACGTGGCTTGTTTTTAAGGGCACCGCGTTATAAAATACGGCCATTTCCCCGTAGAGCCGCGGTTTAAACTCAACCCTGTACTTAGTTTTACTTGAACTGTTTTAAAAGATTTGAATTAATATTAATTTGAACTCAATTTTTATTTTTGTTCGTGATAAATGATGAAATAGAAAAAAAAAATTATGTAATGCGTTTTTTTCCGTTAAATGGTCTTAAACTACAAAAAAAGTAACCGATGACTTTTTTTTAAAGGACGATCTCCTTAAGAGCGTACTCGGATCTTGTGAATATTTATGTTGATGATACAACGTTATATGGGTGTACCTCCAGATATCCAGATGGCCAGAATCTGACAGCTGACCTCTCCTCTGACTTAGCCTTAGCGGCTCTATGGGGCAAAAACTGGTCACATTCAATACCTCAAAAACAATCTTGTAACGATCCAGCATCACCGAGCAGTCTCTGAATTTCCATCTATCTTTCAAAGAGGCCCCTTTCCTTGAACTCCTATCAGGACTTAAGCTCACCCCAGATCTCATCTCTAAATATGCTGGGGAAATGGTCAGTAAATACCTGCTTACTCCGACCATGCTCTACCGTTACAAGAACCATATCAGACCGAAAATTGCGTGCTGTTGTCCAGACTTCCCTTTCCAGCCTTAAGGTCCAGAAACCTCTATGCAGACTTGTGCGCGATGAATTGTTTTCCACCTTGCAAGCCCTGACAAAACGTTGCGAGCCTTTCGCTACTCTATCATTGTTTCCGTGGAAAATGCTCAAACGAGCTACATTCCCGCAGTTAAGACCCGCCGCGCTGCATGTATTAGGCGAACTACCTTCATTCTTTTCGTATTTCTTTATTAAGGAGTGAGTTCCCGTCGGATAGCTTCTTCCCAAGAACTGTTACTTTGTGGAACAGAATCCGTGGAAGTTACTTTCCCGACCACTACGATATTTAACCTCTTCAAATCAAGTCTTAATGGTTATCTTTACCCACATATGCACATAAACTACGCCTTTTACTCTTACCGCTCACACAATTTCCTTTAGTAACCCTCTATCTTGGGTGAACTTTGAGTTTTCTATTGAATGAACGTTAGTAAAAAAAAAAAAATTTAGGTGCTATTCTAGTATATGTACCGTTCATTTTCTACTATAATATGATATTGACTATTCATTTTCTACAATGATATGATATTGACTATTCATTTTCTACAATGATATGATATTGACTATTCATTTTCTACAATGATATGATATTGACTATTCATTTTCTACAATGATATGATATTGACTATTCATTTCCTACTATAATATGATATTGACTATTCATTTTCTACATGATATGATATTGACTATTCATTTCCTACTATAATATGATATTGACTATTCATTTTCTACAATGATATGATATTGACTATTCATTTTCTACAATGATATGATATTGACTATTCATTTCCTACTATAATATGATATTGACTATTCATTTTCTACTATAATATATTGACTATTCATTTTCTACAATGATATGATATTGACTATTCATTTCCTACTATAATATGATATTGACTATTCATTTTCTACAATGATATGATATTGACTATTCATTTTCTACTATAATATATTGACTATTCATTTACTACAATGATATGATATTGAGTAACTGTTGAAGCATGAAATATGTTAGGTTTAGGGTTAAAGGCAGTGAACAGTGAACTGTTTATGTATTCAAAATCATTAACAATTTTTTTATAGTAAAAAAAATTTAAATCATCAAATAGTGATTTTAATGTTTGTAAACTGATTTGATGTCATTAAAAAAAAATAACAGTTAACAGGTCATCGATTTTCCAGCAATGAGTGCATCGTTATTTACGGTAGATCGCAAATTCCTCGGTAGATATCATACTGTATAGTAGCACCAAAGATAATAGCAATAAAACAAAGCACATTCTATAGGGTTTCATTTATTTATATAGTCATTTCTTTGAAGGCTTACGTATAAATTTATTTTAGTCCTAATTTAGTAAGAACAGGTAACAAATTGAAATCGCCTGGTTGCATATTAATCGTTGTCTATTCGGCAATCCTAGCACTTTCGATACATCTCCGTCTGAGTAAATTATTTTCATTTTTATTATACCTTTCTTCGTGTCAAAATCGTGATCACGAAGATTCCAGTGGATTCCAAGCGCATTGAGCGTGTTGTTTAATTTAAAGTCCCTTTCATGTTCGTATATACTTTTGGTCGGCTGGAGGGGGGGTCGAGGATTTTTCAGCGCCATCTTCGATAAAATGATTAAAAAAATATTTACAGCGTTACTTATTGACAAAACTTCACAAATAACACGTTGTTTACTTATACGAGTTGATATTTGAAAATGGAACTCTGTAAGAGATCATTTTAATAAATATATGAATCTTGCCGGAGGTTTTCTTTCTTTCTCTTTTTAATTAAAATAGCGGTTGGCGCCATGGACAGCCTCAGGAGGTTCGTTTTAAAAGTCTTAAAAAAAAAAGTGTCAGGAAATTTATTGTTTCATTTTTCCCCCTATTGGTTTTAATAATTTCGTGCAAGCTGTATCAGAGGTTTCTCCCTATACCAACCCACACAGCCCGTTCCAAGATGACAGACCTTGTACCTTTTCAAGTTCATTTCACCTGGTTATCACAAAACATAACAAAGCAAAACACAACTTTTAACTGAGAAGAGAAAAAAATGGATTCCAGTGAAAGGTGCTTGTTATGTCACAACACCCTAATTGGAAATCTGATGTTTGAAAGAGGACACCTGTGTGCCAGAGGTGTTAGACTTATTTGAATGTATGGTTGGCTAGTGAAGCGGGCGGGGTTTGGTTGATAGGAAGAGGGTTAGAATGTGAACGAAAAACCAAGGTATATCAAATTGAAAAAAAAAAAAAAAAGAGATTTCGGTTGGGTTGGGTGTTTGACAATTTTCAACGTTGTAAAAGTTGTTACGAATTTGATTGACGATGTCAGATTAGGTGGGGATCTTGATGATTTTTTTCCCCACCAAACACCGCTCCCTCATACCTCGGCTTTTATCTAAAGTCAAGTTTCATCTGAAAAGAAACCACTTTTATTCCACACGCATCCTCTCGGGTCACCGTCAGCTTCGTAGATGGTGTAAGGAAAGAGTGCGCGGAAGTGAAAGATGTCTTCCCGAACGAAGCAGAACTAGCGAAATAACGTTTTTGTTGTTGTTTACGTTTTTTTTTTAAATCGATCAAAAAACTGTTATATTTCTTCCTTTGCTCATCTCCCTATCCAGCTTCCACCTTCACCTTCCTCCTTTTCTTTTACACCCTTTCTTCTTCCCACTGGTTGATTAACTTCTCTTTGTTTCTCTTTTTTGCTTACTCATCTCTTCCTTCCTCTCCTCTGGTCACTCGCCTCCTCCCTCCTCTCCTCTGGTTACTTGCCTCTTCCTTCCTCTCCTCTGGTTACTCGGCTCTTCCTTAACTCTCCTCTGGTTACTCGGCTCTTCCTCCCTCTTCTCCTCTGGTTACTCGGCTCTTCCTCCCTCTTCTCCTCTGGTTACTCGGCTCTTCCTCCCTCTTCTCCTCTGGTTACACGGCTCTTCCTCCCTCTTCTCCTCTGGTCACTCGCCTCCTCCCTCCGGCTCTTCCTCCCTCTTCTCCTCTGGTCACTCGCCTCCTCCCTTCCTCTCCTCTGGTCACTCGCCTCCTCCCTTCCTCTCCTCTGGTCACTCGCCTCCTCCCTTCCTCTCCTCTGATCACTCGGCTCTTCCTACCTCTCCTCTGGTCACTCACTTCTTCCTACCTCTCACGTGATTTCTCTCTTCTTCATTCGTCTCACGGGATTTCTCTCTTCTTCATTCGTCTCACGGGATTTCTCTCTTCTTCATTCGTCTCACGGGATTTCTCTCTTCTTCATTCCTCTCACGTGATTTCTCTCTTCTCCCTTTCTCCCCCTTCGCTCGCTCTTCTTCCTTTCTCCCCCTTCGCTCGCTCTTCTTCCTTTCTCACCCTTCGTTCTCTCTTCTTCCTTTCTACCCCTTCGTTCTCTCTTCTTCCTTTCTACCCCTTCGTTCTCTCTTCTTCCTTTCTACCCCTTCGTTCTCTCTTCTTCCTTTCTACCCTTCTTTTTCTTCTTCCTTTCTACCCTTCTTTTTCTTCTTCCTTTCTACCCTTCTTTTTCTTCTTCCTTTCTACCCTTCTTTTTCTTCTTCCTTTCTACCCTTCTTTTTCTTCTTCCTTTCTACCCTTTTTTTCTTCTTCCTTTCTACCCTTCTTCTTCTTCTTCTTCTTCTTCTTCTTCCTTTCTACCCTTCTTCTTCTTCTTCCTTTCTACCCTTCTTCTTCTTCCTTTCTACCCTTCTTCTTCTTCTTCCTTTCTACCCTTCTTCTTCTTCTTCTTCTTCCTTTCTACCCTTCTTTTTCTTCTTCCTTTCTACCCTTCTTTTTCTTCTTCTTCCTTTCTACCCTTCTTTTTCTTCTTCTTCCTTTCTACCCTTCTTTTTCTTCTTCCTTTCTACCCTTCTTTCTTTCTTCTTTTCTTTCTTTCTTTCTTCTTTCTTTCTTTCTCCTTCCTTCCTTCTTTCTTCCCTTCTTTCCTCCCCCTCTTTTTACTTTCTCTTTCTTTTAACTTATCACCTACCTGTTCTCTTTTCTTTCTCTCCCCTTCTTAAACTCTTCTTCTCTCCCTTCTTCTTACTGTTCGTTTCTTCCGCTCTCCTCCTCCTTTCTTCTGCTTCCCTTCTCTCTTTCTTCCTACCTCTCTCCTACTTCCGCTTCTCTTCTCTCGACCGTGTTCCTTCTTCTCACACTCCCTTCTTCCTCCCTCCTTTCTACTTCCTCTCTTCCCCTTCATACTTACCACTCCTCTCTCATATTTTTTATATCTTTCTCTCAGATATTTTCATACGAGCTGGTGAAAATAGGGTACCTAGTCGGGTGTTTTCATTTAGCCTACCCCAAACATCGAAAATATATTAAGCAAATGCTTTTTTCCCCTTCCTGCTCCTATAGGCTTCCACCTTGGATGTTTTGTTTCCTGACACATAATTTCCTGTAACATGTTGAAAGATCAAATGATCCTGACAGTAATCTCCCATCTCGTCAACCGATTTGAATCTTTTCAAGGTATTTAGGTCGACATTTACTGAACTTATCCTGGCCACAGTGGTGGGATAGTAAAATGACAAGCAGTCGACCGGCCGACCGACACTACCAAAATATGGACACCAATTGGTAGGTATTTACTAGGCTGGCACATGGTGAGGATTGTACATTATAAGAGCTAGTAGGTTTTTGAGATGAACTAGTTAACCGTTGTGTCAGTATAAACATAATCTTTTTTTTAATCATCTCATCCAAGGGAGTAAAGCCACTGAGACACTAGGAGTAAAGAGAAAGGTTATTAAGGAGCGAGAACAATATAAGAGTAATGAAGAAGATAGTAGATAACGAGTAATATGTATTTAAACTTTTGAAGATCAAAGTTGGTTGGAAAGTATCGAACCGGAAGAGAGTTCCACAAGCGAGAAATGTGAGAAAAAAAGAAACTTACAACTTATGGTTACATATAGCCAGTTCATCTGTGAATCCATGAGAACTTTCCACCAATCTAGTACTACGTTTAAAATCAGTAATTCTAGGTACCATAGAGGAAAGTTCATAAAAGCATTTACCATGAAAGTATTTATAGAAAAGGTACAGGGAATCTACATTACGGCGGTGGAAAACTGACTGAAGCCGAGACGCCAGCTCAGGACCAATAATATTGCTGATTCTTTTTTGTATTTTATCGAGAATCTCTAAATACACAGCAGGAGCACCGGACCATATGCGGCAGCAATATTCAAGGTATGGGTGCATAGCCGACTTATAGATATGTTAGATAGATTCAGAAGAGTAACATTGTCTAGCACGGGACATTAAATCAATTTCTTTTGCGGAAGGCTTAACAATGAATTCAATATAAACTTTCTACTTCATGTTAGTCGAAAATGTAAGCCTGAGAAGGCGCAACAAGATACAAGGCGAGTATTGTATTTTGTTGATGTTATAAAGATTATCATTTCATTTCCAATCTCCGTTTTGGTTATTCTTCATTCAGTAACCCTTTCTAGGTTAAACGATGATATTGCAATAAAAATACAAGAGATAAATAATCTATTACATGGATACTTGTACAACTAATATTCAATGAGTTGCTTTTGACAGACAGTTTGCTCGAACCTGGTAGAGATCTTGTTTAAGGTATCTATCTTCGCGCGTCAGTGAATATAACGAATTCCACTGGAATTCGAACTCAGCTCTCTAACTTCTCATTCCAATCCGTTATCCACTACACCACCTGCACTTCCTTAATATGATATTCAATCTAAATCTCTTATTAAATACAGCAGAATGTTCATTTTTCCGATGATTACATTTGTGGAATAGCCAAAGATGCCTTACAATGACTAAGCAAATTATTAGTTATTATTAGTAGCACGCGTATTTTCATGTAGCCGGAGTACCAGAGGAGAAAAGGGCTTACCCGAGCAGTTTCCATGAACCTATTTGTTGAACAGACAGAGAAGTGACATCCCGTCGGGGAGAAAGTGACAGCAGAAGAGATGCAGACCCGTCTCTGGATTTTGTCGAGAATTCCGAGATGTATAGCAGGAGCACCAGACGAGACATGGCAGTAGTATTCAAGAATGGTAGATTTATAAATGTGCAAGATGGATTCTGGCAAGAAAGATTTTCTAGCACGACACAGTGAACTAACATACTTTGCCGTAGACGTAACAACTGGTTCGATATATTCGACCCACTTCATGTCTGGAAAACGTGAGGCCAAGAAGGCGTAGTGTGTTGCTCTCCTAGAGGTTACCATCAGCCATGGTGATGGCAGACAGACAAGCTTCTCTGTGATGGTTAAATGAAAGCAGTTTCGTTCCAGAAGCGTTAAAATTTACAAGCCATTTCGCTCCCCACTCCCCACTTAATCTCTGATTGGAGGTTACAGCAGAATTAGAATGTAAATGCCTCGCTAATGTTTTCATTAAAGAAATCTGTTGAAAAACACGAAGAAAGGACGTGTTAGGGGTAAAAAAATGAATGCGACCACCACTGAAGTAATTGTGCACGTATATGAATAATGCTATAGGATGTTTACTATAGAAAGCAAGTCATGGGGAAAGGTACAATCTGTTTCCAGAAATGAATGCAAGCATATATATAGGTTCATTCATTTCTTGAGTTTAGATAAGTGATCATTTTATTTTATTTATTATTATTAATGTTGTCTCTTGGCATCGAGTATTATAATTACAAAGGTTGCTAGCCATAAAAAGGATATCTTCCAGAAATACTAAGGTCAATCGATTTTTGGCAAAATAGTCTTTTTATTGTTTTATCTCTGTCTGTATCTCTCTCTCTCTAAATATATATATATATATATATATATATATATATATATATATATATATATATATATATATATATATATATATAAGCATTTTCATATAAAGAAATGCTTAATATATATATATATATATATATATATATATATAAGCATTTTCATATAAAGAAATGCTTAATATATATATATATATATATATATATATATATATATAAAAGCATTTTCATATAAAGAAATGCTTAATATATATATATATATATATATATATATAGTCAAACCTAATGAGCCAGACAAACCTACCAAGGTTTCACTTAGCAGATCGTCAGGGTCAGCTGCCTGACGATGTGCCTAAGTGAAACCTTGGTAGGTTTGTCTGGCTCATTAGGTTTGACTAGGTCTGCTCTACGTTTGTATCGATCTCTTTAGTTAGTTGTTTACTCGTATCGGTTTTTTTTTCTTTGGGCCTTGAACCTGTATCTGTGCGATTATTTTCGACAGACTTTCACGTTTCCGACTCTTTCTTTTTTAAAACCTTGTTTTCCCTTCGAGATTGGTTTAACTATTGGAAAATCAAGAATTCGAAGGTTTTTCGATACGAGTATAGTTACCTATATATATATATATATATATATATATATATATATATATATATATATATAATGTACACTTTATATACTTTACTATAGAAGGGAAAAACCTAGGAAGAATAGAATATGTAGTTAGTCGAAACGAATAAAACATTACGATTGTCAATGTTCAAGATTAAAGTTTCTGACAGAAGGTTATTATATAATGTCTTGCTATAGAAATGACTTGTAAGTCAACAAGTCAAGTGTACACACACACACACACACACACACACACACACACACACACATATATATATATATATACACAAATGTATTGCTAATCATTTTAATATAGAAATGTGAATAACATGTCTTATGCCTTACTCCGTCTTTAGCACCACTGACATATGTAAATGCAGTGCAGTTGAGAGGGAAAACAAAGGATTGCCATTGGTCAGATATCGAGGCAAAAGTTCCTGATAGAATAGGGCCATCGACAGAAATTGCAAATGCATGTGGAACACAAAGCATTGTGCTGAAGAGTTGTCTGTGAATAATTCCATCACCATTATTGTCTTGGTCACGAAGTACCAGAAATGATTCAACACTAACAGAAGACAAGAAGATTTGATCAAAGAAGAAAAACAATGGCTCCTGCTTTTATTGCAAACCAAATTGACAGATTCTTCCGAATGTGTGGCTTCTTAATGAAAAGAGATTCTTACGGACTTCCAAGAACAACAATAACTTTATCAAATAAATTAATTTCACCCTGTTTAAACTCGATGCCATATATTTTTCTCTTGGGTTTGCTTCGAAGTTTTTGCTTGATTATATTTGTACAGATCGATAAATTTCCTTGAAAACAATGTCCAATTATTCAACGGGGGAAAAAAAAGAGTATCTTCTTTATCACTTCTTTGTCTGATCGCTATCTTTTTTCGTGTACACTTTCTCCCTTGGGTTCATGGGCTTCTCTTTCACTTTGCACTCTACCATTCTGTTCCTTTCTTCCCTCTCTCACGCTGTTCTTTTCTTCTTTCACACGCTGCTCATTTCTTCTCTCTCGCATACACTGTTCCGTTTTTTTTTCAACCCTCCCACACACTGTCCCGATCATTTTTCTCTCTTTTTATATCACTGTTCCGTTCTTTTCTCTCTCCCAATCTCTCTCTCTCACTGTTCCGTTCTTTTCTCTCTCCCAATCTCTCTCTCTCACTGTTCCGTTCTATTCTCTCTCTCACTGTTCCGTTCTATTCTCGCTCTCACTGTTCCGTTCTATTCTCTCTCTCACTGTTCCGTTCTATTCTCTCTCTCTCGCTGTTCCGTTCTATTCTCTCTCTCACTGTTCCGTTCTTTTCTCTCTCTCACTGTTCCGTTCTTTTCTCTCTCTCACTGTTCCGTTCTTTTCTCTCTCTCACTGTTCCGTTCTTTTCTCTCTCTCACTGTTCCGTTCTTTTCTCTCTCTCTCTCATTGTTCCGTTCTTTTCTCTCTCTCTCTCATTGTTCCGTTCTTTTCTCTCTCTCTCTCATTGTTCCGTTCTTTTCTCTCTCTCTCTCTCTCACTGTTCCGTTCTTTTCTCTCTCTCTCTCTCACTGTTCCGTTCTTCTTCTCTCTCTCTCTCTCTCACTGTTCCGTTCTTCTTCTCTCTCTCTCTCTCACTGTTCCGTTCTTCTCTCTCTCTCTCTCTCACTGTTCCGTTCTTTTCTCTCTCTCTCTCATTGTTCCGTTCTTTTCTCTCTCTCTCTCTCATTGTTCCGTTCTTTTCTCTCTCTCTCTCACTGTTCCGTTCTTTTCTCTCTCTCTCTCACTGTTCCGTTCTTCTCTCTCTCTCTCACTGTTCCGTTCTTTTCTCTCTCTCTCTCTCACTGTTCCGTTCTTTTCTCTCTCTCTCTCTCACTGTTCCGTTCTTTTCTCTCTCTCTCTCTCACTGTTCCGTTCTTTTCTCTCTCTCTCTCACTGTTCCGTTCTTTTCTCTCTCTCTCTCTCACTGTTCCGTTCTTTTCTCTCTCTCTCTCTCTCTCTCACTGTTCCGTTCTTTTCTCTCTCTCTCTCTCTCACTGTTCCGTTCTTTTCTCTCTCTCTCTCTCTCACTGTTCCGTTCTTTTCTCTCTCTCTCTCTCTCACTGTTCCGTTCTTTTCTCTCTCTCTCTCTCTCACTGTTCCGTTCTTTTCTCTCTCTCTCTCTCTCACTGTTCCGTTCTTTCTCTCTCTCTCTCTCTCTCACTGTTCCGTTCTTTTCTCTCTCTCTCTCTCTCACTGTTCCGTTCTTTTCTCTCTCTCTCTCTCTCTCACTGTTCCGTTCTTTTCTCTCTCTCTCTCTCTCTCACTGTTCCGTTCTTTTCTCTCTCTCTCTCTCTCTCACTGTTCCGTTCTTTTCTCTCTCTCTCTCTCTCACTGTTCCGTTCTTTTCTCTCTCTCTCTCTCTCTCTCACTGTTCCGTTCTTTTCTCTCTCTCTCTCTCTCACTGTTCCGTTCTTTTCTCTCTCTCTCTCTCACTGTTCCGTTCTTTTCTCTCTCTCTCTCTCTCACTGTTCCGTTCTTTTCTCTCTCTCTCTCTCTCACTGTTCCGTTCTTTTCTCTCTCTCTCTCTCTCTCTCTCACTGTTCCGTTCTTTTCTCTCTCTCTCTCTCTCTCACTGTTCCGTTCTTTTCTCTCTCTCTCTCTCTCTCACTGTTCCGTTCTTTTCTCTCTCTCTCTCTCTCTCACTGTTCCGTTCTTTTCTCTCTCTCTCTCTCTCTCACTGTTCCGTTCTTTTCTCTCTCTCTCTCTCTCTCACTGTTCCGTTCTTTTCTCTCTCTCTCTCTCACTGTTCCGTTCTTTTCTCTCTCTCTCTCTCACTGTTCCGTTCTTTTCTCTCTCTCTCTCTCACTGTTCCGTTCTTTTCTCTCTCTCTCTCTCACTGTTCCGTTCTTTTCTCTCTCTCTCTCTCACTGTTCCGTTCTTTTCTCTCTCTCTCTCTCACTGTTCCGTTCTTTTCTCTCTCTCTCTCTCACTGTTCCGTTCTTTTCTCTCTCTCTCTCTCACTGTTCCGTTCTTTTCTCTCTCTCTCTCTCACTGTTCCGTTCTTTTCTCTCTCTCTCTCTCACTGTTCCGTTCTTTTCTCTCTCTCTCTCTCACTGTTCCGTTCTTTTCTCTCTCTCTCTCTCACTGTTCCGTTCTTTTCTCTCTCTCTCTCTCTCTCACTGTTCCGTTCTTTTCTCTCTCTCTCTCTCACTGTTCCGTTCTTTTCTCTCTCTCTCACTGTTCCGTTCTTTTCTCTCTCTCTCTCTCACTGTTCCGTTCTTTTCTCTCTCTCTCTCTCACTGTTCCGTTCTTTTCTCTCTCTCTCTCTCTCTTCCTTTCTTTTTTCTCTCTCTCTCTCTTCCTTTCTTTTTTCTCTCTCTCTCTCTTCCTTTCTTTTTTCTCTCTCTCTTCCTTTCTTTTTTCTCTCTCTCTTCCTTTCTTTTTTCTCTCTCTCTTCCTTTCTTTTTTCTCTCTCTCTCTCTCTTCCTTTTTTTCTCTCTCTCTCTCTCTTCCTTTTTTTCTCTCTCTCTCTCTCTTCCTTTTTTTCTCTCTCTCTCTCTCTTCCTTTTTTTCTCTCTCTCTCTCTCTTCCTTTTTTTCTCTCTCTCTCTCTCTTCCTTTTTTTCTCTCTCTCTCTCTCTCTCTTCCTTTCTTTTTTCTCTCTCTCTCTCTCTTCCTTTTTTCTCTCTCTCTCTCTCTTCCTTTCTTTTTTCTCTGTCTCTCTCTCTCTTCCTTTCTTTTTTCTCTGTCTCTCTCTCTCCCTTTCTTTTTTCTCTCTCTCTCTTCCTTTCTTTTTTCTCTCTCTCTCTTCCTTTTTTTCTCTCTCTCTCTCTTCCTTTTTCTCTCTCTCTCTCTCTTCCTTTTTCTCTCTCTCTCTCTCTTCCTTTTTTTCTCTCTCTCTCTCTTCCTTTTTCTCTCTCTCTCTCTTCCTTTTTCTCTCTCTCTCTCTTCCTTTTTCTCTCTCTCTCTTTATTTTTTCTCTCTCTCTCTTCCTTTTTCTCTCTCTCTCTCTCTTCCTTTTTCTCTCTCTCTCTCTCTCTCTTCCTTTTTCTCTCTCTCTCTTCCTTTTTCTCTCTCTCTCTCTCTTCCTTTTTCTCTCTCTCTCTTACTTTCTTTTTTCTCTCTCTCTCGTTTATCTTCTCTCTCTTCTTCCCTCACTATTCTTCTTTTTTCCTTCTTTTACATCCTGCCCATCATCTCACTCTTTCCTTCATTCTCCGCCTTTCTTTTCTTTTTCTCACCCTGTTTCCTTTCTGCCTTTCTTTGCAAGATCTTCAGATCCACAGTAGAAAACAAAATTCATAAAATAGACAATATTTTACATGAAAAAATATTTCTAAAACGAAAATATTTCCTCTAATGATTTGCGACAACATTTGCATATTGAATATTCCTTAATGCAGTTCGATAATCAAATATCGGTCACTTTATCTGTTTTTTTCCTTTCATGCTCAGGTTTTCAATTCTTAAACTTTTACATTTAATTATGTTTGCTTTTCCCAGAAAGAAAATGAAACGGTTAGATAACATTCCTAATAAAGAGTTGATTTCAACAAACTCAAACGGTAAACGTTACAAGTGTTGTCGTATTGAAAAACTGTTGAAATCAAATTAAATTCATAAGCTGTTTACTCGGTATTACGTTTCTTCAATTAGTTCTGAGGGGGATTTCATCAAAGTGTTAAGTTACCTCAAAAGATGTTGTGTTTTATACGCCCCCGAAAAAAAATGCATACTTCTGTTTATTCCTTTTAAATGTCAACAGGCTGTTAAAATATCAATTTTCTGACGAGACTATCAATAATGAGCGTTTTAAATCTAAAACCTTATGAAATTCGTATCTATGAATTTCTAGAATCCATATCTAATCTTTTAACCGGCGTAGGCCCACGTGTAAGTAGATACGATTTCACGTAAACTATTGAAAGCAGACCGTGAATGTCTTCTGCTGGATTAATGGGGGAGAGGTTGAAATAAATACAAACGGATATTTGAACCATTTACGACATTCTGACGGTACAATTTACAATATATGCTAAATAGATAAAGTCTCAACAAAGGAATATTTGAATAATGAAAGATATTTATAGTCTGAAACTCCGGCACAAGGTCATTGCAAATGCAGCACCAGAATGGATCTGGCTAGAGACGTCTGAACGTCTCCGCCTGAAATCTGAAATTTTATTAACCATTTATTTCCTTTCCCTCAATATATGTAGGAACAGGATTAGAGGTTTATACTTTGTTTTCAGTTTAGGATTGGGTTTCTGTTCCCTTCTAAATTCTTTTCCTTCTCTTTCACTCCGAGTATCCCCCTCCGTCCTGGGTATGACGATAAACTACGTCCAACAGCAAGGCCTCTGATCAGGAGATTTTGAGGAGCGTGGAACCACCTCTTAATTGCTGGTGTTTCCAGGACCGCCTTGACCCGGGCTGGCAGCTATGGGCAAATAGTTAACCCCGGAACTGGGGTAAAAAACACTATGTAAGTGTAAAAATAGATTTTAATACCAGAAATACTTTTTGGAGAAAAAAAAAACTTTTACCAGCTATACATTTTTGAGGAAAAAATTATTACCAGAAATAGATTCTTGACGAAACAAAATATTACCAGCAATGAAAATTTTGTCGGCCATTAAATACTCCATTTGTGTTGATATGCCGTAAAACAAACCAAACCAAACCAACGCAGTATCCCCTTGCGTAGAGTGAATTGATTAAAACGTCCATCCTACATAAACACATTTACAGCTAGGAGCCGCAGTGAAAATAATGACAATGTTTTATCTCAGAGTTTTAAACAATTCGGTAGCTATCTCTTCGCATACGGCAAAAATATAAATTATTTTATCATTTAAAATACATTTACTGAATGAACCTCGGTTTTCGAACAGAAAATTCGAGGTGAAAATGCCTCGCTTATCGAACAAAATTTCGGTTCTCGAACAACGTAGCCGAACCAAGTTAACCCGAACGGAATCATTTCTGAATCGAGCCGTGTTGTATACATTCGTGTGTCATGGCGTGCTTTTCTTTCCCAATTTTATTGTACTGTGACATTTTTCTCTACGTTGATTCCTATTGAAAAATAGTTTCGGTTTACGAACCTTTCGGGTTATGAACGGCCTTCAGGAACGAATTAAATTCGTGGACCGTGGTTCCACTGTACTAGAAAATCCACTGATCTAAGTACAGAAGTCATAAAAATGTTGTACGTTTGAGCTTATACTATTTTCCTGTTACTCAGGGGTTGTTATCAGATAGAAAAGGATATTACACTTGGCGATACTTTTGCACGTGCACATGGATATTTTAATTCAATGAAAGACCTGAAATATTTATTCTAATTTCTTTTTAATAGCTTGAAACAAATCTATTAATGAATGATTTCCGAAAATTTCAATAAAATCGTTCTTGAATTTTTTAGGATTTAAATTAATTTTTTTGTCTTAATGATTTTATTGATCATCCCAGGGTTAGAGTTGTAAAAACGGAGAAAACGCAGTGTGCCACGGACAAAAAAAAAACCCAGCTCTTCTTTTGTTAAAAGGTGAAGTAGACTGAAGGCCTTAGCCGAAACGTAAGGATAAATACGGTAGTGACGAGAATATTTGTCTAGAAAGGAAAGCTGTAAATAGCAACAATAACTCTCCTCAAAATTTAAGACAAGGACCCAGCTTGAAGAATGCGTTATTTGACACGTTGGGAAAAAAATCAATACGAATGAAAATGCTGTTTGAAAATAAAATCTGGGAGAATATGACATATGAATTTGTATAAATCCAAAAAATTTTGGGTAAATGAATGACAAAACGGAAAAATTCGATGTAACACATTTCGTCCTTTTAAACGGACTTCCTCGGACTAATATATATATATATATATATATATATTTAAATAAAAACAGACGACTTTAAGGTTCCATGTAATAAATTATTTCACCACGGCCCTTTTAAAAGACTGCGGATCATCAGACTTTATTTCCAAAGGTTGAAACGAAAAATGAAAAGAAATTTACACACTTTTGACGGTCAGTATTAAGCATATGTAAATTGAGGAACTGAGGGGGGAGATACATGATTGGATTTGATGTAATTTAATATTTCTATTCTTTCATACTTAATATTACCTGAGGAGGTCCAGACATTGACACGTTTAATCGGTTAACTTAACGGAAGTTATATATTGATATAGAAGGGGGAGAAGAGAAAAAAAACTAAAAAGAAAAAGAGAAAAGGAAGTCATGAGAGAAGGTGTCACTGACTTTCTTTGGAATGAACGAAATATGTAATTTTTTTTTTGCGAGAGAGAGAGAGAGAGAGAATTATATGCATGTCAGGTTTGTGGTGAAATTAAGATGAAAATGTCCCGATATAAGTACCGAGAGAAAATATTGATTATGAAAAGAGGCTAAATTTTAAAATCTTTGGTGTCTGACGTGTCCAGACGTAACAGCTCAACCGATGTCATTCATTTTCCAATCGCTGTTTTTTTTCTTACATTTTTTAAACCAATATTGTTTTTTTGTTTTTTTTAAACATACCACACTGAGTCAACAGATTTTTCAAGAAAAATAAAATGTTGTAAGGACCTGGACACAATTATACCGTGAATATTCAAAATTCAGTGTACTTCTATATCGAAATTGCACTGATTCCTGTGTTTTAACATTTTTAAATTTAAATTCTAGAATTTAGCGTCACTACATCTTCAACGTTTTATCTTCGTGTCTAATTGTAACTGGCGTTTTCCCTTATATTTTCCCCTCCCAGACACAAATTTTTGTCTGTGACTGATAAATTGTCATCTAAATGACGCGAAAATGTAATTAACACTGACATCTTATTTTAACAGATACACAGGCTGCGATGTATAAATTGTCGTCTAAATTACGCAAAAATGAAAATAACACTGACATCTCATTTTAACAGCTATACTTACCAAAATAACACAAAAATATCCTGAAATAGTAAAAAGTAAATTCATTCAATAAAACCGCCATTGCCTCCAATAAAACCGCCATTGCCTTCAACCACGGCCTCCAGTTGACTTCGGCATGTTTAAGTTGGTGAATGCTGCCATAATCTTTACCTTCAGTTCATCTTTGGCTTTACAAAGAGTTTTGTTTGTCTCTCGCTCAACGGCGCCCCACATATAATAATCAAGGGGTGCAGTTTGGGGATTTTAGGTGGCCAAATGTAAGGGATGGTGTGGAGGTAGAAATTTTCTGACAGACGTTGACTGGGTTCTCCTGCTTTTGTGGCATAGTGCAGAGTCCTGTTGCCAGACATAGTCTCTTCCAGCAGTCACCCTCTTATCCAGGGCAGCAATACCTCAAGGCACTTCATGTGGGTCTCTGTGTTGAGTCTGGTGTGAAGATGAATGGAGGCATAACGTCGCCATCACTAGTGATCACACCAAACACGATGATATTGACTGGATATATCATCCAACTTTTCCGAATCCTCTGCATTGATCTCAGATTGACACCCAAACATTCTGAAATGTTCGTATTGGAGCTTCCGGTGCGAATTCCAAGCAGTACTGCGTGACGTTTCTAAATTTCTGGTGGAGTGAAGTATGTTATGGTGCTCTTTTTTTTATCTCACAGACGTTGCCCAACTGACCTTAATATACCGCGCAGTCGAAAAACGAACATAGAGCATGCAAGAAATGAAACTATAAAATGGCGGCAATTTACCCATTGCATCCTGTTATATATAATTCCATCAATAAAAACGCTTAGTCTGACGAAGCGCATTACATTGAGCTTTTACATTTTGCCATTCAATAACGCCAAAACAAAATCTGTCCTCAGCCTGGTGTTATGTATGGCAACTTGACTGAAAATAGGTTTATATTAGTACTTGTTGGAGATCGTAAATTCTGTAAAGCGTCAACTTAATGCAACAGTTTCCCCCGTTATGAAATGGATTTCTTTAAGCTGCTTGCTTGTAGAACTGATTGTCATGTAAGCAGATAGCCTACCACCGAGCAATGAATGCTAGTGCAACTATTAAGTATGAAGATGGCTTCTTGGTCATAAAATATGTAAATGGTTAGTCATTTTTCATTTCTTCCTGGGTTGACGTAGTTAGATTCACACAAGTTGTGTCCAAAGTAATCAATCCTAGTAAATATCGGATTGATAAGTTAGTGCTGAAGGCAATCAGTTATTGTTGATAAGTCCCTTGACCTATGGATATAAAATCTTCGAGAAGTCGTTACAATGCAGGTCACAGGTATCTCTACGCCTAAGTGGGCCCCCAAAGTATATTTTAATAAATTTTTAAGGGATGCAAATCTGTGGATTCAATTCTAAACCTTCAACGGGACCATTCTCGAATGGTCTCACTATCGGCCTGGAAAATGCAATGTGGCCAAATGTATAAGTGACGAGCTCTGCTATCCATTCACAGAAGCTCCTCAGGTAGGTACGTCGCTATCTGCCCCCCCGCTCCCGTCTTTTTACCTTCGATATGTCTTGCGAGTGTCAAATTCTCCAAGCTTTCCTTCCTCATTAAGACTTTTTCGTTTCTTACGCGCTCCATTCATTCTCAGCATCTTTCTGTAGAACCGCCATTTGTGTTGACTCCAGTTTTCTTACCCGTATTAAATGGGTTGTTCTCCTTCGTAATACCATCGGGGTTGCTTCAATCCCTACATTTCGGCTAATGTATTCTTGGGCCTTTTATATGAGATATGGTCATAATTCTATGAATCGTTCGGACCATATTCTATCCTTGTTGGGTTACCAATGCAAACATTGATTTAGAAAGAAAAAAAAACACCTGGCTTTCTCTCAGAATTTTAGCAAGACTTCGATAGTTAGACATGGCCCTCTCGATAAACTTATTGCTAGCCATTTTTCTTTTTCTGGTTCATTGCTCTCTACAGCCCTTGTTAGGCGTATTTCTTTATCTGTGATTTCTTTTGAATCCAAAAAGAATGATGCTTATTTCAACGATCTCATCCTTCGCAAGCATCCACTATTGATCTTCGGAAACTCACTTACCAAAAACACTTGATAATTTTATTCTTAACTTGCCTTCGTTTTTCCACACGATCGACCAGAAAAGAACAAATATAAAAAAAAAAAAATGTAGATAAAATATATATTTTTACTTGTTTTATTCAACCTATGGAAACAATTTCATTTGATCACATATGTGTGTAGAGTAGCATGAATCGATCTCATAGATGCATTCCTCATCTAACAGAATATAATCGACGTTAAAAACATTCTTCTTTGCAATTTCCGCCTACCAATATTCTATGAAATTATTTATTCATTTATTTGTTTGTTTTTCAGGTAAGTGCTTCATCAGTCATTTGTAAATGCATCCTATTTCAAATGTCATGGAAATTGTTGACCAACGTCGTTCCCTGTCAACTGGTTATCATGTTCACTTGATTGTTAACCGTGAGGTAAGATTTTTTTTTCTTTTTATACACATACACGTGAATATATACATATAAATTATATATTATTTAAGTTTTACTATGTCAACGAACACTCGTTGTCACTTTTGTGATGCCAACGAATACTCGTTGTCACTTTCGTAATGCTCGTTGTTGTAGAGACTTTGTAATCGCAGATACAACTATAATACGCCGTTTGACTGGTGTCAAAGGTCTTCGAATAACACGTGCACTAATAGTACTTGCTCGATAATACTCACTCGGATAGTAATCCGTATAGTGACCAGTATAGAGAATAGTACAGTGAATAGAGTAGAGAATAGCGGTCCGTATAGTGATAGAGTAGATATAGCGATCCGTATAGTATAGAGGATGGACTAGAAAATGCGAGCGTTAATCGTCAGCTACTTCCTACATATATGCGTTTCCTCTATCGTTACGTGGTCTACTTAATTCAATAATGGGATCGGCTGTCTTTGCTCATTGGTGATCTATGTTCAAGCTCATGTGTGGGCAGTGAGACTTTTTCCTATATAATAATTCGAGGTGGAAAGTCTTCTGAAAGAAAATGTTCCTCCCGACAGGAATCAAACCTGTATTCCACATTTAATCTCGGTAACCACGTTTAAGCCAAGCATTCATTCCATTTGTCTCTTAATTGGTGAGCTACTCTCTGGTCCAGCTCGTTGAATTTGTATTATGGTGTGTGGGGTAACCAGTCATTGATAGCAGTGAATTGGGGATACTTCCCAGGACTGTGGCGATCACTCGTGGAGTTTGATACGAATCGGCTTTAACCATCTGTCACATGCACTCAACAACCACTGATGGCCGTACCCGAGCTAGGTCGATTTTTGAGACTGGTGTAACCTTCAAGAAAACTCTTCAACCAGTCAGTTTTTTTCGGACCCTGTGCTGTTGCCTGATACAGCACACTTTCATTTTGAAGTCGTTCAGCAGGAGGACTCGAATAATGTTCATAGATAGAAGTCATAGAAGATGGACTTGATAAACGGAACAATATGTATGAATGTGTGGGCATGCGCCTTATTTGTGCTGGAACATTCGAGAAAATAGCCAATCAAATTTCTTTTTAACACCTATAGAATTTTCTCATTTATCCATCTCGCGCTCTCTCTCTCTCTCATATATATATATATATATATATATATATATATATATATGAATAATGTGTGTGCGTATGTATGTATGTTTAACAGGTGTAATATTCGAGGAATCGAGACCTTCTTCATCCAGTCTTAGTTGCCGTGAACTGGTAATGTCTTGAGAATGTCTGATGACTGGATACCCAACATCCTAATATACAGCCAGTTTGATCAGGGATACAGAAATGTAGGACGCCCATAGCTTAGATACAGAGATAAGGTGAAGAGCAACTTGTCAGCTGTCAATATACCTCATAACACCCTCGGGCGCTTAGACTTTGAGCAGGTAGAGTGTAGATCAATGTCTTTGTGGACTCAGCTGTTTTCAATCAGTTAGTCTGAATCGTCTTCAAGAAGCGAGAGAAAGATCTAAAATGTCAGTTAATCTAACAGTGACTTCATCCCACAATCCTCACTCTTGCTCTATATGTGGCCTCCTTTGCAAATCATTTGCGGGTCTTAAGTGCCACTAAAGATTATCGCACAAAAGTTCATAACTGAATCAATTGGTTAAGTTGTCAGGAACTCGTACGTCAAAACCAACGGGATTGTCCTTTATTTATATACGTATGTATGTTATTATTATAAACTTTCTTTCAGTGGTTATATGTATTTGAGTTAACATCTCGGTTGTTTTCTTAAATAGTGCAATTAATCTCAACCAGCCTAGATCTAGAAGTCAATCTAAAGAAAAATGTTACTTCCAACAGAAAACTAATGTAAAGTGGTGGATTAAAAAAGTATAAGAGCAAAAATGAAATAACATGCTGTTGCTCCATGCTGTTGCGAGTCAATCGAGGACAAAAATATGTGCACAACGATTAAAATTATGGAAATAGAAGTTACAACCAGAGAAACAGTAGATTGTTTATAGACTCTGCGGCCATTCCTTTTGCTTGCAAAGAGAAGGCTGCTTAGACTTAGTATAAATGGCTTCACAATTCTCAGTTGGTAATCTGAATGCGCTTTGCTGATCATAACGATTAATGATCGTTTGTAAAGCTTTAATAAAATGTTGTACCCCCACAGATATTTATTTATTTTTGAAGTTATTGATAAGACGTACATTTTCTAATAGAAAAATGACGAAAGGCACCATTTTTGTTTAATAACCAGCTAGAACCATAGGCGTCTGCGCTACTTTTCTCTGCTCGTGAGTAAGATATATTTGGGACAGCAATATTACACGAAAAGCAATGAATAATAATAGTAATATTAATAATAATTTTATATGGGAACATAAAGTTGGTGGTTATATAAAACAATAGGACCATTAACCTTTGTTCAGTATAAGTGCAAATGTTTATAAGTCAGGTCACTTTCCACTTTTTTATATTTCGACCTATTGATCAGGGTTGAGTGTAAATAATCTGTTAT
The DNA here is from genome assembly GCA_964036315.1 of Acanthosepion esculentum. NCBI lineage: Eukaryota > Metazoa > Mollusca > Cephalopoda > Sepiida > Sepiidae > Acanthosepion > Acanthosepion esculentum. The sequence goes on along the minus strand of OZ038476.1, from coordinate 109,051,715 downwards.
TCCCCGAGCCAAAAGCGGAGGCCAATGGTCTGGACTTGTGAGTCTTTATCCTGAGATGGACAATTTCCTCACTGATGAGGAAAAGGCTTGAAGCAACGGTGAATGAATGCCGAGAATACCATAGAAAGAACATGTGAGGCACGAAGAAGTTGTTTTTTTACGGGGGAACCGTTGGCAGCAAAGAAAGTGCAGCTAATGATACGAAAGAAGGAGCGGCAGCGGTAGTTTGGGAGGGAGTGTACGAAAATGACGAATGAAAGATGGCCGGTTAGTGTAACGGATATCGGCGGGGAAGGCTGAATCGCCGAACACACGCATTCTCCTGCACGGGCACGAGAAGGCACACACACACACACACATGCACACACAATCTTTCTCTCAATCTCAGACACACAATCTTTCTCTCTCTCTCAGACACACACAATCTTTCTCTCTCTCTCTCAGACACACACAATCTTTCTCTCTCTCTCTCTCAGACACACACAATCTTTCCCTCTCTCCCTCAGACACACACAATCTTTCTCTCTCTCTGACATACACACACAATCTTTCTTTTTCTCTCTCTGACATACACACACAATCTTTCTTTCTCTCTCTTAGACATACAGTCTCTCTCAATAATGCTCGCGCGCACACACATAAGTTTTTTTTACTCTATCGCCTTCCTTGTAAAAGCACGCACTCAAACGCGCGCGCACACACACACACACACACACACACACACACAATATACGCGCCTTTACACTTTCTCTGTCACACACGCGGACACACACTTTCTTTCACTTTTCTCTCATGCATACTGTAAGTATAAATTCCATATTCAAATATCAGCTTCACTAAATCTCATATGACATATGTATAAATAAAATTAAATATTCCACTTATTTTCCCAACTCGGAGTTTCACAGATATGTTATCCGTTAATTAA
>OZ038476.1:109040787-109048287 GCA_964036315.1 Acanthosepion esculentum | reverse complement strand
TACACACCCGCCCACTACACTTTTGCCTGGTAACAATCTCCTGCAGATACCAGTACAAAATTCTCAGTGTCCTCGTTTCTCACCTGGTCTGACCTCTCTTTGTGCTTTAAGAGAAAACCCTTAACAGTCAAAGAAAATCAACAAAAATAGAAAGTACTCAAAGCCACTTAAATTTATTTTGATTTGAACACCAGAAGGAAAGAAAAAAAAGACTCTTGTATATCAACACTTATTTTATTTATTTTTTTTAGATCGTAGACACCACCACATGTTTTAATAGCTGGCAAGCTTGTCTCGCTAGAACACTTACGACTACGTATTGAGTTTTATCCTCACAGGGTGCCCCAAAACATTCAACCGCGTGACATATCTAAGCTATGCTTTGAAAATCACCTTATTTTTTTTTAGATCGTTCGCTTCTCTGGGTGTGACGATAAATTACATCCGGCAGCCGAGCCTCTGATCTGGAGAAGGGAAGTTTTCAGGAGCTTGGAACGACCTCTTAAGTGCTGTTGTTCCCAGGTCCACCCTCGTATGGAGGTAGTAGCACCATTTAGGGACCTAGTTATATGCAAATAGTGAAACATAAACAAAAATAAACAGATCATTTTTATGATAAAATGACCAACAATAATTTTTTATAGCAAAATGACAATGGAACGCTAAAAAAATATAACAATACTTTTTTATGATAAAATCGCCAACAATATATTTTATGATGTCGAAGAGGTATATCTTAAAAATATAGCTTTACTTTGAAAGTATAAAATGATGTTCAAAATATCTGTCGTAGAAAGCAATTACGAAAAAATATTTATATTTCGGCATTAAATAATCCCTTGAGGTTGATATACCACCAAACAAAATTATCCAATCAAACAACCAACAAGAAAGTAATATTTTATATATAATATCGTACAATTTAAAAAAAATCTAACTGTATTACAAAATATTACTTCAACAAAACAACAATATAAAATACGCAGATATCACTGCCTGTATTATTTATATTCACACAAACATGTATATTCACAAAATCTGAGTATCATCTACCATGGATTCAATTATGAAAGCAGAATAAAATATATCATTTTTATTACTTGTAAGCTCCCAAGAAAATTAAAGATGTATATGCACAAAAGCTGAGTATCATCGACCATGGATTCAATTATGAAAGCAGAATAAAATATATCATTTTTATTACTTGTAAGCTCCCAAGAAAATTAAAGATGTATATGCACAAAAGCTGAGTATCATCTACCATGGATTCAATTATGAAAGCAGAATAAAATATATCATTTTTATTACTTGTAAGCTCCCAAGAAAATTAAATTTCAGCATTAAATGACCCATTGATATGCCATTAAACAAATCAAATCAAAAAAATTATCTTCTCTTTTGCACATCTTCACTATAATGATTATTATTCTCTAAGCGTTTTCTCAAATAAGATGTTAATATCTGTGTTGTAGCATACCTACTGACGATAATGGCTATGTCCCCATTCATATAAATACAGTAGTAAATACTGTATGTTTGTCTTCAGTCCGAGACGTCTCCAGCTGTACTGGTCAAACTCTCTGCCTCCGGGCAGAAAGGATCCCCAGACGAGGCTATGTCGAAGGGCAGACTCTAGTCTCTGGAAACAGCTACTCGACCTCGTTTTATACGGGGATTACGGGGAATTATGGGCTGAGCCTACAGGTTCGGATACCCCACATTAAATTCAGCCTTGTGCCACATCTGACCGCGTGGAGCGTTTGGTAGATATCCTGCAGTTGGTGATGCATTGTGGAATTCACTTGACTCCCTTCTAGCAGTTGATTACTTCTACGCGCCGCTGGCGAATCTTGTATGTGTTGTTCTTGTCCTAAGTATTATCGTTCATTACCAACCTTCGTGTGATAATTCTATTCAGTAACCTTCCCTAGATTAGAACAATCTGGAAATTAATGTATGGATAGTCGGCCACAGCCAGTAATATTACGTATCTTGCAAATTTTATCTAAGTATTCATCACTTTCAGGGTTATTAAGAGGTTTATATTCTGTAAACAGTTTCACCGGATAATCAATAGAAGTTTTTCTTTATCCACGTCTCTATTATGTCAGTAAATGTACCAAGGGCACCAATGACAATTGGTATGTCTGTGTTCTTCACCATTCCAAAACCTTGCAAGTCTAAACTCCAATGCATCACAGTTGCGTAGTTTCTCTTCTCCCTTTTGCACTACACTTGTATCAAAAGGATGCGATGGATCAGTGATTAACCCTTTTTTCTTCTTTCTATTTTATCTTTCATCAAAATGACTGGCTTGTGGTACTATCGTTATCTGCATTATAATGTACAGCAAATTTGATATTTCTTTAATCCGGGATTTCTCTTGGTTTATGACTGTACCATTTTTTTTTCTTGCTTAAATTCCCGCTTCTCACACAACTTCCTTCCAATGGATGATTTTGCTAACTTCATCACATTTCTAGCTTTTATACACATTCTGAATTAAACTTGGCTACCTCGTTGTCGTCGTCCTCCTCATTGTTATTATTATTATTTCCTGCATTTGCTTGTTCTCAATACATCATTGTTATATATATTTTCTGGAGATTGCGCAAGCCTCTACGAACCCCTAGCACTCTCCGTATTCTTAAAGATCCGAGTGTCTAAGCGATTTCAATCTTTCCTCGAATTGCGTCTCCTTTTCTCACCTTACTCTCTTGAGAATTTGTTCCATTTGATTAATATATCTTACTTATGAAGCCACGGTTAACATAAACACTAATATATATATATATATATATATATATATATATATATATATATATATATAATGTGTCTGTGTTACACGCATATACCAACAGTTATTATTTATACATATGGCCCAATAGAAACACTGCCGAAAAATGGAAAAAATTCTATGGTGAGAAACTTTATAATGGCAGTGTCCATGACGCATATCAAATGTTAGAAACTCGAGAAAACAGCAGAAGGGATTTGAATTTATTCATGTGGGGAGAGAAGGAGGCATTCAAGTCAGAATTATCTTATTTCCGATCAATTCCCACAAAAAATTACCTTAGGAAATGAAGAGCACAAAAACATAACAATATTGTGTACACTGAAATTTAAATCGGAATAATTTTATTATTGTTTTTACAAGAGTAAATTTGAAAGGAAGCAAAAGTCGAAGAAGAGATCAGCAGCAGCAGCAATAATAACAACAACAACAACAATAATGACAAATAGGCACATGCGTGAAAATTTCACGGTTTTCGTATCTGAAGTTTTTTGATGAATCAGAATATTTAATGAATAAATAACTTCGTTGCTAGTTCCACGACTCCAAATTCCCTTATTGCATCAGTAAATATTTGATCTGAAGAACTTTAACCAAATATTGCAATAGCAATCATAAGTATGAATGCAGGCCATTATTAAAAGGGTACAAATAAAAGGTTAAAAATTGACAAGTTTGTCCATCTCACTGAAGCAGGCGTTAAACACCTTCATTATTGCCTCCTCTCTATTCTTCCTTTTTTTTCACTAAAACCAAACGGTGACCCTGATATGTCTTTTCCGCCTTTCCTCACGATCAAAACGGAATAGTCCATTATTTATGAGGTATTGGCAAGGCGTTTCTTCTCCCTCTTTTTCTTTCTCTCTGCCACTGAAAGCAAACAGCGTCTCTGATAAGTCTTTTCCGTCTTTCCTCGCGAGCAAAAACGCAATAATCCAAAAATAATCCGGAAAAGTTCATTATTTGTGAAGTAATGGCCAGGCGTTTCTTTCTTATTCTTTTTTTTTTCTCTCTCTCCTACCGAATCCAAACAGCGTTGCTGATATGTCTTTTTCATCTTTCCTCGCGAACAAAACGCAATAGTCTATTCTTTATGAGGTATTGGCACTGATTAACTTAAGTACTAACTGACAAAAGAATAGTCAAACTTGTAATATGATAATAACAATAAATGCCCTGATGCTATAACAAACATGGCTTTTACCGTCTCTGACATTAATTGATTGAAGGTATTATCACGTATGTTTTTTTATTAGTGAATTAAGGTGGGCTACAAAAAATATGTCGGTGATTACCATCGATTTCCTTGACCATTGCTTGGTCTAAATCAGTTGGTACTGGCCCTAAGACCTTTTCTGGATTTTGAAACGAAGTCAAATTTTATTATTAATATTTTTACTGAGTAATTTTTGAGCAGTTGTTTTTAAAATATGTTTTAGCTGATGCATATGACATAAATGAAAAAGGTATCTTCAGTGGTTAGGAATTAAGGAAATCTTTCTTGACAGTATTTGGCTATTAGATGTACAATGTAAATTCATTGCTAATGATTTTACTATAAAAATGCATTGAATACAACGAAAGAATGGGTGTAAGGGATTAATAACTAAGCAGCCCTTGCTGACACAATACGGCTATTAGACGTATAATGTAAATTCATTGTTAGTGATTTTGTCATGGAAATGCATTGGAAATAATGTTAAGAGATTGTCAGTGGCCAGGAATTAACACAAGCATTTCTGACCGAATAAGGTGATAATATTTATTAGGTAAATAAATGTCTTATTAAATTTTCATTACAGAAATGCCTTCAAAATCAAGCTAAAGGAACTGTCAGTGGTCAGGAAATAATGTCAAAATTACCGAGAGAATGAGACTATAATGATTATGTAAATAGATTACAAATAATTTCACGACTTACAAATTGGGGAAAAAGGGACTGTCAGTGGTCGAGAATTAAGTCAAGCTTAACTTAGAGCAGAGAAGTGTGTGTTAGTGTTGAGTCCTCTGGAAATCTGTTTAAGAAACGTTAGTTAAATTATCTTCAGGTAACAGCCTGTCATGTAATCTGATGCCATTGAAATAAATACAGGCGTATGTTGTACAAATAAAAATAAATTATCTCAATAAATTATATATATATATATATATATATATATATATATATATATATATATATAAAAGGTCTGATCAAAAGCTCCCCGTATTGGTGCTATACAAAATACCTATAATACATATGAATGATTTCGGCATTAATAACCTTCGAAGTAGTCTCCTTCTGAAGCAACACACTTTATCCAGCGTCGTTTCCATTGATGGAAGCATTTCTGGAACTCCTTTTCGGGATAGCGGGTTTTTCTTTTCTTTCTCTCTCTTGTATTTTTATTTTGTCTAACGGCCTGAATATTTCCGCGTTACGTGTCCTAGAGATTTTAACTCTCTCCTGATTTTAAGTCTAGGTGTCCTTTTTGTTTCCATTTTTCTTAAAACTTCCACGTTGATTACAGGATTAGTGCATAGTACTCTTAGTATCCTTCTGTAGTTAGGGAAGCATCATGCCTACAATTCAGGTAATAATACCTGTTACCTTTTTTTTTTTAAATATTGACTTATCTCTTTCTGGGCGTTGCCAATCATAACTCTCCACGGTTTCCTTTTCTTTATTATCTGTGAATTGCCTTAACTTCTTGCGAAATGGTTCGCCGTAGTTTGGAATTCAGTCATCCTTCTCTGAAACTAGTTGTCACCGTAGGCTAATGAACACAATCTACCTTATTTAATGCGGAGGTTGTCGTCGACTTACGACCTACGCGACTTATGACTGTTCAATTTTACGACCACGACCGCGAATTGGTATGTATGTCCGCCTGGCCATTATATTTTCGCGTTTGGCAGCGTGAGTGTTTATTAGCTCGGTGAAAGAAAATTTCTGTCCAATATTTCTATGTATTTTGATTTGTTTTGCTACTAAAATGTTGTGTGTGTGTTCTGTGCAGTTTTTCACTCTGGTGCCCCAACTACATGAATTTAAGTGTTCGACTAGACTAGCTAATGGTTCCCACCCTTTCACCGTTGAAATAGATAAACGTAGCCGCCACTTCTACACCAACAGCTTACCGCCTGTGGAACTCCCTTCCGTTGAATTGCTTCCCTGATAACTAGAATCTTGAAAAATTTAAATGCAACGTCAACCGCCATCTTCTGATGTCTTGAATCCCGTTCAATTTTTACACTTTCCTCATTCCTCCTATACGCAGTTTTTTCTTTCACCTTCACTCTATGTGGCACTCCCATCTTCCTTGGGGTGAAATGTTTTTTAAAAAATATTAAATATTAATATTAAACCAACGGTATTGTAGAATGCAGGTTTAACTTAGACCTAACGAAGTTTAAAAGAAGAAACAAAACAATATGTAGAGAGATAATACAAAAGGTATTACACGTAAATAAACCGTAAAAATTATTTAAAAGATACAATAATGCTGAAATAAAGATTAAAAAAAAAAGAAGCAAAATTAACTACAGGCCGACTTACGAGCAAATCTATTTACGACCTATCGGTCTTAACCAGACAGAAGTCGACAACGACCTGTATAATTAGGGAAAGGGAAAACAGATTCATGCCTTTGCCAGATGTATAGGTGCGAAAGTGAACGCAATAGCAAAGCCCGGAATTTGAACACGGCTCGCTGAATCCACTTGGCGAATCGATAATCCTTAAACTACCCGCGCATTCTTTATTTTAAGAATGTAATATGTCGGCGTTCTGTGTTACTTACGGATAATCCCTTCTCTCTCCCTCTCTCTCTCTCTCTTTCCCAGATAATAGAAATTGAGATCGGAAAGAGTTAAATGTTTATTTTTCATTCATTTTACATTTGGAAAGTGTTCAGATTGTCTACGAGTATGTTCCGTATTGATAACAAAGAGGGCAGGGGGGGACGCTAAAAGAAACAAAATAATAGACTGTCAGAAACTTGTTATTTTGAGAAATGACTGGAGGAAAAGGAATAAAAGAAAAGAAAAAAAAAGAGCCTACACTTTCTTTCTTTGTAAAATTCTACTCGGAAAACACATTCTTTCTAAGACATCGTATTACCAATAATAACACTACCCTGAGAGTAACATGACGATAGATGTGTTTTAGTCTCTTAAGAGATGATCACTCTTGGCTAAAGCTATTGGTATCTATTGTCTGGTAATTTAGTTTCTAGAAAAAAAGAAAGCGTTTTCTTACATCATGTAGCCAATATTGATTCTCTTGTGTCTTAAATTTGGAGATAAAGTCATTTCAACATTACAAATATTTAGACTTGTTTTCTTTTCATTTGTTGAGCTGATTTTTTATTGGCTGATTCATTCTTAGAACAAACTGAAAGAGAATAAAAGAAGTTGTGTCTATATATATATAATATATATATATATAGATAGATAGATATATGTATTAGTAGTAGTAATCTTAAAAGTATAAGAAACTATACACGTTCGGAAAACCTTCGGTGTCTTGATTTGCAAATAATCAAACCAATACCAAAACGGGAAAAAAGTATGAAAAAAGAAAGAACCAAGAACATGTACATTAGCCGAAAATCGTCCAGTATGCAAGTCCAAGGCCCAAAGAAAAAAACCCCGATACGAGTACACAAAATAACTAAATAAAGTGCTCAAAACAATAAGTAGAGCAGACCTAGTTAAACCTAGAG
>OZ038476.1:108998287-109033287 GCA_964036315.1 Acanthosepion esculentum | reverse complement strand
AAATAATTCATCACACACAAGGCCATATTGACGCTTCTGAACCTAAAACCATGAAGTGATGGATGGGCAATTATTTTTAAACTATTGTATGGAGTCTATTTGGTTATTTTGCTAACAAATATGGTTTATTTTGGGATATTTTTATCAAATTCTTACTGCAAAAGACCACGGGTCAAGAGAGACGAATCACAAATCCAAGATGGTTTCTGTTCAAGGGCAGATAAGCCGTTTCTGTTTTATTATCCGTTTTCGCCAGTGTATATCGCCACAGGATTAGGTGGTAAGATATGAAGTTGTCATTTAAGAGGAAGAAAAGGGGCGCTAAAATTTTACCCCCAAATTAACACAGCTTTTTCTCCTCGTTTTGCGTTGCCTTGAGGTTCCTGTCTTATTTTCCATCCACTAGAATAGATAAACAGGGTGGAGGCAAGGGCACCAGAAATGGGCACGGACCCAAGAATAATGATGAGAATTGAATGTGATCACTGGAATCTAATCGGTGTTGTTTTTTTTTATATATATATATATAGAGTGTAACCCGGATATAAGAGTTGTCGGGACCGGAGAAGTCGTATCTTATATCCGGGTTTCTCTTATATCCGAGTTTCTCTTATATCCGGGTTTGGTCTATTTTGTTTAGGTAAGTATGGCTCTAATTTGGGACCAGAGGAAATCTATCTTATATCCGGGTTTCTCTTATATCAGGGTCTCTTATATCCGGGTTACGCTGTAATTTATTTAAACGAATATCCTTGTCTTTGTTATTTAGATAATATCTCAGTTTCAGTTATTTTTCTTTAGTAACTCAACTCGCCATGTCATTGTTCACCTCTGTTGTTGCCAGGTATTGAACTCTCAACTCTTAGGCTCGAGTCACTGGGTTACTTCAACCAACGCTTTTTACTCACTGAGTTGTGGGTTCAATACCTGGCGACAGCAACGGGGACCAGAAACTTGGAGAGTTGAGATACTAAATGGAAATAACTGCAACTGAGATATCCAGAAAAGGCATGGCACGTGGAAGTAGAACAAACGACCTCAGTGGACGAAATAAAAAGGTTCGTCTCAAAATTCCAACATTAATCACCTAAAAAAGGCTGGAGCGTACATGGGACGAAACATCGTGAATATGACAATAAAGATGAGGACAACAGCCGGGACAATGTAAATAATGTATGTAAATATTTTCATGGCAATTGTTCTGATTAATTTTCCTCTATGATATCTAGAATTCCTGAATTCAAGCGTAGTATTGGGGTGGGGGTCTTATATCTGAGGTCAATATTTTGCCAATTTTAACCAACTTCAATACCTATGTAAAATGCCAAAATACGTTAATTACTTTACAATGAAATAGTTTTACTTATATTTTAGAAGTATTTTACAAAATAATTTTTGTTAGATTCGGACGACGGCGCTAGTAATAAAAAGGAAGAAAAGAAAGATTCTAGAAACTTATTGAAAATTCATGAAACAGTATCTTTACGTAATGGGGTTGTGAAAGAAAAACTATAATCCAAATGAGACTTAAAAACATTTTAGATATCAGAATATTAAAACATCATCAAAATATCCTTCGCTCGTTGGAATTTACAAGACCGGCCAAAATGTATTGATTTGCTGCCTCGACTTATACACGGAGTTTGAATTTTTGCCAACTTCTCGGACATAAATTTGAGGGGTCAGCTTATATTCGGTTTGATTTATATATGAGCATATACGGTATATAAGAGCAGTTTTCCACTGTTGATGTATACCTAAAGCCTCTAACCATAATTAGAAAAGAGGGCTTGGAAAATTTAATACTCACAGGACATACTGAAGGAATTTGGGCCAGAAGGGAATAACGAGTAGCCTAATAGAATAGCCGAAAGCGCTTGAATATATAGAATATTTAGAGTTTTTACTCACTTTAAGTCCAGAAAAGAAACATTTGTTTGAATGCAAACAAAAAATACTAATAATTGAATAACATGTTTAATCGTAGTACCTTGTCAATTGTCTTTAATGAAATTCATATATATATATATATATATATATATATACACACACACTGATAGAAATGTAAAAGGAAGATTGAAAACAACCGCTCCTAAAAGGTATAGACAACAAAAAAAGTGCTCAATTCAAAATCGAATATGTAGAGCTAAGATATTTAAGAAAAGGCTAAAATGCTAGCCCACCTCGCAGTCCAGGTTTCGACCGTAAGGTCTCCTCAGGCAAGTGGAAGGGAGTTATATATATATGTGTGTGTGTGTGTGTGTGTGTGTGTGTGTATATGCGTGTATATATATATATATATATATGTATATATGCGTGTATATATATATATATATATATATATATATGTGTGTATATATATATATATATATATATTTTTCTTCGACGATTTTTCTTGATCCATCATATCTGCTCACGAAACTTATCTACACAATGTCAGTCAGTTATGTGCCTTGCCTGATACATGACTGACTCGGCAGATTTTTTTTTTCCGCCGTAGGTTGTCATTTCTTTCTTCGGTAGACCAGTTGCCATCCAATGTTATAGAACCCGGTCTTTCTCAAGAGTTTGTTGCACATAAGTGAATGTAATGGATCCGACTGGAACTCGTCTCTCGCAACATGCAATTAAATGGATTGAGTCCGATTATTATTTAATATATCTTCTGTTTATACGTTATTTTTATAGATGCAATTTATTTAGGTAAATAATATATACATACATATATATATATATATATATACACATATATATATATACATATATATATATATACATATATATATACATATATATATATATATACATATATATATAGTTAACACAAAAGAATTGCCTTTTGTCAGATTTGGTTACGCCTGTGTGTGTTTTCTATTAAAACAGAAGTGGAAACAGAAAATGAAACTGTTCACAACAAATCAATGCACCTTATTTTACTTATTCAAGAAACCTAGAAATGCAGTCGATATGGACCTGAGAGAACACTACGAAAGAAGACCGAAGCAGTCTTATCGATCCGACCAACTGAAACATTAAGGGGTTTTACTTGTACAATTAACATACGAACTGGAATCTCTGTTTAATATGAAACACATAAACCTGGTCGATGTAACAGCGGCTTGCAATACATTATCTTCGCTGGGATACGTCGAATATTAGCTGCTTCTAAAACTGTCTTGCCTGGGAACTGATAGGACTGGAGGGGGAGAAGACGAAGAAGAGGGATGACAACCTATAGCGGTATTGTCTTTCAGGGAACTTTTTTTTTTAATTTTATTTATTTATTTATTTATTGGTTATGTGCTGAGTAAATTTAAGTTATTGACGTTTTCGACGCAGATCCCCAGTTCTGAGAAAATTGACTTTAACCAAAATAGTGCAATAGAAATAATTTGCTTTCAATATGTTCTTTCCCTTTTAAAGGAAGGAAAGTGTGTATGAAAAACTTATTTGGAGGACTGTTAACATCTCCCTTCCACACTGTATTCCTATAAGCACATCTGTGTTACTATCTATCCTATTACAACCGTGCTTGTCTCTCCCAACGTTAGTTCGCACGACCGTTATGCCCTGCCAATATCTCATAAATAAACGGACTATTCCATTTTTGATCGCGTAGTAAGAGGGGAAAAGACACTAATTGTTTTTCAGTGAGAAAATTTTGAAAAAGAAAGAAAGGGAAGATAGAAGTGTTTAACAGCTGTTTCATTGAAATGGGGTAAAAAAAGGTGCTAATTTCAAATCTTTTCATTTGTACCCACCTCTTAAAATAACAACCAGCGTTCATATTTGTGGTTGTTATTGATATATTTTTGTTAAAGTTGTTAAACTCAAATATTTAACGATTCGATGGGGGAACTTCTACGGATATTTTATTGCCGTAGAACTCACCATGATCTTATTCAATACAAAACTGTAGAATTAAGATCCATCAGAAAATTCAAATAGAAAGACCGTGAAATTTTCACAGTTCTTACTAGTTATTATTATTATTAAGCGCACGCGCATACAGCGCACACGCGTACAGAGAAAATTGTCTTAATATTTTCCTTCCATTCTGTTTGTTCCTTCGTGTATACGTCATTTTGTCGTTGTTCCACTGTCTATTCTTACGAGTCGACAGAATGCAATGATATTCAGGACATTATTTTATACATTTAAATCACTATAATTATTATTTTCCCTTCCGTCTTATTTTAACTTTGAATTTCTATTGTACTCAGTGGTAGACAGCATGAAATGAAATGCCTTTATATGCAAATCTATAAGTTACCAAAGTAGGTGTACAGACAACTGATGGCGGGAGACTTTATTATTATTATTTTCTTTTTTTTTTCGTGTACGTATTTTTATTACGTTATCTATAGGAGGATATGTGTATCATAAAAATCTTGGTATTCATTCTTTGGAAGAGATATAGCATACGCCACTAAAATAATAAATGTCCCCCCTCGCATATGTATAGAGATAGATATGAACGGACTGAGATAGATATATATATAGACAAATAGATATGAACGGACTGAGATAGATATATATATAGACAAATAGATATGAACGGACTGAGATAGATAGATAGATAGATAGATAGATAGATATGAATGGACTGAGATAGATAGATAGATATGAATGGACTGAGATAGATAGATAGATATGAATGGACTGAGATAGATAGATAGATATGAATGGACTGAGATAGATAGATAGATATGAATGGACTGAGATAGATAGATAGATATGAATGGACTGAGATAGATAGATAGATATGAATGGACTGAGATAGATAGATAGATATGAATGGACTGAGATAGATAGATAGATATGAATGGACTGAGATAGATAGATAGATATGAATGGACTGAGATAGATAGATAGATAGATATGAATGGACTGAGATAGATAGATAGATATGAATGGACTGAGATAGATAGATAGATATGAATGGACTGAGATAGATAGATAGATATGAATGGACTGAGATAGATAGATAGATAGATATGAATGGACTGAGATAGATAGATAGATAGATATGAATGGACTGAGATAGATAGATATGAATGGACTGAGATAGATAGATAGATAGATATGAATGGACTGAGATAGATAGATAGATAGATATGAATGGACTGAGATAGATAGATAGATATGAATGGACTGAGATAGATAGATAGATAGATATGAATGGACTGAGATAGATAGATAGATATGAATGGACTGAGATAGATAGATGGTGATACTTTTGCTTGCTATCTACAAGATTAAAAATATCTACACCGTACAAATCTTATTTTGGCATAATATCTACATAGTAAAACAGATGCTATTTTTGCTTGTTATCTTTTCCTTGTAGGTAACAAGCCGAAGTAGCACCAGTTTTACTCTGTAGATATCATTCCAAATTAAAATTTGTACGGTGTAGATATTTTAGCCCATGTACATGCTGTTTATCGCTAGAATATAAATAAAAGAATTTTTTGAAATATTTTAATTACATGTTCTTTGTTATAAATATGTTATAATATGTTTACTTATGTACATAAGAAGCCAAAGTAGATATTTCTTCCTTGTAGATAACAAGCCGAAGTTGAACTTCATATATATTTGTTTAGAAATTAATATACTGCTAAACAAAAACAACCCACCAACAAATATAATACTCGAAACGCCATATTTAAATGATTATCATTTAAATACCATGTTTCATTTATTAATCTGCTGTAATATTCTTCCTCATGTTTCCTTTGTTTGTCCCTGTATATCTACGGTACGCTCTTTTATGTATTTTACGTTGTCTGGATAACTTACTGGGTAGAGAATATTTTTTTATGTAAACGACACGCCATTAATGAACAGTACTAAGTGCTTGCCTGTCACATTGAAAGAGTTACGGATTTATTGTTCGTCGAAGGCATTAACACACGCAACGAACATGACTTTGAATGAGGAAGAAAGCCTAACAAGTGCGTTTTATAACAATGACAAAATGTGGCAGATTTATACGTCCTAGTAAGTGTCTCTAGACACAAAGTTACTCAAAGCAGAATTGCACAGTCTCCTATAAATTAATGGTTCGTGGTGTAGGTAAGAGTGAAAACGTTTGATATATTTATCGAGGAAGTTAAAGTTGGAATTATTTACTGATAGCTGGATTGGCAGTAGGAATTACTTACTGGTTGTTGGAGTTCACCTGATTTGTACTCCCTGATATTTAGGCTGCAGTTGGATTTTGTTCGATGACTGTTAACATCTCCCCTTCCACACTGTATTCTTATAAGCACATATGTGTTACTATTACGCTATTATAACCGTGCTTGTCAGTGTATTGATCCGCTTGCCTGCCTGAAAGAAATGGGGCACAAGGATGAGTTCAAGCTCTCTTGTGTATCTCCATTTTACGGACGACTCGGGTATTAGGTATTAATCCTAGTCCTGTCCCGAAAGATAGATATTGAATGGAGGGACGCCAATCCTTGGGGCTCGAATACCTTAACCCCGATACTGCTAATACCTCATAAATAACTTTTTCATTTTGATCGCGTGGTAAGAGGGGATAAAGACATTAGTTGCTTTCAGTGAGAATATAAAAGAAGGGAAGGTAGAAGTGTTTAACGGCTGATTCAGTAAAACGGAAAAAGTTGTCAATTTAAAATCTCTTCATTTGTACCCCCTTGCTTCTTGAATCAACGACCAGTTTAATATTTATGATTATTATTGCGATATTTTGCGAAATATTTATAGATGCGATAGGGGAATTGTTACGGATATTTTATTGTCTTAGAACTCGTTCTGAGCTTATTCAATCATTAACTTAAGAATTAAGATTCATCAGAAAATTCAAATAGGAAAACCGTTAAGTTTTCACGGGTACTTCTAATTAATGGTTAAAATAAAACATTTAATTATTATTATGATGACGATAGTAGTGAAAGAGTTATCCCCCTTGCATATTCTTTTTGGGTGCTTAAATGAGTAAATACATTTTATTTGAAGAGTTGGAAGAAACTAAAATTGAGTTGTGCTGATATCGTTACCATTGCGACACTATGATCAGGATGTTTTGAGGCGCGTGGAACCACCTCTTAATTGCTGTTGTTCACAGGTTCACCCTGACCCGAGGCGGTAGTACCTGTTAGGGCTCCAGCTATGGGCAAATAGTTAACCCCAAAACTGGGGTCCTGGTGGTCCTGTGTATCACGATAAACTACATCCGGCATCAGGTAAGGTGGAGCTCGATAGCCTGTGAACTTCTCCGGATATTCTATTGTCGTAGAACTCACCATGAGCTTACTTAAGAATTAAGTTTCATCAGAAAATTCAAACAGGAAAATCGTTAAGGCTTCACTAGTATACATAGATTTTTTATCATGTACAGTCATAATTCCAACAAAATTCTAGCTATACATTCTTTCTCATCACAAGTGTATCCTGGAAAAAATAAGTTCATAAACACCATTTTTATGTAGATCAACATATAGTTTGACATCAGGAAGGATATCCGGCTGTAACAGTTAATAGGCCACATATAAAAAGTTTCTGGCATGATAAATTCTAAATATACACACGATTGTTGATTCCTTTATCCTCTTTGCTTAATAATAAATATTAGCTGAAACATTCGGCCCTGCTTCATGCCAATTTTCAACAGAAAAGCCTTGTTGGCATTTAGTAAATACTGCAAATGTCTGGTTGGATGCTTGGCATCTGTGACTAGAACCACATCCTGTCTCAGACAGGGGACACATTAGGGTATCTGGTTACCAGTGGGTGGCCCAAACTGCCTCTCATGTGTCAACACTTTCCTGTTTTTCTTGTGCTCTTACGTAACGGGGAATCGTCAGATGGTCGACGTATTAATAGCCATCTTATATTGACTTGATCAATTTAGTCATTACACACATGTATATGAGGCGGGATAGTGAAATGATCTCGGCCTAAACCTCATCCAAAAACTTGACCAAATGACCAAAAATCACGGGATTTTTTTTTTTTTTTTTTTTTTTAGCTTTTATAAAAGATTTTTTTTATTTTTTTTTTATTTTTTATTCGTTCTTTGAGTAGAAACGTTCAGCATCCTTTTGCACTTAGCTGGTTGATTTTATATTCAACGCCCCGACAGACACTATTTGTAATCATTTGGTCCGCTCATCAGGAGGTATCAGCAATTTTACTGCCGATTTTCTCATTTTCGTTATTTTAATATTAAGTTAAAAAATAATTTGCACACGTTGGTGTTAGGTTGATTTTTCTTCATTGTGTGTGCGCGCGCACACCTTTACAATTGTATATGTGCGCATTTCGTAGCTATTTCTGTTTTTCCTTTTTAATTATTATTTTTATTTATTCATCTTACATTTATCCGTTTGGTGGGAATAAGGGAGTGAAAACATTGTCCATTTTCCCAAGCGTTTTCGACCACTTCTTTAGCTATTTTCAGTGAAGTTTGTTTCTCTTCATGTTTTGATCTATTTTTGTGTTGGTTTGACTACGAGTAGGAGCATTTATTGTGAGTTTTCGCGTGTTTATCGTGCCTGGACTTCGAGTAAGGGTTTTTCTATTTTTTAAAAACCTTTCAACATACCATTTCCACTGTTAAATAAGGTGAGGTTGATAGTAGTAGAGAGAGGTTTAATATCTGGATATTAAACCTCTCTCTACTACTATGCCTTATGGCGAGATATTTTCGGTAATGTCATTTATATAGAATTTTAGTGTTTACAGCCAGAATTTTTATTAGGGATTCTTGTAAATTGTAGGTAGTCAGTGGAATTTTTAGCGGCATAGCCACTATAGGTTATTTAATACTGAAATCTAAATAATTTGAACACAATTTTATGACTTCAGCGAAATACATTTTGAACGCAATTTTATGCTTTCAACTACAGATAAAATGTATTGCCAGTTATGTATTATCAGTCTTTTTATATAAAAATGTATTTCTGGTATTTTTATTATTAAAATGTATTATTATAGTGTTTTTGTTTGGTTGGGGGGGGGGCTCGCTATTTGTCCAGAGCTGGGACTCGAACAGTTGTTACCACTCCTGGTCAGTGTGGACCAGGGGAGAACAACAATTAAGAGGTGGTTCCACGCTCCTCAAAACCTCCAATCCGTGCATTGCTGCCGGATGTTGTTAAATTGTGGGTTGATAGACGCTTTTTATGGTACTTTGATCTGATATATATATATATATATATATATATATATATATATATATATATATATATATATATAGGCTGTCTCTTCGTTAATCGGGTATGACTATTTTTAAGACTCATTATTTTTGCCTATGTCAGAAATGCCCGTGCAAAATGTACGTCTCATGTAATTTGCACACTATTGCAGAGAGCTTCCATAATCCAGCGACAGGCCGAAGCAAGATATATGGTTTAAGAATACTAGAATCAGTTACATCAGGTTTTCCTGCTACTAGTCATTTTCTAGCCAAGAATGGCCTACAAGGCATCAGGTTTTTTGTTCTTCTTTTAGATGAATTGCCATAATGTGATTTATATATATATATATAACAATTTTATTATTTTGCCAATTTACAATGCTGCAGTAATTTAAATTGTACGTATACATCATCGAAATACATATTTGTTGAAAACTATATACAAAATAATGTACTAAACATAAACTGAAATATTATATTACAGAAATTAAAGTTAAATATAGTCATATCACGCTGAAACTCCAATCCTCGTACGATCACCGAAGTTAAGCGACGTCGATCCTGGGCAGTAGCTAGATGGGTGACTACTTGGAAATATTAGATGCTGTAAGCTTAGCTGATGTAATGGATAGCGGCTCCTAATTGGTTTCGTAACGCGCAAATACCCTTGGACACGGTATGAATCTTCCCTCCCCGAGCTACGAGTTAATTAAAAGACTTGTATCAGCAATTCAGTATAGCACATAAAAATCTTACAATCTAAAAATAAATGTTGGCTTTAAATAACCTGCAAAAGGTTGATAACCCATAAAAAACTAATTAACCACTAAAGATAAATATGAATTAATATGTTAGAGAATAAAAGAAATTAAATAAATAAATAAATAAATAAATTAAATAAATAAATTAAATTAATAAATAAAATAAATAAATAAATTAAATAAATAAAATCACTGGAAACGCTACAAGTAGCCGATGGATTGCGGGATATACAATGATTTTATAAGCCTTACAAGAGATTTACACGGTTTTACGACACAAAACTCTCAAGTTCTGGGTATGACGAAAAACTACATCCGGCAGCTAGGCCTCTGATCGAGAGCTTCTGAGATGCGTGGAACCATTTCGTAATTACTCGTGTTCCCAGGTTCCAGGGATGGTAGCATCTGTTAGGGTCCCAGCTATGGGCAAATAGTTAACCCTCAAACACTATGAAAGTATAAAAATACATTTTTATAATAAAAGAACCAGCAATATATTTTTATAAATAAAAACTGCCAATAATACAAATTTATAGAATTACCAACAATACAAATTTATTGCAAAGTGACCAACAATACAAATTTATTGCAAAGTGACCAACAATACAAATTTATTGCAAAGTGACCAACAATAAAATTTCTAGCAAAATGACCAACAATACATTTTATCTATAGATGAAGCCATAAATTATGTTCAAAATATTTAAATTTCTTCATTAAATAAATGCCCGTGCAGAGGTGTTGATATGCCGCTAATCAAAATCAACCAGACAAAAATTCTCGTTTCAAATGATTGTTGCATTTTATGTTAATATTGCTGAATTTAACATTTATAGCTAATGTGGAACTATTTCTACATAATACTTCAAATTAAGTAAGAAAAATAAGGAGAAATTAGTTGGAATTGCACATTCTCACACGTGTTGAGGATGTTTTGTTGTTCATGTACTTTGTAGACCTTGACACGTATCTTTCCCTGCTGTTTGCCATTTAGGCTTTCCAATGTGCAGGGTGTTTCCACTTAGTTTGTTCACATTAGCATAACGGTTGCGGTCATTACCTGAAAGTTAATTGAAGTTTTTAGTATTATTATTATTATTATGGAAGATATACTATACAAATTTATATATCAGACGATTAGTGGTTTTAAACGAACGCCAAAGTAAAATAAAATAAAATAAAATAAAAGTTAAATCCCCCTAAGTAACACGTTTCGTCCCTGGAACGAACTTCTTCAGATTAATAATGGTCTTATTCAGAAAGCGAATCTTATATATATATATAGGCCCTAGGGCGAAGAAGAACCACAACAAACGCCGGTTATAGTTTTATATCGAAAACGTTAAAGATACAGAGACGTTCAGTTTTCAAAGTTCGATGTATGTATAACTTAGCCGAAAAAAAGTGTATAAATTCAGTTTCATGTGTTTAGTTTTTTTAATATAATTCTAATCACCGCTTTTTAAAACTAAACAATGCCGAGGAGTGAAGGTAGTTAAAGAAAACGGTGTCATGTGAAAACAAAACTGTCCTTTCGATATCTCGTCTTATTGCGGGCAAGTTTATTCAGGTTTGCTCAAGTTTTTGACCATCTAGAAATTGGTACGAAAATGAAGTAAATTTTCTCAAACGTTTCATCGATTTTCTCTTTCTGTTCATGAAAGAAGATCCTGTTGGTTGTTTTTGACTCGCGGCATACCAACCATTTGCAGGTTAATTAGTGCCGAAATTTAAATATTTTGTACACAATTCTACTTTATTTTGGGAAATAATAATGGTTTAGAGATGCAAGTTTTACTATTTAACACATATCTGGAGGGAGAAAAGGTCGATTCATACCTTTCCAAAAGTTATTTGCGCGTATAAATAACGAACCAAACTGGAATTGGAACTCGGCTCTCCGATTAACAATTCTGAGCCATTAGATATTACACAACCCGCACATCCGAAATTCCCAAGCGGTCACCCGTCCAGATACTGAGTAGGCCCGACGTTGCTTAACTTCGGTGATCGTACGGGAACCGGAATTTTTCTAGTATATTCTTGTTGAAATTTCCGCATAGACATTTGAACTTTGACATCAGATGACATGTAGTGTCCTTCCAATATTCAGAATCCACGCTCTACGGAGAGAGTATTAACGAATTTGTATTCTGCGCTTCTCATCCTTTCGGGCGTTTGTTGATGACCATATCGCCTTGCTTTGTTGTGATGCAAAAAGAAAAGTATTTTTCATGCCTTGTTGCTTTCTGGGTATGACGATAAGCTGCATCCACGTCCTGGGTAAGAAGATAAACTACATTCAACAGTAAGGCCTCTGATCAGGAGGTTTTGAGGAGCGTGGAACCACCTTTTAATTGCTGCTGTTCCCAGGTCCATCCTGACCCGGGGTGGTAGAACATGTTAGGGTCCCAGCTATTGGCAAATAATTAACTCCCAGATTGGGGTCAAAACACTATGAAAGTGTAAAAATAGGTTTTCATACCAGAAATATTTTGTGAAAAAATTATTACCAGCAATACATTTTTGAAAAAAAAAAATTCTACCAGTGATACATTTTGAAGAAAAAATATTACCAGAAATAGATTTTTTTGAAGGAAAAACTATTACCAGAAATAGATTTTTTGAAGGAAAAAAATATTACCAGCAATACATTTTTGAAAAAAAAATATTACCAGCAATAAAAATCTTGTCTGCATTAAATAACTCATTGAGGTTGATATGCTATAAAACAAACCACACCATGTCTTATTATACCTTGTTTAATTTCTAGCATGCCTTCATTTCTTTCATCCATCTGTGAATTTCGAATACAAAACACGGACCTAGTAATCGTGACTAACGAACGCTTTTTACTCGAACGCTGACTCACAGCGAATCGGCACTAAGTACATTTGAACATGACGACCAGGAGTCCAGTACCTCATTTGATTCGTAGAACGAAGACTGCATGTTCTGACGGCGTAGCACCAGTCTGTGTGTCTAGGATACGATAGCTTGACAGAGTCCATCCCTCTTCAAATTGGTTTTGAATTCAGAGTTCTTATTTTTTTTTTAATCCTGTTGCCCTACTAATGCTAGAGACCAGTCTTCTCTGCTTTCATCCAGGACTGAGAATTGAAGCAAGATGAACTTCTGCCTTTTTCCAGAGCTATTAGTGCTAAGTGGTCGGAATAGGCTCGGTTGGAAACTGAATTCAGTGCGCCGGTAACCGTTGCACTATTCGAACTGGACTTTACAGAATAAATGTCCACGTATATTCTTGTTTCCACCGTTAGCGACACCACGCAGTAGGAGACATTACACTGAAATCAACCCTCGGAGATTCTGTATTAAAATTGACATCTCTCTCACTCCCACTTACTCACTCATTTTCTTCCTCATTCTCTTTCACCCATTCACCCTCTTACAACTTTTCTCTCTTTCTTTTTTCCTTACCTCTCTCTTCCCCCTCTTTTTTCCTATCCGCTTTCTTTCTCCGCTGTGTCTTTCCTTCTCCTCTTTATATATATATATATATATATATATATATATGAGAGAGAGAGAGAGAGAGTGAGGTGTCTGCGTTCGCGCACACATACAACGAAGATATATATTCCTTGCAGCCTTGCAACTGAATTCACCTTTGGTGTCGGGCAAAATTCAATGGAGTCACTCAACTTGCTTTGTGTCTAACTTTCATAATAATCTTTTTCTTCCTTTTGTATTCTTTCTTTCTTGAAGCATTAGGCTCTTGTGTGTGTCCATAAAGATGTGAAAGCCATTAAGTGACCAAGACACTGTTTATACTCTGCTTACTCTCTTGTTGACACCTTGCTTAAATCTCTTTCGAATGTCACTGAGTGCACTCAGTCTATTGCTCCCATTCAGACAAGTCTGAGACAGAATCTACTGACTCGGGCACCTGCTGCGTTTTAAACACATTCATCGGCGCGGTTTGCTTGTTAAATTTAAGAGCTCTGTTGATAGTTGCTCAAAACACCTATTTTCATTTTAAATGCTCGCAGGTTTAATTTTCTTCGCTGTATTTTGGGCATTTACGTTGAAGGGTCCTTGCGGATTTCATAAATATTAGTCAACGTGGCTGGAAGCCATTTTGAACAGCTTTGAAAAAAAAGTGTTCTTTTTTAATAATACTGTTGACGCTATATCCACGGTTTCAGTTAACCGCTGTCGATCGTAGAATTAATTAATAATGGTCTCATTAGCAGCAGTGTTGTGATGCCGGCAGCTTGGACATGGTAACATGTTATGTGCCATGCGTGATACACGCTTAGGCGATCATGTATCTTTCGATACATGACTGATGAGGCAGATATTTTCCCGCAGTAGGTTGCCATTTTTTTTCTGCCGTAGACCACTTGCTATCCAAGGTTATAGAACCCGGTCTGTCCTGCTATTTACCCATCGCTGGGGGGAAGAAGAGGATTCATACCTTTCCCAAGGGTATTATCACGTAAAACTCTTGGGAAAGGTATAAATCGAAGACTTATAGTCCTTCCTTTTGAAGTGCAAAACTCTCGACTCGATAGGAAAAAAACTGACATTGCTACGATATGAGTGAATTAATTCTCTGTTAATTAGCTTCTATTAAAATATCTATATATAATCGTTTGTTAAACAACACTGACAATGTACTTTAAGTTATTTTTAATTACGTTTTCCTTTTTATCACTTGAAACGTTATTCTTTTTTAGTGGAAACCCATATTTGAATAGACGCTCCGTTTATTTTAAACAGTATATTTATTTTCGTATATGTTCATGAATATTCGAGGCTAAAGAAACTGTCGGGTTAATAAATAAAAGAATCCATTATTTCTTTAGACATTGCTTTGTTTACCTTTGAATATGAAACTAAGCAGATATTAATTTCGAGAATCTGTGACTAGAGGGAGTTGCGATTTAAACGCACTATTCGGCCTTGCTTGATCGGCAACACCCTTCGTGGCCAAGTCGTTCCAAAGCAGTGTTTCTCGAACCTTTTCTCTCCTGTGGCCCATTTTTGATGTTAAAAAAATTTCACGTCCACATAAGCACAAATAGAAATTCCATTTAACAAGAAATACATTTTACTTAGAAAAGTAAAATATAGTGGAAAATATAAACACTGACTAATGGCTACAGTGCTCCTTGTGCCTGCAGGCCCATTAAAAATATATATCAGGTCCACATTTGGGCCTAAATATCCACATTGAGAATCTCTAGTCTAAAGCAAGTCGGATCTAACAACGGTTTCTCCTGCAAAGGGGGACCGCAGGTTCGAATCCTGTCGGAGAGCGCTTGTTTTCTTTAATAAGATTCCTCGAATATTCAAGCCGGTAAATGAAAATAAATACATTGTTTAAAATTAACGGAACGTCTGCTTAAATATGAATATCCATTAAAATAACGTTTAAACTGATGAAATCTAACAAACCTTCACTACTATAATCAAACCATATGTCCGAGTAGCTTGGTTCTAAGAACTGGGTTAATGTACGCCGAAGACGGGCCACCTCAACGGGGTGTAATGGTTTGCAAGCGAAAAAGTGAGTTCCATCCTTACTGGGTGCCGCATACTTCTGGCCTTGTGCTGCATCTAAGCTACGCTTAGAAAATCGCCATGCACCGAAGACGGCGGTAGAGTCCGCTATAGTCCAGCAGAAATAGCGTACACTTATTTTATGCTAAATTACAATAATTAGTATCTGAAGTACGAGGCTAAACCGGATAATAGTTCAAAACTAGTTTTATTGGCAATTGAAACAATTACTGACTATCGACGGTGAGCTGATCTGCTTCATAAAACAAACCATAATTATATACACTTTAAAAAAAATTCTGTTGTTTCCTATAGCAAGTCATTTCAGGACGAAAGCGATTATGGCTGCCCCAAATTTAATCCTTTTGTCGCTAAAGTTTTCACAGTTTATCTTTTCTCTTTGTCCTTATTCTGTTTGTTTTGTTTTTTAATGACATATCAAGTCCTTATGGGCCATTTAATGCCAAAATTTAATTTTCTTATTGGCATTAGTAATTTCTATAACAAAAATGTATTGCTGGTAGTATTTTGTCCCTTACAAAAATGTATCCCTCGTAATATTTTTTACTATGAAAATGTATTGCTAGCACCTTCACTCTAAAATTCTCTCAATACACTTTCATAGTGTTTCGACACGAGTTTGCGGAGTCACCTTTTTAACCATAGCTAGTACACTAACAGGTGCTATCCACCACCGGGTCGATGTGGACCTGGGAAAAACAGCAATTAAGAGGTGGTTCCTCGCTACTCAAGACCTCCCGATCCGAGATCTTGTCAGATGTATTTTAACATCAGACTTGGGACGTCTTGTTCTGTCATTCATTCATAGACACACACGTAGATTACTTGTTTTCCCACTTGCTTCCCTCTGTCCCTCTAGCCGCTAATATGTCCTGTGAGTGTTAAATTCTCTAGACGCGCTTTCCTCATTATGTTTTACAGAAATATTAACGGTCTCTTTGTCATTGTAAATATGTTTCCTTTTGATATATTTGGTGTTCAACGATAGAACCACCTCTCCGCAGTTTCATTTTACAAATCTGTATTGTCATGTGAAAATTCTTAATGTCCTTCACGTCGTTTCAGTTTCATTGTCAGCGACAGCGGTCATAGGCAATTC
Organism: Acanthosepion esculentum; assembly: GCA_964036315.1. Classification (NCBI taxonomy): domain Eukaryota; kingdom Metazoa; phylum Mollusca; class Cephalopoda; order Sepiida; family Sepiidae; genus Acanthosepion; species Acanthosepion esculentum. The sequence goes on along the minus strand of OZ038476.1, from coordinate 109,016,711 downwards.
GTAGCAACTAAGAAAGGCAAAGTCAATTTCATTAGTTCCTGGTAAATTTCTTACGAAAAAAAAAAATACCATGAAAAGTAGAAAATATATTTTGTGGAAAAAATTATTCCGTGTGATTGCTTTTCCAGAGAATAGAAATATTTTTTTCTTTCTTTCTGGACATTAATAATAAAAAAGAAACAGTCATCTTGTCCCAAACGGTGATTGTTCCGGTTAAATTCATATAACAGAAAAAGAAAGATGGCAGACATTTTCTTTCTTCGTTAAGTTAAAATCTTCCCTTTGCATACCAAATTTGAAGACTAGAATGATCTCCTGTCTAGAGAGAGAGAGAGAGAGAGAGAAGACTAATTAACATTTTTCAGTTAAATATGAGTTACGGAAAAGTACTCAGCCCGACAAATAAAAGATTTAAAAGAAATTGTTTAATCATTTGAGAAGATTTTGGGAATATATATATATATATATATATATATATATATATATATATATATATATATATAATGCAGTGTTACATTAGAACATGTATATATCCACTACAAAATTGTACATTTTTGTTTCAACGTCAAAAAAGGGAAAACCTTTTTTGGACATCTCATCAGGTAGGGAATCACGGTTTTTCCTTTTTTAACGTTGAAACGAAAATGTGCAATTTTGTAGTGGAAATGTGCATGTTCCAATGTAACACTGCATCAGATAAATAAATCTTTACGGCTCTATTTTATGTATTGAGCACTATTTTTAAATTAATATTTTGAACGCTGTAATCCTACTGTTCGTTCTTCTACACTTTGAGATATATACATGTATACACACAAACACACACACACATATATATACAGTGTAACCCGGATATAAGAGAGTTGTCGGGACCGGAGACGAAGTCTCTTATATCCGGGTTTGGTCTATTTTGTTTTATTAACACAGGCTCTAATTTGGGACCAGAGAACATCTCTCTTATATCCGGGTCTCTTATATCCGGGTTACACTGTATATATATATATATATATGGGCAGCAAACTTTCTTTCAAACGTGTTTCGTTGAATATGACAGACAAGGAAGATTTCAATTTTTTTATTGAGTTTTTCTGGTGTTAAATTTTTCCTTTTGGTGAGGGTAAGGAGTGTACAATTTGTATGTAGTGTCTGTCGTTACAAGCGATGTCGAACACTTACATGGATAAATCCTGTAACCCAAAACACTTTGCTGTAAGAAAAAAGAAGTCTGTATAAAACATCTGGCGCCCAGTAGTAATCTTACTTTATTTAACAATAGAAACGGTGCTAAATTTAATTTCTTTTTTTAAATAGGACTCCGTCTTGATTTCCAGCCACGTTCCTTTCGCGGGGTTCGAAACAAATTCTGCTATAATAAGTATGCACTACGCAATTGCATCTTAAAAGACAACCGTGAAACAAAAAAATAACAATAATTGACAACAAACCCCTTGAAAAAAAGTTTCTAAGTTTATCTAATGTTTATACAGCTTTCTTTTTCGGAGGATTAAGGGAATGCAGAAAATGTCCGGGGTGGTTACTATCCTATTGAATGAGTGGGCCGAAAAGGACTGAGAAGGTCGAATCATAAATAATTTCCGTTTTTTGGTTTATCAACTTTATCATTCAGCTAGCATATAAGCCGCCCTATCGAAGGGCATTTAAGCAAGCTCCTGCTGAGGGCTCTTGATTGGGCCTTCATCATATTAGGTAAGAAGGATCAGATTTGATGGGCAAGAATAAACTACAGAACTCAAAATTGATAGCTGCATTTAAGTATTGCATTAATATTTAAGCTTAACTTTTAAAAGTTCAACGATAATTCTTCTGCCGCCACTTATTTTAAAGACAATTTGATGTACGTAGGTCCTTACTTTCCGTACAAACAATTATTTTTATTTCATGGGTGACTTTAGCTAGATTTCGCAATTAATTTCAATTATTCCCAAATTTGTTTCTCAATTATAAAAATTGTTTTCATAAAAAAATAAAAATTCGTCGCAAAAAATCTAATTTGGGACCAGAGAAAATATCTCTTATATCCGGGTCTCTTATATCCGGGTTACACTATATATATATATATATATATATGGGCAGCAAACTTTCTTTCAAACGTGTTTCGTTGAATATGACAGACAAGGAAGATTTCAATTTTTTTATGATTCCAAAATGGTATGATATGTTAGGCTACAGCCTCTAGGAGTAAAGTTGATAACACGGACAATTTTATTTTGAAACACTGTAATTTGAGAACAGTAATTTCTTCATTTGAAATGAGCTATTGAAAGTTAGAGAGTTGTGTTCTTTTAAGTTGAAAAAGTGTGACACACTGACATTCGCATTTATTATATAAAAGAGTACAATTACGTTTTAGTCAATTCTGTATTCACGGTTATTGGCGTTTACTTGCTGATACAATACAGATTATTTTACCTTTTGATTAATATCCCGCAAGATTTAAGGTGGAAACGTTTCTGGTGAATCTCTTGTGCCCGGTCTTCATCAGAGAAAACTTTCTCCATGAAGGTTTTTGGCAGCGATCTAAAAAAAAAGTAATACTCGATTGGTGCACGGTCAGGTGGATATGGCGGCTGGGGTAGAACAGACCAACCGAGTTCCCATTTCTTTTTTTCTTGCGCTATTCTTGCTGTATACATCTTTGCGGTGGTAGGTTAAAGGAATCCTCCGTGTATGCTGCCACTACCGTACAAAAACTAAGGTATATTAGTGTACTCCAAATTTATCATTATATACCATGTCTGATTTGTAGTTAGGATGATATATTTGTCACTACATTTAGTTACTAAAAAAAGATATTACTTATGAGTCAAGGTAATATATTGTGTTATATATCTCGCATATTGAGAGCTGATTTTAATAAAATAGTGCTCCATTTAATATAACAGAGCTAATTAAGTATACATTAATAAATATAGATATTATTTCCCACCGGTAGCACGATTGGGAGTTTCATGCACAAAACAATCTTTAGGGACAGTTTCATGCACAATGCAATCTTTACTATAAATCCCATCTAGTTTAAATAATATATTTTTTATAGTTTTAGGTTTGTTTATTTTTTTTAAAAATACGATTAATCCCCGCTTATTTTAGATATAAAATATAAATCCCGTTTATTTAAAATCCTTTATTTTATCCAAGTAATCCCCATAGAATGTATTGACTATGCAAGTATGGCATTAACCAGATATTTTAATTAAAATTTAAAATTAGGTAACGGTCGGTCTCTGCACAGCACCTGAAGATTTGCGTTGTGCGTGAAACTCGGAGTCGTCCTACCGTTGCTGTGTATATATAATCGCGTACACATTTCTTTGCGTATTCCATTTAGGTGTTTATATATAAAGAAAAGCAGCTTTGTTGAGTATGAATCAAAGCTGAACTGAGAAAGGAAAATTATTGTATGAAAATTCCACTTAGAGAAGGCTTTTTCGCTGTAAAACAAACAAAAATATCTTCAGAACTTAAAATATTCTTTTTTTTTTTTTTTTTTTTTTACATTGTTTAAACTACTGGTAGAATCCGGAAAAGCAGCCACCACCCTACCATAGATCTGTATCTGTTTTAAATAACCTCTGCGCCAAGATGCAGACATTTTTCTCTGCCTACATTTTTTTTAATTTTTCAGTCAGACACTAAATCATTGATTGACATTTCACTATTTACAAATTTACAATTGATGAGATTAAAAAAAAATATAATTTATTTTATTCGATTTTTGTTTTATTACTGGTTACATGTCACGTACGAATTTTTAATGTATTCTAAACTTATGCACACAATGTATCTATATGTATTATTATATATATAGTAATACATACATGTATGGTGTGTGTGTGTGTGTATATATATATATATATATATATATATATATATATATATATATATATATATATACATACAGGTACGATGTGAACGAATACAGAACACTTCCAACGTACGGAACATTGAATTTAAAGAGGCCTCAATACAGAGCAATATTATTTATTTTAGGATACTACAAGAACATGAAACAATCTCTCTCTCTCTAATTCTCTCTTTATCTCTCTTATTCTCTCTCTCTCTAATTCTCTCTTTATCTCTCTTATTCTCTCTCTCTCCTCTCTCTCTCTCTAGAGAGAGAGGGACTTAATAAAGAATGCGTGTTCTCCGGTAGGTTCGAACCTGCGCCTCACACACTAGTTTCCTCATGCAGTCAAAAGATTATTTAAATCCTTTTGCTATTGACGAATGCAAATTTTATTTAGAAAATGTCAGAAACCTTCATAATTTTGTTCTTCTGTTTAAAGCTTTAATAATGTATTTCTTGTTCCAGCGCCATTAACGAAGCCGCATTGTTCTTGTCCTATTTCCCATTTCATTCTGCTGCACGCTATAATTTACGAGTGCAATAGTTTCTTTTCTCGCACTTTTCATCTGTGCGACTCCCTTTCGTTTTCTTGCTTCCCTGTCATCTACAATCTTTAACATTTTAAACGTGACGTCAGTCGTCATCTTTTGTCTTCCTGGAATCTCTTATTTTATTCCCTTTCTTTTCACTCACTCTCTTTCATTCTCAGTAACTCTGCGCGCTGTAGTGACATTATCACCTCACTTGGGGACGAAATGATTTAAAAAAAAAAAAGGTAATAGTTTTGTTGTGTTCGCCTCGGAGCTGTACAGGCGGAAAAGAAAGGTTATTCTAAGATTAAACTTGTTTTTTCCTTTTTTTAAAAAAAATAAGTTTCCCCCTGTACACGGCCCGGGGCCCACACAAAGTAGAGGATTATGTTAAGGGGTAGTTTATATCTATAATGGGAGGGGGAGATAACGGTTGATTCTATACCTGATCAGGTTAAGATTGTAATGATAGTGGAAACATCATAGGGTAGTGGTTCGCGGGGGAAAACTGTTTGAGTGCAACTTACTTCTCGCCGATGGAATACAGAGGGAATGTGGCTGGTTTGCTATCATGTAAGTGGCATGGCGGGTCCTAGACGTGATGGTCAGACCTAGTGGAACAAGAAGATGCAGTTCATCGGAGCACTTTGCATGGTATTAGCGAGGGTTGGAAAGACATGTTTTTCTTTAAAAACTCGTCATTTAAAATCTTTTTTTTTTCACCTTGGCTCGAACACAATTCGGTAAGTAGTTTGTCACCCCCACCACACCAATATAGCTTTGTCAGTTCCAAATAACCCCGCCATAATCAAAAGATATTATTTTCTACATTAGTATTTTCTCTCTTTTCTTTATCAGACACTAAATCATTGTCATTTCACTATTTACAATTGATGAGATTAAAATTTTATTTATTGTGTTCATTGTATTTTTATATGATATTCATATGGAAAGTATATTTCCTTTACATTTTTCATTTCTTTCTTTAAAAAAAAAAACAACAACTTTACTTAAGCCTATTAGTCAATTTGGACTTGGCTATAGTATACCAAACATTGTTTATAAATCTCCCTCCCCGCCAACTACTAAATTAACCGTGGCTTTAAGTCGCAAAGGAATGTCAGAAAGATCTTGGTTTAACTAAGAGGCTGTCATATAGAAATAAAAATGTGGCTCTTGTATCACTGGTAGGAGGTGAGGCGCTTTTTTCCTTGCTTTTATTATTATCATCATTATTATTATTATTTATTATTATTATTATTATTTATTGAGGAGGGGGGTATTTTCAGATAAAACGTCAAACGATAAAGGATTAATTTTAAGCTGTTAATTACGTTGAAGAATCAGGTGATAGCTGTTTTTCTTTCTTTCTTAAATATATTTTCTTTTGCTTCGTATAAAATGTGCAGTTGTATGCTAACGAACAGACTATTGTCTTCAAAAAGAATTCTGAGCTCACAATATGAACTATTATTATCATTATTAATACAATCCTTCTTTGGTTAAAAAAAATCTTCCAATATCTAAACGGATAGAGTCCATTTTCTTTTTTTCCTTTCTTTTGTGGGGGAATAAGATTTCTGACAAGTATCGTTTTCAAAATCTCTTTCATTGATTTTGATTTGATCTCTTTCTGTTTCATCGAATCTTTTTCAATACCCCAGTATATTTGTAGTTTTAGCCGAGTTCGAATTCTTATCGGGTTCGTTACATTCACATTTGAGAATACCAGGTGCTCTAAGCGTGGGTGGTGTAATGAATAATGGCTCCGAATTTTAATCGGGGAGCCGAGTTCCAATTCCAGTTGAGTTCGTTATATTCACTTACTCAAATACCCTTGGCATGCAATCATCTCTTGTCTCCCCCAGCTATGGGATAAGTAGTAAAACTTGTGACATTAAACGAAAAATATTTTAAAATCTAAAAATATATTTTGGCATTAAATGACCTACAAAGGGTTGATAAGGGAATCAAATCCTAAATCAAGTCGTGTGACTCCTTTTGCAAGACATTTATCGGCACCAAGCAACGCAAACTTCTGAGACGATGAGATACTCGGCTTTATTCCTAATTTCTCAATGTAGGACTTGAATTTTGGTGGCACAGAACCCAACGCCCAAATGATAACAGGGACTCACAGTGGCTAGAATATTCTATGTGGCATTTTAAATCCGGAAATCGGTGCATTTCTTGAGCTTGTCTATTTCTTCGTTCTTGATATTATAGCCACGAAGAACTGGTGGCCTCAGGAATTTGGATGTTAACCTGCTACTACTTATTCTTCTTATTCTTATTCTTATTATTCAATCTTATTCTTATTATTCTTCTTCTTCTTCTTCTTCTTCTTCTTATTATTATTATTCTTATTCTTATTCTTATTCTTATTCTTATTCCTCTTCTTCTTATTATTATTATTATTCTTATTCTTATTCCTCTTCTTCTTATTATTATTATTCTTATTATTATTATTCTTATTCTTATTATTCTTCAAGAAGTAACAATGTCAGGCCGCTCATCGGTCAAAGTGATTTCAGCAGGATTTAAGAGACATCATATGAAATTAACGAAAGTTTTGTTCATATTTCTGGATAAAAAGAAGTTCGGGAAACTGCATTTTTTCCTGGGAATTTCAGTCGATTTCTGTTCGTCTTGTCACAGAGCTTTAAGGGGAGGAAGTGTAATCCGTAATTGTTAACTACATTTAAGTACTTCACGAAAATTATTTTACTCAACTGAGCTCATGTTAGCATTAGTCATTCTCTTATATGGAAATATTTTGCATTCTTTGACCGAGTAACACATACTACTCGAGTTATGCTTTTTTTTCATACCCGTGCCATTGACTCGGGATCAGGATGTAATATCTGTTTCCTCCTCTCTAATGGTAAGAGTAAGCGTTACATATGAGGAAACATTTGGCATCCAATGACCACGCAGCCAATTCTACTTTCGGTTTGCTTCGGTTTACGGCATATCAGCCTCTATGGGTTATGTAATGCCGACAAGATTTTTATTGCTAGTGAAATTTTTTATTCAAAAAATTTATTGCTGCTAATTTTTTTTTCAAAAATGTATTGCTGGTAACAACCTTTTACAAAGATGTATTGCTAGTATTAAAACCTATTTTTACACTTTCATAGTGTTTTGACCCCAGTTTGGGGGGTCAAGTATTTGCGCATAGCTGGGACTCAAACAGAGGCCTTGCTGCCGGATGTAGTCTTACACAGGACACGGATGTAGTTTATCGTCCTAGCCAGGACGGTCGACTTTCGGTTAAAATCTTTCAGGAAAATAAGTTTCTCAATTCGACTCTTTCTATTATTGATGGAAGTTTTTCTTCCTAACCGTTTACATTATTCGAATTTTTATTTACATATTGATTATTATAGATGCTATCATTGACATAGTGTTTCGACCAAGTTCATTCTGGTCATCTTCAGGTGTCTGTTTTTGGCTATGGGATATCTATCATTTAGTGTTGTTTTATTCATGTTACGCCAGATATTATTCTTTAGTAATGAAGAAGTTTATATTTATCTGTTTCAGGGATTGAACTTTTGATCAATAGAAACATTTTTGAGGGAAGTAATTTTTATATGCATTTTTTTGATTTTGACCGGTAGTGTAATTTTTACACAAGAATTAGTGCACAAATTGCTTAATTTTATGTTTTTTTTTTTTTATTCATTTCGCCCCAAGCAAGTAAATCAAGCCACTATGACGCAAGCGTTTACTAAGTATTAGAAAATATATATTATTACGGAGAGCAAAGAATAAAAGAAAAAGAATTAAGAAGACAGAAGATAGCGATTGACATTGCATTTAAATTTTTTGAAAATCAAATTTGACAGGAAGGTATGAAGATGGGAGAGAGTTCCACACACTCGAAATGCAACAGAAGGAATCTTTTAGCATAGATGTACCCAATTTAACTGTAAAATGATGAGATCTTTGCGATTAAAGTCTAGTCAATATAAGAGTATAGTTCCTAAGAACATTTATAAAAGTATTTATATTAAAGGCAACGTTGCGGCGGTGGGAAAGTAACTTAAATCGAGATGCCAGGTCAGGATCAATAACATTGCAGATTCTTCTTTGGATTTTATCAAGAATGTTTAAATATATGGCTTGGGTTTATAAATAAATAAAAAAATGAAGATATTTAAATATAGTTAAACGAGTAGATTTAGTAGAATTCTTGAGTATAAAATAACGTATTTTCGTTTCCATTTTTTTTTAATTTTTTTTTTTTTAGTTATTTAAGCCATGTTGACGTCAGTTTTGGAGTTGCCTAAGATTTAGTCAAAATTGAGTACAATTACTTAAAAAAAATATTGTGTATAAAGGTTCAGTCCGTGCTCTAAATGTGACCCGAAGATTTCCCCAACAGGCATAGACGTTGACCAGAAAAAAAAAGAAGACGTAGAAAAAAAAAAGAAAAGAAAAGAAAAAACAGTAGAATAAAAGTTGTAAGGTACATTTTTTTAAGATTGGAAAAAGATATAACTTTGTCTTTGGGGATTGCGAAAAAAAGTCGTTGGAAAAACAAAATTACGATTGTATAGTACTAGTTGTCCCTAACTCAACCAGAGACACCAAGAGACAACAATTATTTTTATTACTTGTATTATTATCATATTTTGAATACGATGTTTATTTATTCATTTTTTTTTTTTACACCGAGGTTCACCATTTACAAGGCCTAGGGGTCACTCGAGGTAGAGGTTACGTTTGGAAGCCATTTGTGTGTATAGTAGTGGAAGACAACGTCCACAGCCTTGAACAAGTTAAAGATTGTAGTGATCGAGGAAACATCCTTTTGGGAGTCGGTTCCACAGGGCGGTGGTTGGCGGGAAGAAGCTATGGTATTATTGACGAAGGGGGTTCAAATTTCGCCCTTGTCTTTTGCCTTCACTTTCGCACTATTTTTTTTTTAGAAACATCTCTTCTCCTCGATCCGAAGATTAGGCTAAATAGCAAGATAGACTCAATTCTCTCGCCTTGGTTGGCAACAAGTCTAGGAGATGAATAATTATGAAAAATATTTACATTATTCGGACTATTGTCCTCATCTTTGTTGCCATATTTATCGCAACGTTTCGACCGTTGTACGCTCCGTCCTTCTTCAGATGGTTGGAATGTCGAACTGAACCCTTTATTTCGTTCACTGGGGTAGACTGTTCTAGTTCCACGTGCCATGTCTAATGGATGTCAGTTATCAATTATCTCCTGTTAATTTCCTTCTCCAAGTTCTCCACCGCCTTAACCAGGTATTGACCTCACACTCTTTGGGTCCTATCACTGGATCTAACCAACGCCTTTATCCACTGAGCCAGGACACATGGCACAGTAGATAAAGGCGGTGGAGAACTTGGAGAGGGGAATTAACATGAGATAACTGACATCCACTAAACATGGCACGTGGAACTAGAACAGTCTACCCCAGTGAGTGAGCGAAATAAAGGATTCAGTTCGACATTTCAACCACCTGAAGAATGCCGGAGTGTACAACGGCCGAAACGTTGTGATAAATATGGCAACAAAGATGAGGACAATAGTCCGAATAATGTAAATAGTGTACATAATACCTCATCCCAGAAATAGATACTGAATAATTATGAATTTAAAAAATAACATGAGAAGGCAACGGGAAATCATTCCCTTTCCCAAAGAACGTATGGTAAATTACAGATATTAAAGAAAAATAATCGCGATGATTATATGTTTATCAATCTTCTAGTCTTAGTAATGAAACATTCCGATGTTATGGTAATAGGAAGCTTTACTTCACCCTAATAAGTGAGTATACCATTATATTCGGTACTTAATACAGTTTTTTGCGTTTTACTTCCTTTTCTTTTATATATTTTCTTTGGGATACTTCTATTTTTGATATTAGAAACGGAATTTTTTTATTACATGCGACAAAAGAGTTATTTGTTAAATAAAATTCCCAGGCGCCCTGGGTATGACGATACACTACATTCGGCAGCAAAACCTCTGATCAGGAGGTTTTGAGGTGTATGAAACCACCTCTTTATTGCTGTTTTTCCCAGGTCTACCCTGACCCAAGATGGTAGAACCAGTTAGGGGTCCGAGCTCTGGGAAAATACTTAACCACCAAACTAGGGTCAAAATACTATGAAACTGTAAAAATATTTTTTTTTATAGTAAAAATACTGCAATATGTTTGGGGGAAAAATTATTACCATCAATACATTTAAGGAAAAAATATTACCAGCAATTCATTTTACTCGACAAAAAATCCTCTTTACAAAAATACGTCAATTAAAGCTGATCTACAAACTGATTTCTTACAAAGAATATATATTCTATTCATACGAACGTATCCTAAAATATTGGTATTAAATAACCTAGTGAGGTTGTTATGCCGTAAAATAAAATAAACCAAACCAAGTCAAACCAAAAATTCCAGGTAACTCGTGCAGAAAATATAACGAAGACAATTGGAAAATTACGTAAACGTGTCGCTATTTTTGACGGTACGTGTCGTGAAAAGCTTTATTTGGATATTGTTTGTTTTAATAATTTGAAAAGCAGAATACTTTCTTATATGCGACAGTTGAGTTGATTGTATAGATAAAAATCCTAGATTTCTCATGAAGAAAATATACCCAATGTAATTGCAAAATTTTATTGTTTTTTTTTTTTTGTTTTTTGTTTTTTTGACGGTACCTAAACTAGTAAAAAAAATATAGCTCTGAAATGTACGTAGTATAGAAACTTCAAACGTACAATGGTTTTTATTACCTATAAAATCAGTATTTTATTTCCAATATTTTGTATTGTTTACTGGGTCATATTTTATTTCCCATATTCTTTTGTAACTACCAAGAAGATCAATATTTATTTGTCGGTATTTTATATTACCTCTAAGATTAAGTTTTTATACAAAGTATTTTATTAGCAATATCTTCTATTTCCAACAAGTAAAATATTTGCTATTACCTACAAACGACAAAGAACGCATATACAACAAAAGATATTGATTATCGTAATGTCGAATACTTATGAGCTCAGAGACCGACTGTTCCCCACTCGAAATAATTGTACACTAAATGGAATAATATAAGTCGTGCGAAACTCACTAGATTTATACAAAACTCTGATTGGCCATGAGGGGAGGTAACTCTTTAAGTTAGATGTAACAAACCGAGTATTCACGTTCTGATTTTTTTTTTTTTTGTCTAGTGAATATAATTTATGTTCAACTCGTTCCCGCTAATGTCTTGGGTTTGGTTTTCTTTTTCTCGTTCTCCTCATTGCCCTGCCTTGTTTCTATCCACCAAGGCAAACATTTCGGGCGACGAACACCTCACCTCACATCAAAGACACCTCAAAATGGGGAGAAAGATGAGGAAATCTTGGACACAATGATTTATAGCTTTCTACAATTGCTATATTTGCAGTTCTTTGGCACTGTCGGGATCTGCATCGTGCAATCTTTCACCATTTTTGACAGCATTATTTGGTTCATTTATCGTCATTATTAACATGGGGTTTTTCTTAAGTTTTTTTTTTTTTGAATTATTATTTTTTTATCTTTGGAAAAAAGTACCTCTTCGTTGATGAAAAGGATGACTGTTGTTTGTTTTGTTGTTTTTTTTGCAAGAAAACAAGAAAACGTTAGCTTCACTATTGTATCTCGAACTTGTTCAGACGAATTTTCTCTTTACGTCTCCTCCTATAGCCACCATTAAAAGTAGGGTTCGGATATCAAAGAGCTTGCGTTTTGGAACGCCTTGAATGAGTTTCTTTGGTTCTTGTCAAGGTTGACCACATGTGTATCGGCTTTTTTTTATTTGTACTGTCTGGGCATAGTAGAAGAGTGATTTACCGGTGTGTTTATTCCCTTCTCTGTCGAAGTGAGATTTTTGTTTTTTTGAAAGGGTGAAGATGCCTCTACTAGAATTCGAACTCCTAACGAAGAGAGACCTCATAGCTTTCTATTGATTGGTTCACAATGATGTTTATACCATTTTTCACGATATGGCTCTCTATGATATACTGTTATGTTCACTGCTCTGTAATATGCTATCGAATCTTATGTCCGTCTCGTGTATGACGATAAACTTCATCCATGTCCTGGGTAAGACGATAAAATACGTCCAACAGCAAGGCCTCTGATCAGGAGGTTTTGAGGTGTGTGGAACCACCTCTTAATTGCTGTTTTTTCCCAGGTCCGCCCTGACCCGAGGTGGTAGCACCTGTTAGTGTCCCGACTATGGGCAAATAGTCAACCCCCGAAACTGAGGTAAAAACATTATAAAAGTGTAAAAATAGGTTTTAATATCAGAAATACTTTGTTATTAGGTTGGTGCAAAAATAATGTCGCTTTTTGACGTTCAACTTCATGTGAGAAAACGACATTATTTTTGCACCAACCTAATAAAAAAAGTCATTACCAGAAATACATTTTTGAAAAAAAAACTATTACCAGCAATATATTTTTGAAAAAAAAAAAAATTACCAGTAATACATTTTTTTTTTTGCATAATATTACCAACTATACATTTTTGATGAAAAAATATTACCAGAATTAGATTTTTGACAAAACAATTTTTTTAGATTTTATATATTTTTATACTTGATTTTTTTTAAAAATATAACTTGAAGAAGATATTCTGTCGAAATATTGTTTAACATTGTCAAACATTGTGTTTTTTCTTTTCTTAAATCAAGCTCTTCTTTTAACTGCATTATCATTATTTAATGGTCATTCTCGTTGTTCTTCCTGTTGTAATTATTCATGTGTTCTTCCTGTTGTAATTATTCATGTGTTCTTCCTGTTGTAATTATTCATGTGTTCTTCCTGTTGTAATTATTCATGTGTTCTTCCTGTTGTAATTATTCATGTGTTCTTCCTGTTGTAATTATTCATGTGTTCTTCCTGTTGTAATTATTCATGTGTTCTTCCTGTTGTAATTATTCATGTGTTCTTCCTGTTGTAATTATTCATGTGTTCTTCCTGTTGTAATTATTCATGTGTTCTTCCTGTTGTAATTATTGCAAGGTTTATTATAGTCATTCTTGTGGCTGTTATTACTTCAAATTATCGGTTGAATTAGTCAGTTTTAATAGTAGTAATAATAATAGACTACATTTTCTTCCGAATTTTATTCTTATTTTCTAGAACAAGAACATAAAATAAGATATATCAGTTTTGATCTCTATATGAGACACAGTCATTCAACAGGTGCATACATACATACACACATACATACATACATACATACCTATGTACGTGAAAATCTAATGGATAATAGATGGACGGTAGTAAATTGGAATTAGTCAAGTGTTGATATTTATGTTCAGGGCTAGCTGTTTTCGTTCCACAACTTCTGGATTTTTGTTTATCTTTCTCTCTCTTCGTTTTTTTGAATTCAAATTGCTTGGACGAATATTTTTGATTAGAAGTTTCTTTGCCTTTGGTCGAAAAACAATCCCAGGAGACACAGCGACTGCAAGTCCGAGGCCAATAAATTTATTCAATAAACAAACAAAGGAATAATACTGGAGCCGTGTCTTAGAATAAATGTGTGTCTATGTATCTTTGCCTATATAAACGTGTGTAACTATAGGTGTATACATATTGTTAGACGTGTTTCTTTTTCTTATTCATTTGTGTAGATCTGTAAATATTGATGAGTACAGGTTGGCTATAAGTAGGTATATGCGTATATCTGTGCATACCGATGGGTATAGTGTATCATAAGCAGGTATATTCTGATGTCTGTGGATAGGTTTTCTATGGGCAGGTATGCTTGTGCATACAGATGTATGCAAGTGTGCGATAAACAGGTATACGTGTAAGTGTGCATAGTCACGTGTATAAGTTGCTATGAGCTGATATATGTGTATATCGATGTGCATGAATGTCATAAACAATTATATGGGTATGTGTGTATATATGTATAAGTAGTTATGTGTTTACCTGTGCATACCGATGTGTATAAGAGTATAAGTGTGCTATGAACAGGTATATGTGTATGTCTGTACATAATGATGAGTATAAGTGTATTATAAGCATCTGTATGTGTATGTGCGCTATGAGCAATTATATGTGTATATAGATAGGCATAAATGTCCTCTAAACAAGTATATGGGTATGTATGTATATTCATATGTATAAATGTCCTATAAGCATATACATGTGTATGTGCATACTGCTGTGTATAAACGTGCGATAAGCAGGTATATATGGTGGTGTATAACGAGATATATGTTACGATTGTATTTTTATGTTCGATATATATGTGTATGATATGTGCGGTGTTTTATATGATAGAGAATGAACCATGAAAATTATGTCTTTATTTAGATAGTCAAAAAGATTTATTAGCCTGTGACTATTTAATTATAATGATAAACTTTGCTTAAAGTAGTCAAGCGTCTCTTATTATTTTAAATTTGTAGCTGTCTATTGAAATATATATATATATATATATATATATATATATATATATATATATATATATATATATCAGTGTCGTCTCCAGGTCATCAATTTAGCTGCTAAAATGATTCCTTTTCTCTAACTAAAATATATAAGTTTTGAAAATCTCTGTGCGTGAAATTAAAAAAACAACACTTTTTTGTATTTTAATACTGTAACATTTCTATAAAATAAATATTTATTTAAAAGTTTCTTCCAGACATCTAAGAAAAAGAGTTAATATAATACGTTTTTATAACGTGTGTATCTATATCTAGTGTGTGTTTGCATATATGTCTATGCTTTAGTGTGTTTATGTATCTCTCTGTCAAGGAATTTATTTTATGTTTATGATTAGTACTGCTGACTGATATCATATTTCCTTAATACTACCCCAGTCACACTCATCTTCCCAACCCTCCAGCAGACGAGTTAAGGCTGCCACTTTATATGATTTTCACCGAATTTAAGGTCGGGCTAAATTTAATTTACTCTTTCTCAAAAGACACATTTCGCTAAAAAGTATTATACTGTACGGAATAAATGATTTAATATGAAAATTTGAAATAAGTTGAAATAAAAAATCTGTTCTTTGAAAAACGGAGCATACACGTCATTAATGATTTTTTTAAAAGATTATTTATAAAATTAAAGCAAGAAATACATTGCCTTTATGTCTCTAGAATCAATCAGACTCAAATCTACTCGGCCCGACTATCCACGTTAATTTTATTTAAATCATTTTTTTATTTACTTTCTTTTTTTCTTTCTTGTTTATTATGAACAATATGAACGAAATGTGGTCGTGTTCATAGTTGATATTATTGAATGTTGGCATTTTTAAAAAATTATTTTTCCATTATTTTTAGTCGATTTTTACGTGGATGATGCTATAAAGGTCGTATTTTCCACGCGTATGTTGCGGGCTGAGTTTGGTACGACAGGAAAATTAAATAAAATCGATAAATAAGTAATTCCCATCATGCTGATAGTAAAGGAACCGGAAATATGATTACCCCACTTAGCTTCGCCATCTATAAAAAGACATATGTTCCTGCCGCAATCTCTTCCCCCCTTGCTCCAAGATGTAGCAGGACGTGGAAAATGGACGCCCCTTTGGGGCACGTTACTTTCCCCATCCACTGACGACTGAATTTCTGTTTCCACTCTTCAATGCATGGCGTTCGCATATGGCTTCCAAAACCGCCACCTATGACGTACGTCGAACATTTTCTCTGGTTGTTTCAACTCAGCGCAGGGCTGACTTGAGGTCGATCATTATAACGATGCTTATCCTTACTTACCCTAACTTCTGGACCTGAAAAAAGAAAACGGACATCTCATAGCCATATTTAAATCTTCCAACGATAAAGTAAATACAAACTTTTACTTGGTTGTTCCAACTCTGCACAAAGCTGACTTGAGCTCGATCATTAATACTATTTTTATACTTAACTTCTGAACCAAAAAGAAAACAGGCATATTAAAGAAATACCGAGAACAATGTTTCAGTAGTGTTTATATGTTAAAAAAAAGAGAATAAATGGTTCATAGTAGAAACCTACCTTTTTGTATACTTATGTTTTTTTAATTGTTTACATATGAACGTGCATCCCATCTAAAATACACAAAAACACCTTTTAAATTCCATAATGTGTTTAAATAGGTGCTAATTGAGCTATGTTCTGAGAGATGTAATGTTAGTCTTCTTGATAAGCATATAGTGGTATGTCCAATATAATTATTAATGAATTTAGTTTGATCAGGAACGAAGTTCTTTAAGGGACATGTAAATTAATAAATAAATATTGGTCCTTCATAATTTGGATCTTGCAGGGGTTGTAGTTGTTGACGTTCAGGTTAGCTGTTTTAATTTTTTTAATAGATAATTAGTTTAATCTTTTTTGTTTAGGTCGACTGGGGGTTGTGTATTTCTTTGTTTCAAAAGGAAATGAAACAAATCATCCTTCATAATGGCTAACAGAATAGCTGATAGCCCTCGGATATATAGAAAATTCGGACAGTTTTTACACACTTTTTGTCCTGAAACGAAAACGCTTGCGCAAATGCATGAAAAGTGGTCCATTTTTCAGGAAGGCAAATTCTTCATGTATATATATAATATAATATATATATATATATATATATATATATATATATAATATAATATATATATATATATATATATATATAATATAATATATATAATATAATATATATAATATAATATATATAATATAATATATATAATATATATATATATAATATAATATATATAATATATATATATATAATATATATATATAATATATATATATATATATATATATATATATATATATATATATATATACATATATAATATAATATATATATATATATATGCAACATATTCTCATTCAAGCATGTTTAGTTAAATAATTTAGACGTATCCTGTCTATTTATTTTAGATTTAATACTTTCAGGTCTTAATAATTGTGTATTTTCCCAAGTAATTTCAATCCCATCGAGACCATCTTCTGGGGTTAAAATGTTTGTGGATGTGTATACGGTAGCTCCGTAAATTCAAAAAATTCGTGGACTTTAAAGGATTAAATCTAATATACATATGTATATATATATATATAGCCCATGTTACTGTTGATTTGTCTGAAACGTTTGAGTTTATGAGTCGACCAAACTCTCTTACAGTTGTATATGTAATATTTTTCAATAGAACCTTTCGTTTGTGATGGATGCGTTTAAGTGCAATTCTTTTGTAAACAAATTGATCGTATACAATTTTACTTCAAATAGCCAAATATTTGCACAAGAAATTAGCCACAAGTGGTCATGTAAAATCCAGCAGTCATGGCCAAACAGTATTAATCATCGCCTGATAAGATCTTAACCTCACTAGAATGAATTCCACTCAATTGAATATATATATATATATATATATATATATATATATATATATATATATATATATATATATATAGTATTTTTTCTAATCGTTTTTTTGTAGAATTTATTTTATTGCGAGTGTACGTGTTGATACTTATGATTAATAAATCTTAGCTATATGCTGTCATTCGTTGTAATTTAGATCCCTTTAATAATGAATATGAACAAATACTAATAATAATAGAATCTGGTCAGAAAAGAAAAATCCCTCACTGCCTACCCCATTCAATCAAAACCTGATCGTTGTGAATAAAAGAATGACGTCTTTCACATCGTAGACGTGTTTGTTGGAACAAAGGTTGGGCAGAAAAGTGACTAAAAAATACATAATGAATTATATATGTTTGTAAAATGAATGCTCAATGTTTCCTGCATGGAAACGGCTTTCTCAACAATACCAATATCGTATTTGAAACCTGAAGAAACTCACATAAATCCATAATAGGCACTCTTTGTCCGTTCCCTTACATAAAACATGTTTAAACGAAGGGTTGCTGCTTAAATATACAATATGTATGTGTGTGAACAGTGCTCTGATATAGAGCACTAATCCATAAGTTTAGCATACATTAAAACTATATTTCTCTCTCTCTCTCACACACACACACACACACACACACACAC
>OZ038476.1:108965787-108995787 GCA_964036315.1 Acanthosepion esculentum | reverse complement strand
TGTGTGTGTATAGTATCCCTAAAAATAGCGTATAAACAGAAAATATATTAAATAATTGTCGGACTTAACCTAAACATTGACAATAATGAACTGGATTAAGATACGTTTCGTGAGTAGAAACGATCGATCGAGAAAAATCGTCGAAGACTGTATTTATAAACAGTAATCCACCCAATTGGCGGTTTCTGTATAAGAATACAGGTTCAATTCCTGTCGGAGAACGCATATTTTCTAGGACATTTCTCGAACATTCAGGCTGATAAATGTCATTAATACTCTTTAGTTGAAATTAGAGCATTTACTTAAATAAATTCTCTCTCTCCATATATATATATATATATATATATATATATATATATATATATATATATAGTGAACTCTCCCGTCGTATTCACCGTATGAGGTTCAAGCTGCTCAGTTCCTAGGAACCGACAGCCCAGGCATCAGCACATATGATTTGATTATAGTGGTGAAGACTTTGTGCAGAACCAACCATACTTTTTGAAGGGCCGAATACAAAGAACTGGCGTAATATGTGCCACGAGGCCCCCAAACGACTATCCGCAGGTTTTGAATTCAGAGTTCTCCTATAAGCCAAGGCTATAGAACTCTAAAGGGAGAAGAATACCTTCCCCAAGGGTATTAGCACTCAAGTGAATGTAATGTTTCCGGCTGGAATTCGAACTTAGCTCTCTCTGATTCCTCAATCCGAGCCGCTATCCACTACTCCACCGTGTTCTCTCTCTCTCATATACATATATATATATATATATATATATATATATATATATATATATATATATATATATATATATATATATATATATATTATATATATATATATATATAATATATATATATAATATATATATAATATATATATATTATATATATATAATATATATATATTATATATATATAATATATATATATTATATATATATAATATATATATATTATATATATATAATATATATATATTATATATATATAATATATATATATTATATATATATTATATATATAATATATATATATTATATATATAATATATATATATTATATATATATAATATATATATATATTATATATATTATATATATATATTATATATATATATTATATATATATATTATATATATATAATATATATATATTATATATATATTATATATATATATTATATATATATATTATATATATATATTATATATATATATTATATATATATATTATATATATATATTATATATATATATTATATATATATATTATATATATATAATATATATATATTATATATATATATTATATATATATATTATATATATATATTATATATATATATTATATATATATATTATATATATATATTATATATATATATTATATATATATATATATATATATAGTTGTAAATGGCGAGCATAATATATGAAATCAGTATCTGAAAAATGTTCAGACGGTGTTTGGAAATGTTGAACAGGTTTTAAACAATGCTGGAAACTATTCTATCTGACAAAACTACAAAGTAACGTTCAACAAAGATGTTCTATATGACACAAAAAGCGATGGTCTATACAAAACCGTGTGGCTTCCGCAACACTGATTAAATCTGCGGGTAGCAAAGTATTTACAACGAGGGGTGGCTGCATTTCCCATTTACATCAAAGCAATACCGTTGTCCCCATTTCCTTGTACCTTATGTTCATAGTACCTATTCAGGCAGAAGTTGATTTTAGTTTATTAATAAGAACACGCTGAGTTAGCTTTTTCAATCTTGCAGTTGACTTGTCCCGGTTGATGAAATATCTACACTTCCACCTCGGCTGTTTCCCTGACTCTGTTTATTAATATATATATATATGTACATTTTTTGGTTTTATTTGTTTGGAAGTTATAAGTTAGAGACATGTATATAATCTCCTGCTGTCAGTCTAAATTCTAATCTACCCTCTCCTGTCTTTTAAGGAAAGAAAAGTCTTTCTCTTGAGTCCTTTTGTGTTTGTTTATCGAAGCTTACTTCGGCTCTGTTCCTCTTCATTGCTTGTTTACTGTTCTGTATCTGATAGCGGGTTGATTTCGTTATAAAACTCTGGTAAATGTCAGAAAGAAAGATATAAGAGGTTGGAGGTAAAGGGAACAAGTCGTACTTTAAAGGAAGTGAGATGAGATAGGGTATCGGGCCGGAGAAGAATCAAGGTTAGTGTGTAAAATTATAACAGAAAGAGGAACATTTCGTTAGAGACAAAGGAAAAAGGGCGCTAAACTGCTGTATAATAACAATCCACCAATATGACAGTGAAACCTTCTTTTTCCTCTTTCAGGGCCAGATAATTATATAAAATTATTCATTAAAATTTATAATTAATTTCCATTTTTAATTTTTAAAAATTCTTTGTCTGCTATGGAATTAACATATACACGCACACACACAAACGTAAATACACAATCTGAAGAAAAATAAAAACGAAAGTCAGCGTCGCTTGACCTAATTTAACAGAAATGTGGTTCTACAGAAGGATGCTGAGAATGTCATGGGCGGAACAAATGAGCAACGAGTAAATTTTAAGGAAAATGGAAACGAAGAAAAAAAATTAGAATTAGACAATTTCTGGAACACATAATGAGGAAAAAATGCTTGGTGGATTTGACATTCACCGAATATACATGACGCAAGTAGTAGATGCTGATTAATCTGGATGATAGAATAGATAGTGTGGGGAAATGTAAGTGGACATTGTTCGTCAAGGCGTTGATCGTGTCATTATTTATTATGCGTTCCATTTTGCATTTTGCGGATCATGAAAGTCAAGTGAGGGTTTTTTTCTGTTTATTTGGTATAGTTCTTTCTTTGCGATTCTGTAGCGTAAATCTTCGAGTTTCTAAAAAGGATCGTCCTCTCTAAGTCTTACATGCTCCATTCATTTAATCATTGACCCGAGGAAGCAGTTGGATACAGCTGGTAGTTTAGATATTTTTGAACAGGTTTGGTGCCATACATGACCTCCACATGAAAGTCTTGGTCTGACGTGGCTCGTATAAGAACATGACTCTAGTTTTTATATTAATTTATTCGTTTTGCAACAATTTGCAGTGTTGTGCAAAATTACTCTTTTTCGCAGTGGCCAGATATAAAGTCGGATGCCCACTCGTACATAAGAAAAGGGACAAAAATTACTCCAGCTCCCTTGGTAGTTATTTTCAGGGTGCGTACGCCTATCTCCTGAGGGGACACGGCGCATAAAAGAATTTACTAAGCTTTACTTAGATTTGGCTACAATTGTTGGACACCCAGTTCAGGAATAGTGACTGTCAACCAGAGACCTCCCCCAGTAAATATTACCCTTAAAAGAAAAAATATTTTGTTGTACTCTGATCTTGAACAATGTTTCCTCTTTATTTTTATGTTCGTGTTTCATGTCCTGAATGCTTAGAGTTTAATTCTTAAGCTGGTTTACCATAAGACACGGCTTGGCAGAGACAGTCATGCTTTGAGAAATCTGTCCTGGTGATATATCGACAGTTTTATTTATTTGAGCGTGTCTTCGTCCGCGCCTGTGAGCCCTGAAAGCTTAAGAGGTATTGGTTCATGAAAACATTATCAAGGCAGAAAGCAAAGCCTATAATAAAAACAGAAAACTTCAGCATTTTGAGGCATTAGGAAAAGCCAAATCTTAATGCCAATATGCGATGATTACTTAACATAAAGTAATGGAGAACGAAGTTGAAACGTCCTAAAAATGATCTTCATCAGGTTACAGCATGCGAAAACTTGGTGGGGGTTGTAGGTACAGTGATAAATTTTTCAAAGTCTACGGTCATCATGTGATGTAGGAAAACACATACGAGAATATAATCTGACAAATATAATCTCCAACTATTTAAGTGTAACGTCAATCGACATCTCCAGTTGCCTTGATCTATCCACTTCCCTTCTCCACATCCTTTCCCCTTTCATTCCTATCTGCTCTCGCTCCAAATCTTCTGTAACCCCCTTGCCTTGATCGATCCACTATCTTTCTCCACATCCTCTCCTTTACCACTCCTATCTGCTCTTCCTCCAAACCTTCTGTAACCCCTTGCGTACTAGTGGCTTCCAGCCTTGCTTGGGGTGAAAAGCTTTTAAAAAAAAAGATATGTCAGTGCTCGGTTCCCACTCCTTCCAGTTGTTTTAACAGGACTAGAGTTTTATCCCTTGTTTCCTGTTTAAGATTGGTTTTCTGGTTCCTTCTAATGTATTTTCATTCTCTTTTACTCCCAGTAGCCCCCTTGCGTCTTAGTGGCATTAACACCTTGATTGGGATTAAATAGATTCTTTTTTTTTTAAAAGAAGAAAAATGTCACCGCCTTTGTCCGAGCTGTAGACGTTTGAAGCACGCAGCAATACGATGCATAAGGGCGAAAGCGTGTCGTGCAAGTAGGTGTTATGCAACAGACACAATCAGCAATATTATCGGTCCTGACCTGGCATCTCGGCTACACTTTCCCATCGCTGTAAAGTTGCTTCCCTGTGCCTTTTCTATAAATATCTTCATGGTAATTGTTATTTTATTTTCTTCTAGTAAACAATTTTGTTATCATCTTGTAAATAATCACTGGGGATAGTTTTAAAATTGTTGTTTTATTCCCCTCCTCCCACAGACAAAGAATTGTACATATGGGGACTAGTTAGGATTTTTCTTAGAGACATGAGGTATTACGGTGAATGTAATAAGAAAGGTAAGTAAGAATGCGTTGTTTTGGTGTTAGGAATATTGTGGTATGTTTGGGTCTGTGTTTGAGGTAAGCTAAGTTTAAAGTTAAGACAGATGAAGACCATCCTTTCCTCATTCCCAATTTTGGCCTTGTGCCACATTTTGTTAATATTTACAAATAAATAAAGCTCTTCGCTATGGTACCTAGACTTCATGAATTTAAGCGCAGTACTACATTGGCAACAACGTCTCATCAATTTACAGTTGAAGTGGCTAGATGTAACCACAAGTTCTATGCTAACAGTTTCTTGTCTCGCACTTCTCGCTTGTGGAAGTCCCTTCCAGCTCCATGCCTTCCAGACAACTTTGACCTTGGAAAATTTAAGTACAATATCTGAAAAATATAGACAGATACAAAAGAAATAAAAATTATTAAGTACAATGATTCTTTAATTTTGTCAAATTTCGAGGAAAAGTAATGTTGTCAGCATTTTAAAACATTGGCTTTCTTCACTACGGAAGATTATACGTGTAAACGTCTTGTGATTTTGAAAACGGAAACGTTCGTAATATTTTCTTTTCTCGAAAGAAATGTTTTCATTTTCAAATGAATAAATTGGAAATAAATGCCACGCAACGACATGTGTTAATCACACTGATATCAGTGATAATATTATTCCAAAACTTCAATTTTTAATGATAACAAATTTTCTAAAAAATAAAATTTTCATACCATTACGTATATGGTGATTTTTTTCTAAGTGAAGCTTAGATGTGGCATAAGGCCGAAAGGATGGGGCACCCAGTGAGGATCAAACTCACTACTTAGTCGTAATTGTCATGACAATCATATGGTCATTTTTATAAGTGTAGCTTAGATGGGGCACAAGACCAACAGCCTGGGTCACTCAGTGGGGGCATCGCGTGAGGATCGAACTAGCTACTTAGTCGTAACTGACATACAATCATATGGTAATTTTTCTAAGCGTAGCTTAGATGTGCACACAAGGCCGAATGTATCAGTCGTAATTGTTCTAGCAAGACAAGCTCCCAATCATGACAAACTTATGGCGATTTTTCTAAGTGTAACTTAGATGTGGCACAAGGCCGAAAGTATGGAGCACCCAATGAGAATCGAACTCACTACTCAGTCGTAATTGTCCTAGCGAGACAAGTTTTCTAACCATTATACAACTTCGAGGTGGCCAAATATCCTTTCGCATATGGTCTTCTGAAGTGATAGTAGCTGAAATACACACTACGAGAAATTACCTTGAATCTTTTTGGTAGCGCGGCCCGCCTTGTGATAAGCCATAGAACATACGGGCCATTGCTCAAAAAATGTTGCCGATGCCCGCCTTAGATGTTAACTGGGTGCCTTCTGTAAGGCAAAATTTCCTGTAGGCGAATTTTCTTTTTTTTATAGTTTATATTCCACATCTTATATTACAAGTGCCATCAAGACTTTATAATGTTATGAAATATTTTCATCTCGCTTTCTCGTTCTCTCTCGTATATTTTTGAAATTTATTTTCGCCTCGGAGTAGGGGGTCGTAGGATATTAGCCGTGCTTGAGTTTCATCGTGTGTAGGCTACGACCTCCAGCACTTATTGATATTGCCAGAGCACTTAATTTCTTTTTTCTTTTCGGCATGCCAAATTAATTTATATTTTCTCAACGTTGCGAAGATATTTTCTACCCGAACATGCATTGATAAACTGTTGCTCGTGTTCAAGCCCACGTAAAAGCTCTTTAAATTTTTTAATGTTGATTATTTAGGCAGGAAGGCCCGCTTTACGAAAAAAAAAAAAAAAAAAAGACTGGGACAACGTAATCAATCCTACCGCTCAGAGTATTGTTTTGAACTGAAGTACATCAGTTAGATATGGTAAACCATAACTGCATTTATTATCAGCAATAATGACATCAAGGCCAGCATAGATCACAAAAAGAAAGCAAATGCAGGATGCGTGAAAAAGCTGATAAAACAGCTAAGTAGTCATTGAATGTACAAAGTTGGCCCAGGAATATAAGCGACGATATGACTGGATTGGTAAGAGAAACTATTAGGAAGTATGCCGTAATTTGGGCTTCCATATGAAAGAGAAATTATAGGATTTTCGGCCAGTGGCAGTGCGAGAAAATGATTGTAATAAGATATTGATGAATTTCTTAGTCAAGGCAGATGATGTCATTGAAGCACGAACACAAGACCTTATTATTATAGATAAGGAGAATAGCAAGTGTCAAATTATTGAATTTACCATTCCATATAATGCAAGAGTGAATTCCAAAGAAATGGGAAAGACAGAAAATACCAGGATCTAGCTAGGGAGTTGAAAAGATTATGGAACATGATTGTAGAACTAATTCCAGTTGTAAAGGGTCTGCCTGGAACATTAAAAATTGTAAAAGCGCTTAAGAAATTATTTGAATTTGGAACAAGATTATAGAGCTCAAGAAAACTACTATCATGGGAGGTTTTTCCAAAAAACAGTTCTTGACTTTTAAAGATTCTTGTTGACACAATAATAATAATAATAATAATAATAATAATGTACTCCCAAGTACAGTCCATACCTTACGAAGGGCTTTATCTATGTAAAATGTGTGCAATCTTAGTTTTGGGGTGTTATTTTCTCAAAAAACGCTGAGTGTAAAATGTCATGATGCCATTTCTGACTGTATGTCTCTGGTTGGAAACCGGTAAGAAATGAGTATACATCAGAAATCAAAGTTAATAATAATAATAATAATAATAATAATAATAATAATATCGCTTCAATGTGAAAGAAAGATTGTATGAATTTGAACTTCTAATTGAGATTCTTCGCTTGTTTACTGCTCTGTGTCTGATAGTGGGCGGATTTCGTTATAAAACTCTGGTAAATGTCAGAAAGACATAAGAGGTCAGAGGTAAAGTGAACATTTTATCCTTTGACCGAAGTGAGATGAGATAGGGTTATCGAGCCGGAGGAGAATCAAAGTGTATCATGTAAGTTAAAAGAGAAGCCGGACAGTTACATAAGAAACAAACAAAAGAGTATTGAACTGCTATGTAATATCAATGCTGGGTAATTTACTCTCGGATGAAGAGGCGACTTGAGGCAACAAATGCAGTACTTCCAAGAAGAAAATGGATCTGGTCTAAAAAAAAAACAAACTACAGTCTGTTGTTAAATGGGGAAAAAGATGGTTCGTTAGTTTTATCGCCTCCAAAACAAAACAAAAAAAAAGTACCCTACATTAATCAAATGAAAGTCCGCTCTCTGCCTCCCGTCTTTATGACTGATGCTAACCTCCAGGAAAATCACTCATTGCGCCTTCTCGGGCTAACATTCTTGGCTGACATGAACTGGAAATACATCGTGAACTCGTGAATACATTACTAGATCTGCTGATAAGAAAGATAGTTCAACGTGTTATGCTAGTCGGTCTTTCTCTACAGAATTTATCTTAAATATTTATAAGCCTACCATTAGCTCATGCTTCGAATATTGCCGCCACATATGGTCCAATGCTCCTGCTTTATATTCAGAGATTCTTGATAAAATCCAAAGACGAATTATCGATATCATTCGTCCTGACTTGGCGTCTCGGCTTCAGTCACTTTCCCATCGCCGTAAAGTTGTTTCACTCTGCCGTTTCTATAAATATTTTCATGGTAATTGTTCGGATGAGCGCTTTGCTATCGTACATAGATTTTATGAATTTAAGCACAGTACAAGATTAGCAACACGGCCCCAGAGTTAAATTAGTTACATGTAACCGCAAGTTCTATGCTAACAGTTTCTTTTCTCGCTTGTGAAACGCTCTTCCGGCTTTTTGTTTTCCATACAAGTTTGATCTTGAAAAATTTAAATGCAATGTCAGTCCTTATCTATTGTCTTCCTGAGTACTTTTAAATTTGTTCTCGGTCAATAATGCGTCTGTTTTTAATTCTCCCAGACCCAGTAAAAATTTATGTCTTATTAGGTTAACTGCTTTGCATGAGGTGAATTCGCTTAAAAAATGTAAGCAACAAGTAACTTTTTAAGGAAATTGGAAAAGAAAAGAAGATGTATACTTACAATCAGAAAGAGACAGTGGTTAAAAATGAAAGTCACACGATACAGGATCTCTCGGTCCAGGCAGATCATGTTATAGAAGTAGGTAGACTCAACTATATAATTATAGATAAGAAAAATAACAAGTGACAAATGCTTGATTTTGCTGTTCCATATGCTACAAGAGTGGACTCCAAAGAAACTAAAAAAAATAGAAAAATACAAGGATCTGGCTAGAGAGCGGAAAAAAAAGATGTGAAGCATGAATGTAGAACTAATTCTTGTAGTAATGGGTGCGCTTGGAACGCCACGTAGAAAGGTTTGTGTCAAGCATTGTTAATACAAAGAATCGATCATGTTATATATATATATATGATCGACTTTTCCAAGTTACGAATAATCATATATATATATATATATATATATATATATATATATATATATATATATATATATACTAAAACTTCTATATATTCCATTAAACATGCAATTCATTAATATTTTCTTCACTACCTCTCATATATTTAATGTATCTATTAAAAAGATTCAGTTTCATGAGCGTGGCAATCATCGGGCATGACAGGAAATTTATTCTTAATGATATGCAAGCGCATGAAACCCAGAATTTTTATTCTTTTTTTTTCTTTTTGCGGGACTGTGGTCTTCCGAAATGTTGCTTATAAACGTGGTGAACAATTCCATCTGCTTCAAACATATCTCTGAATCAAGCAATGGAGCGTCACGCGTTGGTGGATTTCTGTGAAACTGTCTTCTAAATTGTCTTTGCGCTTCTTTAATATATTCGTGCTTCCAGTAACACATTATGGCAAATTTTCTTTCGTCAAAACTTAATCCAACTACGTCCATTATTAGGGTGCCTTGGATCTGGAAGAATAAAAAAAAATCAAGAAGTTATAGGAAGCCAAAAAGTGAGTAGAATTTTTGGGACACCCTCTGTGTGTGCGAGTGGGTAAGAACCTGAGCGCAAATCTACTGTGGGTGAACTTACGATCAAGGTACTCTCTAAACAATTTCGTTTTAGTGAATTGATTTCTTCTTTGATCAGAGTAGCATTGTTATGCCAAAATTGTGGCCAACTCCATTACGGTGAACAACTAATTCATTTAATGTATTGATTTGTAAAATGTCCCTTTCCTATTCATATAATCTTTTATTTAGATTCCTTGAGGTTTCACCAATGCATTTTTGTGACATTTATTACAGGCGATAATCAAATTTTTCTTCTCCTTCAAGTTTTAGCATGCTAAACAAAACAATAAGCTAAAACATGTAGGAATTTACTAAATCACTTGTAATAATTGTCACAAAAATACATAGGAGAAACCTCAAGGAATCTAAATCACACACACACACACACACACACACACACACACACACATATATATATATATATATATATATATATATATATATATATATATATATATAAACCTATTGAGCGTGTATGAAATATTTTGCAGACATAAGTAAATTCCTTGCAATAATTCCTCTCCACAAAAAAGTCACAACTGAGATACGAATAAACCGGAAACGATCCTGGCGAGATATATGCACGCGAACATCTGGCATTTCGTAGACGTTATGCTACGTCGCGTAACCGCCGTTGTTCCTGTGATGGGAGAAGGATGCGTTGCAAACCATTAGAAAGGCTGTTTCTCGCTTTTGCTAATTCAATTTATTTCACCCTTGCACTATTAGTCGGTGTTCTAGCCCAGATGATAACCGAGAATTACTGTCTGGTTAGCCATCCCAGATAATTGATTAGCGTTACACAGTCTTTTTATCCACCCTCCAATTTGAATTGTGCAACATAAAATTGAGCTTACTAAACATTGACCTGCTTTCGCTTGCTTAATTAACGAGATGTGTTCTCTTTGAAGCCTGAGGCCAGGATTTATGCTCACTTAAAAGCCAGTCTTTTCAAATACCGATTTTTCAAAACAGGCAATCTTCTGAGCTCCATTCTCCCTTGTAACCTGTAAAACTGAATTTAGTAAATATCTACCTACGAGATGGTTGAGATATATTTCCATATTCCCCTGTCAGTGGCTGGTTATCTATCGCAGGTCAAACTCATAGTTTCGAATAATAATTTACAAGACAGGCAAGATATGCACTTCCTCCTTCCCCCTTCTTTACAACAATCTGACTCACTAACCCTCTACCCTGTGTGGATCTTTTGTCTTCCTTCTCTGTAAGATTATCGCAACCTAATCTTTCTAAAACCTATCCCATCAGGCCTACCAATTTGCTGAGTTAAATGCGTATTTTCCTATGACAATAACCGTAAATACGAAAGCCAATTTTCAAAGCGAGCCAATGCTCCCATTTGAAAGATTAACACAACACAATCTTCATATCTCACATTTCACTTACCAGCGGCTGATTTTCTATCTCAGAGTTTCGAATATTAATTTATAAGACAGGTCTTCATATTGTAAGATTGGCGCAAACTAACCTTTCTAAAGACCCCTCGGGCCAACCTCTTTGACGAGAAAACAGCGTATTTCTTTATGAAAATAGTCATCTGTTGCGTATTTGAAAAGCCATAAATTCAAAAGCCGATTCTCAAAGAAGACCAACCCTTTACATTTTGAAGATTGGCATAACATAATGTTTATATCAATTTTATATTGCCTTGTTCCAAACTAAGTTACGCTGAGCAAGTATTCAAATCTCTTAACCATTTTTTAAAGCTAACTCTCCCCATTTGAAAGATTAACACAACATAATCTTCATATGACAAATTCCACCTACCAGTGACTGTGCTATCCAAGGTAAAGCTTGTTGTATCGAATATTAATTTGTAAGACAGATCTTCTCAAAGGCGCAACCTAATCTTTCTAAAACCAATTCCCTCGGGTTTAACACTTTGATGAGAGCAGCGTATTTCTTTATGAAAATAGTCGTCCGTTGTCTGTTTAAAAAGCCATAAATTCAAAAGCCGATTCTTAAAGCAGGCCAGACCATCACAATGTGATACAGTACAATCTTCACATCTCAATTTTATGGCTTATTTAGCCTTGTGCCAGACTAAGCTACGCTGAGCAAGTATTCAAAACCCTTACCTCTTTTTGATATTACTTTTCCACTTATTTTTTCTGCTAATATCCAGATGGTATAGTAATTGGAAGGTAATTTATATTTTCTATGAGATGGGAAAAGTGTTTTCAACGTTTACATTACTTTTTTGTTGTAAGGCTGCTCTCAAATTGATTTCTAGTGGGTGGATAATTTTTTAAAGCAATCTTTCCGATCACTTCGGCTAGGTTAAGCGAAGAAACGACCTGCTATTTTTTGAGGAAAAAAGGTCATTCTCATTGTCACCCTGAATAATCAATTACAAATCAACTGCAACATCTGGGCGGTGGGAAACATGCTTGCCATTGCATTGGGCACCTTGCCACATCTGTCCGATGTTTCCTTGTCACTTAGCGCTTGGCCTTGCTTAGCACTTTGCGCAACCAAAAAGAAGAAAAAGAATCGGTGCATATGCAATTTGTTCGATTCAATCTTTCCCTCTTTCTTGTTCTGAGAGATTTTTTTTTGTTTTCTTTTTGGTTTTGTCTTTCTTTATCGACATTTCACATGCAGTGTTTTTCCTTTCGGTTCTAGTGTCAAAGTAAAGAGTCCAAGACAGTTAAGAAGAGCTGCATGTCTTGGGAATGGCGGATAAAAGGAAATTCAAACGGGAAATCACATCTCTAAAAAGTGATTCTCTCTGTATTCGGATCATATTGCCTGGAAATCTAGAAGATAGATATGAAGTGACTTAGTTCCATCGATTGCCTAAATGGATACACACTCATAAAGGGTGATATATAACATCCATATATATATATATATATATATATATATATATATATATATATATATATACATATACATATAGTTTTAAGGTATGCAATATATACGGGTTACAGTGCTCAACATCAGGGATAGAGTGTGCGTAAATATAAAAATGGACCCCAGCAGCGACACAGACTTTCATGTTTATAGGCAATCGTCAGGCCATCTGTGGCTGTTGAAAAAACAAAAATGTTCCTGCGTTGGCGTCTACAACAGTGATATACGCACACATCCATGCATACATACATACATACATACATATATATATATATATATATATATATATATATATATATAGGGTGTAACAGCAAAATTGTCCATTTGTTAAATTAAGCTTGGAGCCGTTGTATCTTAGAAATGATTAAAAATATCTTACTGGAATTTTCCGAAGTTTTTATAACACTACCGGACGCTACTTTGAACAGTAAGAATGTATTTAGCTCTAAGTTGAAGTGATGATCCCTATTGTGATCCGTTTTTTCTCTCTACCGTTCCCTCTTTTTACAACATATTCACCGTTCTCTTGGTGGTTTTATTTAATGGACTTTGAAGGTGGAAGTCAGATTATGAATGTTGGTACCATTACTGAAGGCCTGAATGATCTTTTCTGTCTCACTTTTTCTCAGTTGGGAAGACATAGTGGGACTAGCACAAAATGATTTTAATCTGTTCTCTTTCTAGCTTAAACGTCTTTACTGAAAAGCTGAAAAGAAATCTCAATTACTTTAGTGGTTTTTTAGATATTGAATATTTTGTGGGATGAACAATTATCCCATGGTGTTATACAATTTGGACAAAACGAAACGCGTCACACGAAATTTTTTTCCACTTACATATATATATATATATATATATATATATAAAAATATAAATATAAACACATGTCCTGATGATTTCGTGTAAGCATGAAGTAGACTGTCGCCGCTGTGTGTTGACCCACAGTGTTCACAGTGTGTGACGAATTTTTGCATATATGTGGTGGAACCTGGGTTCACGAATTTAATTCGTTCCTGAAGGCCATTCGTAACCCGAAATGTTCGTAAACCAAAACTATTTTTCCAAATGGAATCAATGTAGAGAATAAAAAGCCACAGTACAATAAACAAAATGAACAACACAACAAAAGAAATGTATTCAGCACAGCGGTCGACTCAGAAATGATTCCGTTCGGGTTAACTCGGTGCGGCAATGTTGTTCGAGAACCGAAATTTTGTTCGATAACCGAGGCATTTTCATCTCGAATTTTCTGTTTGAAAACCGATTTGATCGACATGTGAGACATATATATAAGGCAGGATGTGTGTGTGTGTGTGTGTGTGTGTGTGTGTGTGTGTGTGTGTGTGTGTGTGTGTGTGTGTGTAACGAATGAACGGCCGCAATTTTCGACGGATTTGCATGCAAAATTTACATGCACATGCTCCAAGTTTGCATTTCCCAACTCCCATCGATAGTGGAAATAATCGATTTTTTCATGCTTCTACGGCAGTTTTCATGTAGTTTGCGGCCATTTTCTACTGGCCAGAGTGAGAGCCTATAGCTGGCTGCCACGAATAGGCAGGAAGATTCTATTGGCCAGCGTGAGAGCCAACAGCTGACTGACACGAATGTTAACTAGCATGGTAGGATGCAAAAATATCGATAGCTGCATTTGTCACAAGTGGGAAAAATTTAAATCTTCATGGCACTTTACTCCAATTTGCTCATTCGCTTGCTTAAACTCAACGTTGATTCTGATTCCGCAGAACTGGGTTGGGTGTGAAAAAGTATTTGTTGTTAACATTCTTTTTTCATTCGATTTTTCCAGTTACGAGGCCTTTTTTAAAGCTGATCGTTTTGTGTTCATTTTGTTTAGTTCTTTTTTCGTGACAGATTTAATGTTTAGTACAGAGCTTAGAGAAAATTCACAGTGTGAGATAGGCAAGAAGTAAGGCATGTAGCAACATCAGCACGGCAAAGGGCACTCCTTTAAAGGCAAGGAAGGGCAAAAATATTTTAAGTCAAGTGATAGCGATTGCTGTATGTGTCGTACGATTTTTTAATCAAGCACGAGCAACGCAAAGCCATGCTGCTAGTATATATATATATATATATATATATATATATATATATATATATATATATATATATATATATATATATATATATATATATGGGAAAAGTTTACTTTTGACGCTTTTCATCCTTTTAGTGGCTTTAAGTCCGATGAAATCCTGAAGGTCAAAACGCGTCACAAGTAAACTTTTTCCTTGTCATACAATTTCACCCTCTCTCTCTCTCTCATACCCACACACACACACACACACACACACATATATATATATATATATATATATATATATATATATATATATATATATATATATAACAGTTAACTTTATTCTCCTCATTACTTTTTGTCTCATATAATTTTAAGTTTGGGCACAAGGCTAAAAATATGGTGGCGCTCAATGAGAGCCAAATATTCTCGTAATATTCTGAGTCAGGCTTGCCAAACCGTGTCACCACATCGAGGCGTCTTACATTTGACTTTTTTTCTGGGCTGGGAATTCGTAGTCTCTCAAATAAATAAGGCCGACTGTGTGTCGAGAAAATGAAACCATTGAATGGGTTGAGCTAAAATTTGGCCTTTCCCTTGTTTCTCGTTCCTGAAATACGATAGTCAAATTGGGATTGCATGCAAAAGCTACTGAAAGGAAACAACGTTTAACAATTATCCTGAAAGCAAATGCTTATATTCCTTTTTCTTCGAATTTTTAACATCAGTAACGAGCAAATTTCTACTCATTTTCCTATAAAGCCTTTTCGAAAATATGATCTTCCGTATGTATTTAAATACCTTCATTGTCCATCGAAATTAACTTTCTCTGGCGAAAACCGCGTCAAATTTATCCACTCTAAGTGACGATTGCACTTTGTTGCTCAGTGTAAAATGAAAAAAAAAATAATGACGTTTTTTTTTTTCTGCAGAAAATTAGTTTAAAATGATTTTTTTAAAATGCAATCATTCGTTATAGTCTGTCTTTACTCTGGTTCTTTTATTGTCCTCTCTACTTAATAGTAGTTTTTTTATCATATTCTCTAACACTCAGTAACCCCTCGCGTCCTAATGGCTTTATTACCTTGCTTGGGTTAAAATGATTTTTTTAAAAATGCGCTTAATTTAATGCTGAATATTAAAAACATCTATCGGATATTATATAATGAAATTTTCAGATCGAAATCCAAGTAGTAAACTACATGTTGTGCTGCGAGCTTATTGGTTAACCTTTGTGTGTGTGGGGGGGTGTAGGAAATGCGTAAACAGAGGGGTAAAAGAAATTCACAAGCATACCTTCACACTCTCTCTTCTTTCTCTCTCTCTCTCACCCTCATATAATAGGCATGAACGGCTAATAAATGTAGTCCCCTTTTTCGATTTATGTTTGTGCATACCTTCGTGCTTGTATCCGCTTGTGAATGAGTTTGATATGGATGTTATGCACCCAACAACACGGGCCCCAAATTCCGTCAAAATGTCACCAAGTCCTTCATTTTTTTTTCTTTGTTGCATAAACCAATATCCTACTGTCGTAAGTTTAAACTGACGCCACCTTTTCACTACATATCGTGACTAGCTTAAATATGGTATTTTCCTGATTAGAGATGAAAACTTGGAAAATTTCTAACATATTTCAATAAAAGTTTCACGTTGAAAAATTATAGCTTATCCTTCAAACATATGGGAAAAATACGGGCCCAGTTTAATTCATATCCTCCTGCCGTCAGTTTAAACAGACTCCTCCCCCACCAAAAAAAAATAAAATGCTACTTTTTATTTATCCATATATAGTGAAACATATTCCGGATAACAGGAACACAGTATGAAGAGATCAGTTCAGCTCAATTAAACGGCTAAACGATTTACGAGAAGCAATATATAGATTTAGTTCATATCGCCCTGGCGTCAGTGTAAACTGACACCATCTTTTTCTATATACATATATTTTTTAAAATCATTTCACTCCAAGTAAGGCAATGAAGCCACTAAGACGTAAGGGGATATATTGAGTGTGAAATAATATGAAAAAAGAAAAAAACTTTATTAAGGAGAGGGGGTAACAACGATTGATATTTGTTATGGACGAATTGCAGCAACACAAAATTTAAAAATAAAGATAAAAAACAACGACTTGATGTCAAAAGATATGATCCAGGTTTAATACCCCATAATGGACAGATTCTCTTACAATTCCAAATACGGGAATGTAGAGAAATAATCAACAGTGACGAACAACAAACTCCAAGTGTATAATTTAATAAGATTTAATTATAATCAGGTGATATACGAGAACATCAATGCAAAATAGTGCGTGGAAAGATGTTTACTATACATTTTGTTATATATCTATATATGAAAAGTCAAAGCACACTTAGCGTTATTCATTCACCTGAAATAAAACAGGGTTTCCTCTTTTCCTTTTTTCTCTTTCTTTTGTTTTATATTTTTTTTGTTCTTTTTACTTTCAGTTCAGTTTGTTTCTCCCGTGCAGCTATATTTTTTTTTATATATTATTCTTTCTTCACTGTTATGAGTTTTGACCACAAGAGTTGGTCGTTTATTCTCGTCTCCACATCTTCAGCAAGACAGAATTCATGTTTCGCGTAGCAAGATTCAGCGCTGTATAGATAATATCCTCCGTCGAAATGAGTTGGTCACACATGCCTGTCTTAGGTGATTATCATGCTTAGTAATTCACCGTGCATTTGTTATATATAGTATAGAGTGTTGAGTTGGAACGTGTCTTCATCGTGCGATTTTCTTTGCTTGATGGTAACAAGTAAAAAGAGATACTACTCGCTTAAGATTCGTGTTCCAAATGATTCCCTCCGATACTTTCATGCTCAAATTTTCATACCTGATCACGTGGTTCTGCATGTGTTTGAGAAGCTATTATTCGATCTCGCTTGGACCTGTTACTAAGGTCATCACTCTGCCTGACCTAAAAGTTCTCGTAGTCAACGACTACTATGTCAGATTGAAAGAGAGAGTGAGTGTATGTACTGTATTATAGAGAGGTGGAAAGAGAGCTGGTTCGATAAGTGTAAAGTGTTTGTCGTCATGAGTTTTGGCTGCGTAGGGATGAAACAGATTGCATTTAAATTTTTGAACATCAAACTTGACTGGAAAGCGAGAAGCCGCAAAGAAATTTCACACGCGACAAGTGTGATAGAAGAAACTGTTAGCATAGAACTTACGGTTATATCTAGCCATTTCAACTGTAACATGGTTAGACCTAGCTTATATTCTAGTACCCCGCTGAAATTAATATCTTCGTAGCAAAGACGAAAGCTCATCTAGACAGTAACCTTGAAAATATTTGTAGAAAAGTCACAGAGAGGCTACGGTGTTGAGAATGTGACTGAAGCCAAGATGCCAGGTCATGACCGATAAAATTGCAGATTCTTCTTTGGATTTCATCAAGAATATCTAATTACACAGAAGCACCAGACCAGATGTAGCAGCAATATTCAAAGCTTTGGTGAATGGTAGATTTATACATTGCCTAGACAGATGCCAGATGCATTTTATGATACATATGTACTGAAGTAATATATATATATATATATATATATATATATATATATATATATATATATAATATGATCGGCTCTCCCGTCGAATTCGACGTATGAGGGTCAGGCAGATCAGTTCCTAGAAACTGAAAACCCGACACCGACACATGAGATTTGATTATAATGGTGGAGGCTTTGTGGAGGCCCATCCACACTTTTTGGAGGGACGAATACAGAAACCTGGTGCAACGAATGCCACAAGGTCCCCAAACGACCCTCCGCAGGTTTTGAATCCAGAGTTGTCCTTCTCCTAGACCAGTTGCCATCCAAGGCTATAGAACCCAGTCTGCCCTGCTATTTACCCATAGTTGGAGGGAGAAGAAGAGGATTCACACCTTTCCCAAGGGTATTAAGTGAATGTAATATATATATATATATATATATATATATATATATATATGCTGAATCGATATCCTGTTGATTTTCTCCTAAATTTAAAATATAACTTTGAAATAAAAACATAACACTGAAATAGGCTTGAAAATTTAGTTGTCATCTGAAAAGAATAAAATGCAAACCATCACAATATAAATAAAATGACGATCGTCGTCTGTTGATTCCCTAAAACCTATGAATTCAATGTCCTATCGCCTTAATAAGGTGTTTTTTTTCTCTCATATTCTTTCACACTCAGTAAGCCCTTGCGTCTTCGTGGATTTATTGCCTTACCTGGGATTAAATGGTTTAAAAATTTTGATTCTTGGTTCGTTTTGATCAGTGGTTCTCAAACTTTTATTAAATCGAGGCGCACTTGAAATCCTACCAATAATTGTAGGTATACTGAGGTACAAATTTCGGAAAAATATGTTATAATGAAGTCAAATATTACAGAAAAGAAAAAATGCAATAATAATATATCAAATTAAACCTACCTTAAGTTTATTCATTCTTGTGTTTATGAGAAACATGAGC
This sequence comes from Acanthosepion esculentum, assembly GCA_964036315.1. NCBI lineage: Eukaryota > Metazoa > Mollusca > Cephalopoda > Sepiida > Sepiidae > Acanthosepion > Acanthosepion esculentum. Next base: position 108,976,647 of record OZ038476.1, on the reverse strand, counting down.
CTGATGAGTCTTGGCGATTTCTTTAATGTTTGGGCACATATTTGATAGGCAAAGTCCCATTTCCTCCTCAATACATTGAAGAGTTCCTCTCTTTTTGCACTTAATTGTGGTGAGAGCAGAAAAGCCTATTTCACATAAATAAAAACAAAACGGGTACAACAATATAATAAAATATATAAGTAAATATATTTATTTCTTATATCTGGACACATTTCTCTGGAATGCCAGGGCGCACCTAGACATCTTCCATGGCGCACCAGGGTGCACCATTTGAGAACCACTGGTTTAGCGGCATATCAACTCCTTATGGGTCAGTTAATGACGAAAATTAATTTCCTCGGGGGTATTAGTAAATTCTTTTACAAAAATATATTGCTGGTATTTTTTAGTATAAAAATGTATTTCGACCACAATTTGAGGGTTAACTATTTGACTATAGCTGGTATCCTAATACCGATATCTATATATTTAAAAAATAGTTTTATGGCTTCAATTACAGTTAAAATGTATTGTTGGTCATTTTGCTATATAATTTATTGTTGGTATTTCTACTATAAATATTTATAGTTGTGATTTTTTTTTATATAAATGTATTACTATCAATTTTTATTATAAAAATGTATTTTTATACTTTCATAATGTTTCAGTGTTCACTATTTGCCCATAGCTGGGACCCTCACATGTGCTACCACCCCGGGTCAGGGTGGAGCTGGGAACGACATCAATTAAGAGATGGTCCCACGCTCCTCAAAGCCTCCAGATCAGAGGCCTTGCTGACGGATGTATTTCGCTCAAAAAGAAAATCTAATAATAACTGCATGAGTAAATATTTATTTTAAAAAAATCAAGTGGGGTTAAAAGATGTTAAATCCTCCAATTTGTCTTAACAAACACTGATTGTATTTGATATGTGGCTTTCTCGTGCCATTTCACCGTTTCCTTATTAATTTCTTACCCCCGCCTTTATTACCCCTCCACGCAGGAGATTATATATAAATATGAATTAGCTATTTCTCAGGATTCTCCTATGCGATGTTATTTGTACTGGTGAGGGGAGGGTACTTCCGGTTGTTTCGTTCTTAGCGAAAGAAAGAGATTTCACTGTAAAAGGAAACGAGGTACTACGATTGCGTGTTAGACGTAGATGTCCCTGTGTCTTAGGTACGTTCATATTGAATTTTAACCCGAGATATTAGAATTACAATATATTGCTTTCTCTTTTCCCCTCTGACCCTTTTGCCCGTTAAGGGATCGTACATAGACCTACACATTTACACATGAACTGGTAGCGGTGTATTCTACAGAGGGTCAGAGCGGGTACTTTTCAGCACTCCTTCGTGCAAATCTCATCATCAAGGAGTAATATTTCGGGAAATTTAATATCTGTTCAGCTACCTAACCTTTCTTGTCTCGCTAAGCATTTCCCACATCCCTGAAAATCACTCCACCATTAAATAAAAAATTTAATTGTCTATGAAGTTTGTACTTCATAGACAATTAGATTCTTTTTTTTTAACTAGTATTTTTTGTTTATTTTTATTTATATAAGGCAGTCATTTCACGCATTAATAATTCAGACATTTGAATAGCATCTCACATACATAAATATAATTTGGGCACTTCGACGTGGTGTAATGGTTAGCAAGCTCACTTCATTAGATTGAATAGGGAGTTCGATCCTCACCGTGTGCAAACATATTTTTCGGTCTTGTGCCACATTTTAGGTACGCTTAGAAAATTACCATATAGATAAATATATATAATCAATTATTTAAGTTATATATGCAATATGTATAGCTAATGCACCCCGACAAAACGTACTTGGTGCAGGAAACATAGGTGATGTTGTTGATCTATGCATCACAGTCACACGATTGCCTACAGAACTCTCTCATACACACACACACATACATATATATATATATATATATATATATATATATATAGCTATTTATTATAATTTTTTCATATAGACAAAACATTTTATTCACTACAAAGATGCAACTTCGTTTCAGTGCATTTAAAATTGCACTTCGACTTTTTGCCCCATACTTTTGGCCTTGTGCCACATCTAAGCTACGCTTGGAAAATCACTATTATCAGGGCTCCTTCCTTTTCAATGATAAAGAAAACCAGTATTTCTTTTTTTTTTTTTTTTTTTGATTTTGACAAACGCTGTGATTATGGGGAGATCTAATGAATGTTGATAATACAAAAGAAAATATTTCTGCAAAAATTCATTACTTATTTCTTTTCAAGCAGGTAATTTAAATAGTCAGTTATATGCCATGAGTGATACACGCTTAGGTGATCATGTATCTTCTGATATATGACTGACGAGGCAGATGTTTTTCCCGCGGTAGGTTGACATTTCTTGCTGCGGTAGGCCAGATGCCATCCAAGGCTATAGAACTCGGTCTGTCCTGCTATTTACCAGCTAGCGGGTGAGGAGAAGATGATTGATACCTTTCTTAAGTGTAGTAGCACGTAAGTGAATGTAATGGATTCGACTGGAATTCGAACTCGGCTCTCCGATTCCTCAATTTAATTATGGAAAAGTGTTATTACAGTACTTGAAAAATAATCCATTCCGAAAATTTATTATCACGCATAAATATGGAGATACTTTTTTAATTTGTAAAGGAACAAACTCTATGACCCATGTAAATGTTACTGCACTTAAATATGCTTCATATCTATTCATATCTCTTATTTCTTTGTCCTGGCCTTTTAGATCCCTGTTTAAGTCCTGATTCATTGCGATTTTCTACCCTGTCATTATTTCTTTCTAATGCCCTTGTTAGCCGTCCAAGTGTCCCGCATATTTTGAATGCTTGTTGCTCCGGCATGTTTGACTTTAAAAAGAAAAATAAACGACCCCGGCACGTTAATGTTTGAATATACTGCATTAGTATGTGCTCATTAACCTTGCAAGTATTTGTGTTAATAGCAACACCATCCAAAACTAATGACTGGTCCCTGGGTTAAAGAAGAGAAATGTATTAGAGAGAGAGAGAAGTAAAAGAGAAGGGTATACAGTGTGATTGAAAAGTAACTCCCTATTTTATGTATAATGGACTCTCCCGCCTAACTATAATTTTTACAAGACGGGAGAGTCCACCGTACATAAAATAAAGAGTTGCTTTTCAGTCATCCTGTAGAGGTGAAGAGAGAGGAATAAGTGAGAAAGAAAGAAAGATTTAAAGAGGGGGAGAAAACATATCTGAGACCAGGAGAGACAGAAAAGCAGAGATGGTGAATTGTCTACCTTTCTTTCAAACTATATTCACAATTTACAGATTATATACCCACTCTTTTTGGACAATTACATTTTGAACGATTCTTACTTAGTTATTTTTTTTTCTCATGGGTGCACTTACTCGAATAGCAGGCACTTAAATAAAACTCTGAAGTGATATGACTGACAGTCGTCAAGGTAGATCGACGTTGTAACACTGAGGCTGGGATGTCGTCATCAATAATTTGCATTCCATATTCTCCTAGTGTCAGTAAGGTAACAAAGTCACTAAGACGCAGGCAGTTACTGAGTGAGAAAAATATACGAAAAAGAAATACATTATCAAGAAGCGAGAAAAAGAAAAGAAAAAAATTAAGAAGACAGAAGATAACGATTTATTTTACATTTAAATTTTGCAGATCATAGTTGACTGGAAAGCGAGAACCCGGAGGAATTCTATATGCGAGAAAAGAAACTGTTAGTAAAAAACATACGTTTACACATAGCCATTTTAACTATAAAGTCATGAGACCTAGCCGCCAATCTAGTACTGCGCTTAAATTCATAAAGTCCACTTTTATATTTGCATACGCACTATACCTAATATTGAGCACTTCAAGGCATAAATATAGCTTAACGCTATATTTTCATCATAGCGTGTGTAGGTAAATGAATAGACGAAAGCGCTCGGATAAAAAGAACATTCGGACAGTTTTTATATAATTTATCATCCGAAAAGAAAAACATCATTAGATCGCATGAGAGGTATAAAAAACTAAATAAAAGCACCTTGTCAGTTTGCTGCCAAAATACACAAATATTTATATATATATATATATATATATATATATATATATATATATATATATTTATTATTATTATTAAATATAACAGACAATGAATTAAAGCAAACATTCGTACATTAGAATGGACCATGATCAGACATAATAGACATTCATTGTCTGTTATATTTAAATAATGATCTGCTGCCCCAATACACTGTGTGTATATATATATATATATATATATATATATATATATATATATATATATAATGTGTGTGTGTGTGTGTGCGTTTGTACAATGGATAAATACTGCCATCTATGTATAATATTTGCATTCATTCCTGACCATTGACAATCCTTTTTTCATGATTTTCAATTCATTCCTGGATAAAAAAAATCCTTTGCAATGTATTTTCATATGTAATTGGCAATATATTTCTATTTTGTATAAAAGATCTGACGGCTGTCAATAATTGGTGCCTTAATTCCTGACCTATGACACAGACTGACCCCTGCCCATTTTCATCCTGCAAATAGAGTTCATAATCCTCATCAAGCAAATTTTAGATAATTAAAAAATCATGAATCATTATCTTTTTCTTTCTTATTTTGTGTTTCTTTTTTCTTTTTTTCTTTTTTTTTTAGCCACCATAAGTTTTTAGCTTATTAGTGCATAAAATAGCTGAGAATTGTTGAGTCAGATGACGTTAAGAAAAGAACTTGCTTCCACGGACACGGTTCAGGCTTTTTTCAATTTTTTTTTTATTCTGCCTCCAGAATTTGTTGTCTTTTTATATACGTTATTATTAGAGTGAATGAAAATGTTGACGTATGTGTTGACTAAATCCTATTTGTTATGTATTCAATTATTAAATTCAGTGAATGCTTTGAAATATTTCTTTTACAAATCTCGTCCATTATATATGTGAACGAAAGTTTTGACAGATTTGTTTGATAAATCCGAATTCATTGTTAGACTAATTTATAGCTTAGGGCCACACACCCTATGGGACCACACAACTCCGGGAGACTCCCTCTCAGGGTTCATTTTTTAAATATATTTTAATTTTAACATTAGTTTTTATTCTTCAACACTAAATCATAATATATATATATATATATATATATATATATATATATATATATATATATGAAGAAATATAGTCTTAAAGTGTGCTATATTTATGGGATAAAGCGCTCAATATCAGAGATAGAGCGTGTGTAAATATAAAAGTGAACATAGAAGTCAACACTTAGAGGCGACAGTCTGTTTCATGCTAGATGCAATCGTCAAGCCACGAGTGTTGTAATTTTCTCGGCTATTTATATATACGGGACCCGTATATATAAATAGCCGAGAAAAATAGCAGCACTCGTGGCCTGACGATTGCCTCTAACATGAAACAGACTGTCGCCTCTAAGTGTTGACATCTATGTTCACTTTTTTATATATATATATATTTATGATATGTTTAACGTTCTTTTTATAGACACAAGTATTTAAGCAAATGCTCTCTATCTCTACTTGTATCTATAAAAAGAACGTTAAACATATCATAAATGTCTTTAAATAAATTGTCGAACTTTGTCCAATTCAAATATATATATATATATATCGATAAATAATTTTCTTGTCTATTTATTTTAAATTATTTTACCCACCGAATTGTTTTTGAGAAGGACCTCGAATTTCATGTAGCTTAGGTCCTCAGCTGTTGAAAGCACGGTTCTGCTTTGTTTTGTGCTTAATCCAATTCATCATATTTTTTGATAAATCCTAAATGAGATATATGAAGTGGACATAGAGGTCAACAACGTGCGGCGACATTCATGCTTAAACGCATCAGACATAACCTGACGATGGCATTTAACCATGAAACAGACTATCGCCGCTGGGTTTTGACCTCAGTCTCGACTTATATATTTACATACGCCCTATCCCTGATATTGAGCATTTTGACCCTTAAATATAGCATACCTTAAAACCATTATATGTTATATAGTGTGTGCCTGTTTCATTAAAAACCACTGACAAGGTATTGCGGTTTACTGCCAAAATATACTAATATATATATATATATATCGACCATCGTGAGATTCGAACCGGGGTCTCATGGTCAGAATGCGAACGTTCTAACCACTCGGTCACGTGCCATAAGACCCGGGTTCGGATCTCGCCATGGTCGATTTGTCAGGAAGGACACTTCCTAATGTTATCGGACTGGAGCGGTCGACACCGGCGAGCGGCATCTTTGGGAAGTGCCTGAAAACCATACCACTGTTGACCCAAGCCTTGTGAATGAAATCCTGTGTTTTTATTAGCACGAAGTCACGAGTGAGCTGACTTTGTTCAAATTGTTGATCATGCTAGATAACACGCTCTTTCCCAGAAACTGTAACTAAGATCTGCTCAGCATAGTTGCTGTATAAAGCACAGGTGAGCTCTAAAGGTGTTGAAATGCGCCTATATACATGTATATATATGTGTATGCACATATATATATATATGTGTGTGTGTGTGTGTATGCATATATATATATATATATATATATATATATATATATATATATATATATATTGTGTATATTTCCGCAGCAATTTTTCATTAATGCATGTTTCATTAAATAATATAAACAGGTTTTGTCTATTTATTTTAAGTAAGTTCCTTTCATATTGTCTGATAAGCTTCTGTTATAAATTATAGCAGAAGCCATTAGTTTGTACCAACGGCTTCCCATACTTAATACTTCTCGTTTTTCACTCTCGCGTGGTCATGTGTGACGTCACGAGCTGCGACGCGATTTTCGCTTCCTTGTCTCGTAAATACGAGTTTGTCGTTACTTTGAGCTTATTCAAGCAGCAAGGGCGGACTATTATTGTAGTTTCGTCAGTGTGTTGTTTGATTAATTGAAATTGTGATCTTTGATAATGGCTTATGTAAGCCGAAAGCTTAGATTGGATTTAAACATGTATCAATATGGTGTTTTCCTTTCGTCTTTCAACGATAATGTGATTAAGCTTATCAGCCAATATGAAAGGAACTTACTTAGAATAAATAGACAAAACTTGTCTATATTATTTAATGAAACATGCATTAATATATATATATATATATATATAAATTCTAAAACACGTAATGCCTATATTCATATACGTACATTATATATGTTCCAAATGTTGAATAGTAATATATATATATATATATCCCTTGCTTCCTGTTTAGAATTGGGTTTCCGTTTCCTTCTACAATCTTTTTCATTCTCTCTCCCTCCCACTAACCGCTTGCATCTTAGTGGCATTGGCGCCTTGCCTGGGGTAAATTGATTAAAAACATTTCCATCGTGATAAGCAATGGCAACAAACGTTCCGTGATAATTTTTCTTTTTTGTTATTTTTATTTTATTTCTTTTTTCCAATACAAATAAACTGATGTTTTCAGTGGAGGACAGCCCAACATTTTTTCTGCCTTTTCATGTCATGCACTGCCAACGTTATATTGTAATGAGTGTTATTAAGTGTTCGGTAGACAATTATGCTTGTTCATTAGCACGCGATTAGACCTTTTCTCAAACAATAAAATTGGTGGACCAATTTTCTCATCAATGTTCCACTGAAAAGGAAATCTCATAAAATCTATTTGGTAATAGTAAAAGAAAAAGAAAAAAAAGCTGCCTGAAAATTCAAAAGGTTGGTGGTGAGATGGACTTTTTATTTGGCTAGACAAACTGCTTCATTAGATTGTTTACATAAATTTTCAGACAGTCAATTTATGAGACAGTGTTTTTTTTTTTCATTTATTTAATTTTACCTCTTCACTATAGGATTACTTAAACGAATCTTCTTCTTCCATATGCCGTGTTCTCTTAAGCCGTAGGTGATCATGGTTCTTCACGATTTTCTATCCCTCATAGCTCTTAATAAATGATGTCTTTTTGACATCTCTCTCAAACTCTGTTCCTCCATCCATCCACTCATGCTCTCCGGGTAGGATATGCATTGTTTTCACTCTGTCCTGTGAGTATCAGATCTTCCAAGCTTTCAAGGAGAAAATTTATCAATTCAGCCCCTCCAGCTTCATCTGTGTGGCGTGTCTCTTCAGGATGTTGAAAATCATTGCTCTCCACAAATGTTCTGTCGTTTGTAGCTATCAATACATTTTATTTTTATCTCTCCTAAACCCTGTTCTGCCATCCATTTACTCAATCTCGCTAGGTAGACTATGTTTTGTTTTGCTCTGTCCCGCTTGTCCTCAATCTGTCCTGTGCGTATCAGATTTTTCAAGCCTTCTTTCCTCATTATGTACCCTAAAAACTTCAGCTGTTTTTCTTGGTATTATGTATAAGTAGCCTTTTTGATTCCTTTTTTCTCTAGAACTTAGTCGTTGCTCATATGTTCGACCTCTCGTATCCTGATCATCTTTTTGTAGAACCACATTTATGTTGCTTTAAGTATCTTCTTCGTCTGTGAGGAGATTAATAGTTTTTTTTTTTTTCTTAATAAAATAAAAAAAATATGTATTTTGTCTGTTAGGACACAACAAGAATAATGTTAATAATAGCACGTTTTCTATTTTCTCAAAAGTTATCCATTTTTATTGCAATTGCCAACGGGCTAAATATTGTATGTATGGTGGTCTTATCTTGGCTCGATTATCAACGAAGAGGAACCCAGATTAGAAATAATTTCAAAAGTATCAGTTGCAAAATTTATGTGGAAAGACAAAAACATCTACCTGAAATCAGATCAAACTGTTGCGTACATTGTCCTTGTGTTCGTCTGCAAATCATCGATACTAACAGCATTAACCATAGCGTTAGAAATGCTACAAAGCATTTCCACTGTATACAGTATCACAGATGGCAATGAGAGACGCCGTCAAACACGAAACGGGTTCCTTAGAAGACCACATGACCACCGTCAAGAAGAGAAATTGAAACGGGATGGAAAGATCACTATAGCCAACAATCTCCTCACTACTATGCAAAAGAAATCGAGAAAAATGGCCTGACATAACCGAGTAGACTGGAAGATCATTCACAGAAAGTCAGGCATTGCCACGTAACCGAGACATATGGAAGTCGAGCGACTCTACGACCAAACCCGATCATGGAACTGACAGTGGTGGTGATGTCGATGAAGGTGGTTTTAATAGCCTTTAGTTTCCGTTGAATGGAATATTTGTTGCAATTTTCGGAAACGTGATTACATACAAATAATTTGAGGATAACGTAGATTATTCTGATGATTATTTTGTGAAGACAAATTAAACCTCCTCCTCCTCTTCCTCTATTCCTCAAAATGGAGATAAAAAGAAATTAACTTTTTTCAACTGTCGGGTGCTTCGTAATATGTTTCGTAATGGAATCTTATTGAAGTTGATTGAATTGTTCATCTGTGAAAGTGCCCAGCATTTCACGGAACATTTAACTCGTGTCTTGATATTAATTCCACATAAAATAGCCACATTTTTTAAAGCTGTTTTTTAAAGCTTTTTTCCAAAGTTTTATGAAGTTTAGGAGTAAATGGAACATTAGGGGGCAATGGAACATTGTCGTCATATCGGGTATGATGTTCCATCCTCCCTTTCCAACTTTGACAGAATTCAAAAACGTTTACACGGCTTTGTGTGTGTGTGGGGGGGATGACTTGTTTTCCGTCCGGCGGCCCTCTTTCCCCACAGACGAAAAGTTGAAATTCTATCACTATTCTGTTGTCACTTCCATTACAAATGTTCTGACGAGCTCCATTCATTAGAGCCCCCAGCTCTAACATTTACATCTGAAACCCGCCATGATGCGTCCACAGATTTGAATCATCCACATTCCTTACAAGTTCCTTTTTTGGGGAGAAGGGTGTTCTACTACGAACGTTTCTTCCCAAGAACGGCTAATTTTTGGAACAAACCCCTGCCTGGATGCCATCCCGAACAATACAATATCACTGGCTTCATTCAGCAATGCTTTGCCTTGAGTGGCTCTTAAGTCTTGTATTGGGCGAATTGTAGTAAAATAATTTATAGGTTAATCCAAGGTAAATCTCAGTGTTCAAATGTTGATATTCTGTGCAAAATTGGTACAATAAATAGCCCTTTCTTTGTTACCCTGAGCTAAACTAAGCTTAAACAAGTATAGATTAGTCTGGTTAACCACCACACCATAAATTAGCAGAGAGAGAGTGAGAGAGAGATATATTTTCTAGATCTTCTTTTATTGTAATTTTGTACCAGATAAACTTCAACAAAGGATAAACGACATTTAGAAATTAAATGAATATTATGATTTTTAAAAAAAAAAAGCTTAAAATGTTTTTTCAAGTTGTAACATGTTTTCTTTCATATAATTATTCGTTTTGTTTTTTAGCTGACTTTAAAAGTTTAAAAGCCCTAGCTGACAAAATAAATGAAAAATTCAAGTTGTGACTCGTTAGTAAATTCATGTAAAATCAAGGATTTAAAAATCCAAAAATACATTTATCATGACGTCGAAAACCTCTCAAAATTATGTTTTTTTTTTCTTTTCTGTACTTCAATATGGCTACGTTTCATATCTATATCATTAGGTATATATATATATATATTTGTGTGTGGTTGTGAATATATATATATACACACACACACACACTTTTGTGCTTGTAAAATATATATATATGCTTTATGCATTTGTAATTATCTAATATATATATATATATATATATATATATATATATATATATATATATATATATATATATATAGGGTGACCCAAAAAACGGGAATTTTTGAAGTGCGTATTGCCAGACATGAGCAAGTGGCAACACTGCGAGACAGTGACATTGAGCAAGTAAACATTTCGCCATTTT
>OZ038476.1:108933287-108960787 GCA_964036315.1 Acanthosepion esculentum | reverse complement strand
TGCAGACCAGTAAACGTAATACACACTATTGTAAAACAACAACAACCACACATACACACACACACACACACACACACACACACACACACACACAAGAGTAGGCCCCTTACTCAAATATCTGCAGAAAGAGACGCAACTGAGGAAAATGAATAATGCTAGGTGCACGGTCTCGGAGAACAGCTACCCGGGACTGCACCCTCCACCACCATTGTACAAGAGAGGGGGATCGTTCGGTATACCGTGGCTAGTTGCAGGAACTGGGAAATTTCTGTCCTTGGCCCGAGTGTACGCGCTCGGCTTCCCCACATTAAAACCTACCTTGTGTCACATCCCGTCTCAGTGAGGATACCGGGGTAAAAATCTGCTGGAATATGGGCACCAACAAAATAAAACCTGGAGTATTATGAAACAGACACACACACACTATCCCCTTCTCTCTCTCTCTCTCTCTCTCTATATATATATATATATATATATATATATATATATATATATATATATATATATATATATATATATATATACCCCACACCGACAGTACAACTCGGAGTTTCATGCTCAATGCAATCATCAGGTACTAATTTGAGTTTATACCGTTTAATTAATATTTCTGGATCTTTCGAGATGTTGTTGTTTGATGAATTATTACTGTTGTTAATTTAATTTTACAATAATACAATCTTGAATTTTCGCGAGACCCTGAAATATTAACCAAACGGTGTAAACTCAAATTAGTACCTGATGATTGCACTGAGCATGAAACTCCGAATTGTAGTGTTGGCGTGGGGTATTATGTATATTTATGAATATATACTTAATAGGTCTGTTATTTAACACTGAGCACTGATTTTCTTACACCAAAGTATATATATATATATATATATATATATATATATATATATATATATATATATATATGCACACATCAATCGACATGGGACCAGTTATCCATGGTCCTATGGCCACGTTCTCTGTCCTAGATGAGGCACAGTACATGATGCCATGGTAGCAGTGATATAATTTTGATGGTCGATGATTATGAAACTCGTTGGAATGCAGTATACGTTTTATAGTGCGTTAACTGTTGAGTTGGGCTTCACCTGCGTTGAATTGATAATTCTGTACCCTTGTGAAAGACTAAAATCACCGGTAAACTTAATTAATTTCAACACTCATTAAAAAGTGTAAAAATAACAACTTTTATTTATGGTACTATGAATTAATATCATGAATACATAAACAAAACAACAAAAAAAACCTTTGAAATGATATGATGCAGTGCAGCGCCTCTTTTGTTGAAACCAGTTCTTGCCTCACCTGTTGGCGACCTCCGTTTTCCTCTGCCGCTATATAATATACATCCAGATTTCAAATACTGGCTGCCCTTTGCTACTGTTATAACGATCATTCTGTGATTAAATTCTCCATGTCCGCTGTAGCTACACTACTTCTTTACCTATTACACCATCCAGTTGAATCAATTTCTACAAGAGGATGTTTGGGGAAACAATCATTTTTAATTTTTGGAACTTCAATTTGTTTGGCTGTATCGTTGATAATTAAACATTTTCTTCATCAGTTTTCTGCTTCATAAAATAAAGAAAAATTACAATATATTCTGTTATCAATTGTCGATGTTTGCAATGATTTTTGCCACATAGGACGCTCATCGATATCTTTTAAAAATAAAATTCTGCTGGTTTTCATGCGAAAATATTTTAACCAACTCGTGAATCTTGGATTTCATTAGAGTTTTGCCAATATATAGGAGGTGCTGAATTTTCTCGACCTGATGCACTTTACAATGGCCACGCTGAAACCGATTCTCGTACGAAAAGTTAAGCAACGTCTGTACATAAATGGGGTAACCGCTTGGAAATACCAGGTGCTGTAGACTTGAGTGTGCGGTTGGTGCAATGTATAATGGCTCGGAAATGTTAATCAGAGAGCGGAGTTCCAGTTCCCGTTGGGGTCGTTATATTCACTTCCGCGCAAATACCCTAGTCCGATGAAGTCCTAAAGCACGAATATATATATATATATATATATATATATATATATATATATATATATATATATCCACTAGTTTTGGTCGGTAGGTTGTCCGCCGAATTATTATGATATACAATGAGTGTTTGTGTAGATATATAATCAAACATGTTGAATATTTGCAGAGTTTTGATTTTCTTAAATTCCCCCGTGTTAAATGTTTGACTTTTATCAATTTCTTGAAAATTATTTCATTTTTTCGTTGAAAATATTCCCATATATATATATATGAGACATTTTTATGTTTATACATTCTTTTTATAGCTACAAATATTTAAATGCTCTGTTTATAATAAACAGTATTAATAACATTTATCGGCCTGAATGTCCGAGAAATTTTCATAGAAAATATTCGTTCTCCGACAGGATTCTAACCTGTATCCTATACGGAACCGTCATATAGCCTGACGTGACTTAACTGATTGGGCCGCAGAGAATCGTTCGGTTAGCTAGGTCGATTTTACTGCTTTTTAACTACAATCTTCCATGATTCTCTTACGTACATTCATATCCGCTCAATGCGTATCCAAATATAAACAAATGATGTCACACATTATGAAATGGACAAAGTCCGACAATTATTTTAAGTAATTTTTATGTTTATATATATATATATTAACTTTTTCCGCAACCGAAACTTTATCACCCAAATGAAAAATATCCATTTGTCTTAAGCTGTGTGAAAGAAAACAAAAATGTACACTTGATGTTTTCATTTAATTTATTGATATTTTTTATTTATATAAATAAGCTTACATAAACCTATTCTACAGTCCTAACTAGCTTGATAAATCGTTTATTGAGGGGTTGTTTTTTGTTTCATGAATTTCTTGTGTAAATGTATTTTGTTTTTTTTTTTGTTTTTTTTGTCCGTACTCATTTAATTCACCCCATTGCTCGACCCGCCAAACCTTCTTTTTTTTCTGGGTGGTCTGTTCCAATCTCCTCAATTCTCGAAAACAGTTGCTCCCTTTTCCCAATACTTGTGGGAATGCCAGACTTAGTCTCTATGCCAGATTTGTTTTACAACTCTTGAAATTGGAAGAATGCGTAGTGAATATATTTTATGGGATCCTTGCTTCTTTGGGTATCATTATCAAAAGTTACTTATTTCAAAATATTTGTTTCTCACTAACCACCCCTCGCCTACGAATTTTGTTTGTTTGCATTTTATTTTTCAATCCTCGTATATGGATCTGAAGTTGGTTTGCCTGCCGTCAAGTGATGATACGCGCGCTTATCTCACAAAACTACTAAGTTCAGTATTGGTTTTGTAAACTTACTATTTTTCAATGTGAGTCTTATAAATATTATATAGATATAAATATAAATATATAAATGAATTCACCACAAGCAAGGCAATAATGCCACTAAGATGCAAAGGGCTACTAAGAGTGAATGTAAACTTTAGAAGAAACTGGAAACCCAATTCTAAGATAAAAAATCTACTACTGTTAAAAAAATCGGCGTGGTTAGTGTGAACCGAACGAGATATATATATATATATATATATTTTTTTTTTCTAAGCTACACTTAGTAAATATATATACATATATATATATTGTAAGTGTAGTTTAGAAAGTATGGGGCACCCTCTGAGGATAGAACTCACTATTTAGTCGTAATTGATCTAGCGAGAAGAGCGGTTATATATATATATATATATATATATATATATATATATATATATATATATATATATATATATATATATATATATAGGTAACTATACTCGTGTCGAAAAACCTTCGAATTCTTGATTTAACAATAGCCAAATCAATCTCGAAGGGAAAAAAAGGTTTTAAAAAAGAAAGAGCCAGGAACATGAAAGTCTGTCGAAAATAATCGCACAGATACAGGTTCAAGGCCCAAAGAAAAAAACCCCGATACGAGTAAACAACTAACTAAAGAGCTCGATACAAATGTAGAGCAGACCTAGTCAAAACCTAATGAGCCAGACAAACCTACCAAATCAGCTGACCCTGACGGTCTGCCTAAGTGAAACTTTGGTAGGTTTGTCTGGCTCATTAGGTTTTGACAAATATATATATATATATATTGTGTGTGTGTGTGTATAACATTATTTTAGTGACATTTTTCCTTTATTTTGTTTTCCCTGTGGCAATACCCGATTCAGGAAACACAACCCGACCGCATTATGATAAATGCGAGTATGCGCTAAGCCCCATTAAATCACTCGAACCAGTTTAATTCTGATACTCTCTACTATTCATATTTTTCTGGTGTGGATTTTCGCACGTTGGCGAATCTTCTGAATTCCACATTATCATATATCTATATATCATATTTAAGAAATCACCCCAGTTAGTTACAATATAAATCCATTTTCCCATTTCTAGCAATAATCTTTAAAACTAAATTTATTATCCCCTTTAGTTCATACACATAATGTTACAAAATTTCAAGACAAACGCTTCACAGTTTAATATATGAAATTCAAGCTTTCCTATGTAAATAACAAAGTCTCTTGTTGAGTACATCTGCATTTCGTTTGGCTTTTGTATCCTTTTTAATAAATTATTTTCTATATAACTCAGCGGCTTAAAGTTTTTATATAGCCAGCCTGTATAAAAAAAACATGTCTATATATTTATAACAGACAGGATGCAGAAAAAGTTAATTTATTGTTGTTTTTGTCTTTACATTGGCAGCTTGTGATATTCAAAACTTCAAAAATTCAGATTTATATACATCATTTATCAAGTGATAGAATAATATTCTTTCATTTGCGTCTTGTCTGCTGCTACTACTACTTCATAGGAAAGAGAAGTTATTAAACGTTGAAAATGCAGAGAGAATTTATAGACACCATTTTATATAGCAATATATTGGAGTCTGTGTTGGGATGGTTTGGGAGATTTTATGATATATCAAACCCTTGTTGGTTTATTAATGTAGAAAGCAGATTTTCTCATGCTTGAGCCTGTATGTAAACAGTTGGCGTGTTTTATACCTGAGCCTGTATGTAAACAGTTGCTGTTTTTTATACCTGAGCCTGTATGTAAACAGTTGCCGTTTTTTATACCTGAGCCTGTATGTAAACAGTTGCCGTTTTTTATACCTGAGCCTGTATGTAAACAGTTGCCGTTTTTTATACCTGAGCTTGTTTGTAAGCAGTTGCCGATTTTTATACCTGAGCCTGTATGTAAACAGTTGCCGTGTTTTATACTTGTAACTCTATATAAACAGTTGCCGTGTTTTATACCTGAGCCTATAGGTAAACAATTGCCATGTTTCATACTTGAATCTGTAGGTAAACATCGATCATGTTTTATACTTAAACTGTATGCAATTACTTGATAGTTGACCTTTCTAGGAGTTGTCACTCCTTTACCGAGGATGTTGGAAACGGATTCTAAACCTCGCTGACATGGTAACAGTTGAGTTCTTAAGGCCTGTATATATTCGATGGCCACTGCAGAAGAGTATAGTATATTTTTATTGCAATTTTCTTTATAAATATGGAAGCTTAGCAAACAAACTGCATGAGTGGCTGATTGTAAATTTCTTCCTCTTGGAACTGTTTTTTTTTTATATAATTTATAATGCGAAACATTTGACTGGTGAGTTATTAGCAGGACGTTACCAGAAGTCAGTCAGGCAAGTGGGCAACATCCAATGGTCTGTAGTCCCGTCTGGCCAGAATAGAAAATTTATTTTATTTTGCTTGGTTTCTTTCCGTTTCCATATGCGCTTGTCTGCCGCTTTTTCGTCTCCGTTTCGTTCTTTCTTCACTCAGACATGGATGGATTATTCACTGCCTTTCTCTCCTTTTTGGACACGAATGTCTTCTGTATTAATTAGCCATCACTCAAGTCTGCGTCAGACTCTCAAAGGGATTTCGACTTGGAAGTCTTCTGCTCGTAAAACATGACTCACTTAAAATGTCCTAGTATGTTCAAATCTCCGCGTGTGTATTTAGATGACTATGCACGATGTATGTAATAAGAGAGACGTACACAAAACAAATGACATAGACTCCCACCTTGTAAGTATACTTATATGCACTCTCACATGTACGGTTCTAATCTCAACCAGCGTATTTATTCCTTAATCGATAATCATGAACACTTTTCCTTCGTGTGGATCTGTACAAGATAGATTTGAATTTTTTTTTTCGTTCTCGGTTTCATTAGCATAACTATAATATTGTGGACAGGAATAAAACGTCTGCTATTTCGGGATGAAATATTGTTATTGGTCTGGGAACCTCAACTTGCAGTCCTCATCTTAATATCATATCTCTGCAGAAAGTAAGCGGTCATGATTCTCTCCAGTTTCCTTTCTTTATTGTGTGTGAATTTCTGGGAGTTTTTTTTCTGGTTGGGAGAAAAATGGTACAGTGTTTTTTTTTTTCCCCTGTCGTTTTTTTTTTCTACGGTTTGGAATTAAAGAGTTTTCCTTCTCTTAGACTGGCTGCCAGCCAAGGATATAGAGTGGTCGACTTTACTATTTAACCCAGAACTGTAAGAAGAAACGGATTCGTACCTCTCTCAAAGGCATCAGGGCAAAAGTGAACGCAATAGACTAGCCCGGAATTTGAACACGGCTCTACGATTCCACTTAACAGGCTGATAACCGTTGCACTATACCCACATCCATGTGACGTAAGGGTTGTTAGGCTGGCTCTATGGATAATTCTAATTCGAACTCAACGGGTATTACGTATTTGTGGTCTTGGGCTAAATCAATGGAACGCTTTGTAAATAGCTACCTTCATTTTTATATTGGAACTAGTATCCTTATTTTATTGTTTTGATCTCTACTTCTTAGCTATTGTTTTTTTTTTGCCTTATGTTGTATGAAAATTTAAAATGAAACTTTATTATCGCATTAATTATATGGACCAATATAATCATCTTTGTTATCTATACATTTGAACTTACATCGTTCTGGAATTTCCAAATTTTGTCATTTAAGTACATTGACGGGGTACATTACACCACCTGTACATCCAAGCTTACAGCATCTGGTATTCCCAAGCGGTTACCCATTTAAGTACTAACCAGGTTCGATGTTGCTTAACTTAGATGATCGTACGGGAACCGGTGTTTCAACGGGGTGTGGCTGTAAGCCTGGAATTTAACGTATTTCCAATGCAACAAGAGCACGTTGTGCGGAGGATAACTCCCACAAAATGGAGTACATATATGGACAGGAGCTGAACAGTCTTCATTTTTCACTCTCGATAGAGTATAAAAGTACATCCGCGTCCTTGTGCGGGTCGAATTATTTTCCGCCTTACCGCCTCCTTTCTCAAAGACGGGATGTCGAAAACCTCTCGCTGCTCGATCTCTATTTACATGGAGAATATTCAGATGAATTACAATCCTTGGTTACACAAGCCCTGACCTTCGCGGTTAAGACCGGCCATGCCATGCACACTTCGTATTCCTTAAGTGAAATATAAGTTCCATCCGAACAGCTTCTTCCTACGAACCGCTGCCACATGGAACCATCACCCAAAAGGACGATTGCCCGATCAGTACACTCCTAGCCTGTTTAAGTCTAGGGTTAACCGTTGCCTTCCACATCTATCCGCATAAACTGTGCCTCTTTTTTTAATTATCTCCCTCGAGTGGCCCTTGGGCCTTGTACAGGTTGAACATAATTGTTTAAATAAAACACCTCCCACATAACAGTATGACATTAGTAGCGATGGCGTATTCATCTAATTTTATACTATTATGTAGGAAGTATTTCTGGGAGGCTTATGCGTACCCTCTATTAATTACACTGAGAGAAAAAAAAAATGATTTTTTTCGTCTGTTACCCAGAAAACTTTTACAGTACTAGACCAAATCGAATATGTTGATTCCGAATCTGTACTCAGAATTGTCATTTTGCAAGCTCTGAAGATATTAAATATTTCTCTTTACAGCCTTATGTCCAATTTCCAAGCCTCAAATTCTCAACGTGGCTATTAATTTGAGATATCGAAATTCAGGACATTTCATACAAATGGCTGCCTTTTAGTTGTATACTGCGCAGAACGGACCGTTTTTCACATAACTGCGCAGATATACGTTGCTGTCACTCACCAAATAAAACTTTCGATTCCAATAAGTAATCACTTTATCTCTTTATAAAAGGAAGTCGTTAATACCGTGAAGGCAAGAGGGACAGAAAGAAACGGCAAGTAGCTTACCTTACAAGCTTGTGTAAATGTGTGTTAGAAAAGAGAGTTAGAGGTATAGTAAAATGACAAACATTACTGAGGGTTAAGAAATTTTGGAAAGCCATGATCACTCATGTTCTGAAGGGACACGGTGCATAAAGGAAGATACATTTCATTCTACACTCAGCCAGTGACTTTTTTTTGTGGAGAATGCAATTCGATTTCATCCCAAGCAAGACAGTAAAACCACTAAGAAACAAGGGAAGAATTAGGAACAGAAACATTACTAATGTGTTGGAAGATAAGAGAGTAATCAGGAGGACTGTAGATAGCTATTAACATGGCATTTAAATTTTGGGAGACAAAAGTTGGTTGGAACGCATGGAGCCGGGATGAAGTTCCACAAGCGAGAAGTGCGAGAGAAGAAACTGTTAACACAGAATTTACGGCTACATCGAGCCAACTGAACTGTAAATTGATGAGATCTCGACTCCAGTTCAGTGCTGCGCTTAAATTCAAAAGTCTAAGTGACATAGCGAAGAGCTTATCCAAACAATTACCATGAAAGCATTTATATTATTTCGATATTTTTTGAGGACAAAAAGGAAAAAAAAGCAAATAGACTTTATTAATGTCTATAGCAGCAAGTATTAAAGCGTTTTTGTAATTTTATTTTTAAAAGAACGTAAACTGTTATAAGTGCGCTAATATGCAGATGTTAGCCCACGGGAACAAACAGAAAGCAATTAAGTTGAACAACACACAACAACAAGCGACAGCCCTTCATTCAAAATGTATAATTCTTTTAGTATAACATCATATATATTTTCCAACGATAACTGTTTTATTTTTATTATTCTTCGTCTATGTACTGTGTCTATTGTCGGATCATGGCTCTTCACAATCAGTGAAGGTAGAAAGATGGCTTGGTGCCAGTTGTGGAGAGGGTTCGTCTGTCTTGATTTGATTTGATTTTTTATCATTTCCTCCCAGTGGAACTTCCTCCCTCCTATTTTCTTCCCTGATAACTATAATCTTCAAATATTCAAATGTAATGTCAATCGACATCTTCTGATGCCTTGATCCTGATCCCCCTCCTTCTCTGTATCCTTTCCTCAAACAGCCCTCTTTACTCTTTTTTCTCACTCTCTGTAACCCCTTGCGGGATAGTGGCACTCCCGCTTTGCTTGGAGTGAAATGATTTTTTTAAAAAAAAGTCTGTGGTTAAACACCCACTGATCATAGGCATAAATTTGTCTGACAAAGACAACTAGTAAATAATAATGAAAATGCCTTGACCATTAAGTCTTAAACCGTGTCAATTTGTACATTTAACTTAGCAAGCTATCTTCTTTCGTTATCTGAAAAGAGTCTGACATTGTTTTGGAAATGTGTTCATCATTTGCGTTTTTGTAGACAAAACTAAGAATGCTTATTTCACTTACTGCGTGTATAACTTGCTTTTAATTAAATAGACGTTTTTCTTGCGACTAAGTTATTTTTTATTTTTTTTAAATTTAGGAGAAAAATAGAAACAAGAGATAAAGGAATAGATAATCCATTATTTAAGTTTCGCACCATGTCAGTATGTACATTTCACTTAGCAAGACATCTTTTGTCATTAACTGGTGTATGACATTGTTTTCAAAATGTTTCTTATCTTTGGCGTTTTTGTATAGAAAAAGAGGAAAAGATATCAGTTTATTTTACTGCCTGTACAACTTGCTCCTGATTAAAAAAAAAAACAAAAAAAAAAAACGATTTTTTCGTACAATCATTTTATTTTAAAATTTAGCAAAAAGAACGTACATTCAACAAACAAACCATTACTTATATTAAATCTCGAGCCATATCAATGTATTTACTTCACTTAGCACGGTTTTCTTTGTTACTAAATAAAAAGAATGTGACATTGTTTTCTCTTTTGTCCGTATCTGATTCTTCAGTCAGTCAGTGACCCTTTGTTTTTTAATCTTTCGATGGTTTCTGAGGAGTATCACAACAACAGACAAGAAAAAAAAAAGGTTCAAAAGCCTTGATGCTAAACTAAACGTAATTACTTGTTCTTGCGATGCTAGTCAGCCAGGAATAATTTAAACCGAACAGAGTCAGCAGAAAGCGTAGAAAATAATCAGATGTAAAGAGTAGAGAAAGGAAAAGAAGAAAGATCTTTATCTAATGACAGAATAAGGAGATAATATAAACAGCTTTCAGGAGTCTTCTTAATTCTCGAAAATAGTGAATTATCAAACGGTGTAGACAAAGAAAAGTAGCGAGTAGCGTGGATGCGAAAGACATGATTCTAATTTATGTCGGAATACACGTAATTTAGTGGATGAAAGTGCTAGTTGTCTGGTAGTTGAGATTTCAATCCTTGGTTTTGGTAGTTACATAATCTGGCTCAGTGGGAGAAACGAACAAATAACACAAAGGGATTTAAAACTGGTTCGTGTTAATTGATAAGAGATAATCTCTTAAGCATAGAAAAGTAATTAGAATAATCTATCCAGTGGATAAAATAAAGTGTTTGGTTCAAATTCTGAAACGGCTACAAGAACGGTGATAACTGGTTATATATATATATATATATATATATATATATATATATATATATATATATATATATATATATACATTTATAATATGTTTAACGTTCTTTTTATAGATACAAGTATTTAAGCAAAAAAAAAAAAAAAGAACGTTAAACATATTATAAATGTCTTTAAATAAATTGTCGGACTATGTCCAATTCAATATATATATATATATATATATATATATAATTATTTATTTAAATATTATAACATAAATATGTTATAAAATCACTACAAAAATAGCCATTTTGTTTCAACACTTCTGGTGTCCTATCAAGTGATGATGTTGAATGTAGAATAAATAGTTTTAAAAGTTTCAAATTAATTAACGATCCTTCGCTAGGGGTAAACGCTGTTACATAAGCTAGAATGACCAATCAAAATACAAGTATATGGTAATTCAAAAAATTTGGCAACAAAGCAAGGTTATCATAGATATTAAAAGATTTATAAAATTTGAAATTAAAAGTGTGTATATATATATATATATATATATATATATATATGAATATTAAAAGTATATATATATATATATATATATATATATATATATGAATATTAAAAGTATATATATATATATATATATATATATATATATATATATATATTGTTTTTAATCATCTCTTCCCAAGAAAGGCGATAATACCACTAAGACGCATTGGTTTGATGGGAGTGAAAAAAAAATGAGAAGAATTTAAAAGGAACCGGAAACGCAATCCTAATCAGGAAACAAGGGAAAAATCTCTACCTTTGTTCAAAAGTGGGGGGAAAGAGTGTGAAGCGCCTATATAACTAAAATATGTATATGTAATTATATATTTCCTTTAGTCATTATTCAAACACACACAAACTCAAACTCGTTAGGTGGGAACCGTAACGAGACTGACAACAATTTTGACATAAAAAAAATTCTTTTCTAATCAAAGAAGAAAACAATTCATTACGACGTAAAGGTCTAGAGAGTGCTTTGATCGCAAGGTCATCTACAGGAAATTTGCGCCCTGGCTCTTACGACAATTTTACCATTCCTGGTAAGACGTCTATTATCATAGTGTGGGATATCTACTAAAAAAAAGTGATGGTAAGGAAAAGACTGTAAATGAATTCGGCAAAATATATAAAGAAAAATTCTAAAGTCCGCGGCACCTTATAGTCCGTGATCATGTGTGGTCGTACCAACAACAAATTTAGTCCGATGAAGGCCTGAAGGACGAAACGCATCACAAGTAACCTTTTTCCACTTTGTGATACAACTTCCCCAATTTCGTTCTGTATATATAAAAAATATATCATTATCTCATATTGAATTTCTAAGCGTAGCTTAGATGTGTCACAAGGCCAAAAGTATGGGGCACCCAGTGAGGATCGAAGTTACTACTAAGTCGTAATTGTTCTAGCAAGACAAAATTGCTAACCATTACACCTTGCTGAGGTGCCCTCGTTATCTCATATATATAAGAATTAACTAATCCATTATAAAATAGGGGGAAGATGAGAAAGGTACAATACTGTAGAGTTTTTGGAGGTCCTAAAATGGAGAACCTTCATAATAAAATTTATTCCTCGGTTTGCTATTATTATTTTTTACATTCTTAGCTTTTATCCGTCCCTACCAACACACATTGAGCTATTCCCTCCCACGTGACTGTTTTCCTCTGGGTATCTGTATATCCACATATTTCAAACAACCCCTACTATGATAGTCATTTTCCTCAGTAACTGATTTCTTTGATTTTCTTATAGGCTTAGCTCAGCAAAATTTTCTCCCTAAATATAATTTTGCCATCTCAACAAATGCCATTCCCACCCACTCTGAAGAAGACTCGTGAGCTGAAACACCTGTTAGATCCTAATTACATTATTTGCCGCTGGCATTCAGCTTTTAATATCTCGTCCTTTCTCTCTTTTATGCTTATTTATAAAGATAACGACACGAGTTTAATGTTTCAAAATGTATTCCTATTTATCAACATAACTCTAATTGGATTGGGTTGTTATCGGTGGAATTGGACTGAAGAAATCCTTTCATTCTCTTCAACACCTGGCTTGGAAATACAGCAAATGTCTTTTTGCTAATGTTTTATATTGAATAAAAAAATCTAAGCAGGTTTTAAGATATGTGTGCTAATCTGAAACTGATTTAAAAATGAAAAGAAAGAAAAACGATTTGACATTACAAGGAAATGAAACTAACTAAAAATGTGGCCACTACTAAAAGTTTGTTTTATTTTATTATACTGTTCGGGTTAATTCGACTTTTAATCATAGTAAAACAAAACAAACATCAATTCACTCATAAGTTATAAGACGCGATATATAGAGACAGGGCCGGTGTATACTAACCCCGATTTCGTCGGCCGTGGGGGCGTAGAAATCCTGATTGGAAGCCTCGAGCAGTGCTTTGTGACCTTCGCTATCTTTGCAGTATTTGCTTTTTTTCTACCTACATTTATATCAGTTACATATCCGTCCTGGGTATGGTGATAAACTATATCCGCGTCCTGGGTAAGACGATTAACTATGTCTAACAGCTAGGCCTCTGATCAGGAGGTTTTGAGGAGCGTGGAACCACCTCTTAATTGCTAGTGTTCCCAGGTCTGCTCTGACCCGGGATGGTAGCACCTGTTAGGGTACCATCTATGGGTAAACATTTAACCCCCAAAACTGGAGTCAAAACACTATGAAAGTGCAAAAATAGGTTTTAATAGCAGAAAAACATTGTAAAATGTATTACCAGCAATAAATTTTTGAAGAAAAATTATTACCAGCAATACATTATTACCAGCAGTACTCTTTAGAAAAAAAATTACCACCTATACATTTTTGAAAAAAAAAAAAATTACCAGCAATATATTTTTTGAAAAAAATATTTCCAGCAATAAATATCTTGTCAGTATTAAATAACCCATTGAGGTTGATATACCGTAAAACAAAATAAACCAAGCAAATTAAACTAAGCACAAGAAGCGCACTTGTTATACTTTTATGTTCTATTTAAAAGAACGTGTTTATATGGTCGCTGTCTAAATATATAAATTGTATAACTTTAGAATGTTCAAACTTATGTTCCATGCTCCGAGTGTTGCAGAACTTGTATGCTATCGTCAGAATATAATTTGAATTTATTTCCAGGTATCATATCTTTTAAGATGCTATATAAACTTTGAGAAGCATTGTTACGTCAACTCAATTTAAAATATTTAAATGTTTGTTGTTTGATTGATTTTGTTTAGCTCTGTGTGTTATTTAATGCCGAAATCTAAAAATTTTGAATGCAATTTTATGGCTTCAACTAAGTATATTTTGAGCGCAATTGTATGCCTTCAACTATAGATAAAATGTTTTGTTAGTCATTTTGCTAAAAAATGTATTGTTGGCATATCTACTATAAATGTATTGCTGGTCATTTTGCTTTTAAATGTATTTCTGCTCAAATTACTATAAATAGGTATTGTTGATTGGTTGATTTTGATTAGCGGCATATCAACGTCTATGGGTTATTTAATGCCGAAATCTAAATATCCCTCATGCAATTTTATGCTTTTAACTACATATACCTTGTACATAATTTTATACTCTAAGGTTAAAGGCATGTTTTTTTAGATATATTGTTCGTAGATCATAAAATGTATTGTTGGGAGTTTTACTGTAAAAATGTAATTTTATATTTATTTATTGTTGTATTGATTGGCATTTTGCCATAAAAATGTATTGTTGGTTATTTTACTATAAAAATATATTGTTGATTTTTGTTTAGGCGTTTACTATTTGCCCAAACCTGGGACCCAAATAGATGCTGCCACCCCGTTAAATAATTGTGAAATATTTCTTATATTTGACCACTTAGAATGACTGTTTGCCTTATAACCGTTCTTCACTAGAAATATAAATATCAATCATTTCTTTTTTACTTTTCATTTTTAAATACCATCTTTATTCTGCTTTTTTTCTTCATCTTCATCATCTGCTGCCGCTGCTTCTTCATCATCAGCTACTTCTTCACAAGTTGCTTCTTCTTCATCATCTGCTTCTTCATGAAGTTGCTTCTTCATCATCATCTGCCTCTTCATAAGTTGCTTCTTCATCATCATCTGCCTCTTCATAAGTTGCTTCTTCATCATCATTTGCCTCTTAATAAGTTGCTTCTTCATCATCATTTGCCTCTTAATAAGCTGCTTCTTCTTCATCATCTGCTTCTTCATGAAGTTGCTTCTTCATCATCATCTGCCTCTTCATATGTTGCTTCTTCATCATCATCTGCTTCTTCTTCATCTCCTTCACCTTCTGCGTTTTCTTCGTCATCTGCTTTTTCATCTTCTGCTTCTTCTTCATCTTATGTTTCTTCTGCTTTTCTTAATCGGCTTCTTTTCTTCTTCTTCTGCTGCTGCTTCTTATAAACATTTCTTATGTACTGGTGTCTCATGTTACACGCCAGTTATATATGCACAGG
The DNA here is from genome assembly GCA_964036315.1 of Acanthosepion esculentum. Lineage (NCBI taxonomy): Eukaryota > Metazoa > Mollusca > Cephalopoda > Sepiida > Sepiidae > Acanthosepion > Acanthosepion esculentum. The sequence goes on along the minus strand of OZ038476.1, from coordinate 108,945,555 downwards.
CGCACACACATACATCAATGTTGATTATCTACACGCATGTGTTTAATGCCATATAATCGTTCTTTCTTCGATTTCAACTCTGTCAAGCATTAGACAGAGTCCGCTTGTCAAAGTTTATTACATCAAAGAAGTGTACAAGAAATACACTATTCATTCTGGTCGATTCCTCATCGAACTTATCATTTCCCTTCCTTTAGACCTGCAAACAATTCTATCTTCAATATAAGCATCGTTACTCTTTAATACTTGCATCCGCCTATTTGTTTGCCAATTTCAAATCTATAAGATTTGCCATGGATATAAGAAAAAATTCAAAGACTATTATGGCGAGTTAAAAGACCAGGATCAACCTCGCTAAACTGAATGATCTGTGTGACTAGCTTGTTAACAATCAAATTCTGTGAGACGCACGCTTTCTTTGCTTACCCTTGTATAGAATTAAACAACTTAAACGAGACTACCCAGATGTGTGCATAACACAACGAAAGTGAAATCGGCATGCCGAGTTCAAATGTCGTCTGTTTCGTTGACTTCGCGCTAGTGCCCTTGGAAAAGACATGAAGTCATTTTCCTCTGGCTATAGGGCAGATTTGGCACTCGTGTCTTGTGCAGCAACCAGTCTGTGAGAAAGAAGATGGGCCTATGTTACCTTAGACGCATATTCTGCTGCGGCAGCTACAGAATATGTTGTGCCTCTACGACCCTAATGGCACAACGGGTCACACCATTGAGCCAAGCAGAGATTTGTAATTTTTGTTTTTAACCACATGCATTTTTTTCCAGCTCATTTATGGAACTGTATTAGTGTAATTTGTACAGTTCCAAGGGATGATTAAAACAAAATTTTCTAATTTTTAAAATTTATTTAAAGATTTGTGAAAAGTGCCTAAATTTTGCAATTACTCCATTAGTGGTAACATTGCCGAGCGGAAAACTCCGGCGGTCCGACAACGGGCCACCGGCGGTAAACGCTATTGGCATGCTACCCAATGGCAAATTGGTGGCTTGTGTGTAGGGAAGCAAAAGATAGCAAAAAATACTTGACAGAATATTGTGCTGTAGGGTCTCGAATTCTACTTGGAATGTTCTACAACACACGCCGTACACCTACAGACTATAGAGTGAATGGTTATTGTTAATTTCGGAGTAAACTTTGTCTTATCACTGAGGAAAAATCTTATGTATCTGGAAATTTGGGGCATGTAGTGAGGATGCCATACTCATGATTGTCTTTCACTCATCTTCGGTTCGCCGTTCATATACAGGGTGATCCGGAAGTTTTGTCACCCCCTACCAAAAAGTAATGAGAACAACTGAAGAGCGTTTTTCGTCGTGACGTCTTGGGTGATTGTAACACAGATGCCCCCACCTCTGCACATGTGTCCCTTCGCGTTGAGAGTCATCCTGTCCTCGGTTTGTCCTTAATTGATCCCGTGAGAAACAGTTTAGGTTCCCATCGCAGTATCGTCCTCTTCGGAGGAGCTGCTTTGCCGAATCTTGCAGTGAAGTCATATCGCACATCCTCCATGTTCTTGACAGAATTCACACGATCATATGTCCATAGACTTGCAAGCGGCCGATCTTTTGAACTGTAGGAGCTCGTATCAGCCATGTGAAATATAAAATTATATTATATAGGGTTGACAATACTTTCGGACCTCCCTGTAGAGCAGAGTTTCCCAAACGGTACGGTGCGCTTCATAGGTTCAGCCGAAGAGGATAGCAGGTGAGACGGAATGTTTGAAAGACAATCAAAGATTTAGAAATAGTTTTAAAATATTCATATGCAAAAAATAAATATGATTACAAAACTTAAAATATTATTATAGATCATTTGTAATTACATGCATGAGTCCCAGTATAAATAGTTATAAACAATTATTGACCAATTTTATCATGGTGATATTTTTGCATTATATCATATTATATTAAGTATATAGTAACTCGGGTCCGCAAATTGTAGGAGAGAGTTATCAATGATAATATTCTGACTTAGAATCCGCGGTTATCGCTCTTTAACCCTCTCTCTCTGTTTTATTATTTTTAAAGGTACTTTTTTATCGCATAAATTTTGGTGAGGCGAGGGCAGATTTTAATTCCGAAAATGCAGCGAAGAGAAAAAAGTTTGGAAACCACTGCCTTACTTCAAAGTATTTCCATTATATATGAAATTTAGTAAAGGATTAACCCCAGTAGGCTGTATAAACAGTTTTTAAAAAAATTCATATATCAAAATATGATTTAAAATTTAAAATATTATTATAGAAGACTTGTAATTGCATGCATGAGTCCCAGTATAAATAGTTATAAATAAGTATTGACCGATTTTATCATTGTAATATTTTTGCATTATATCAAGTATTAAGAATGTAGTAACTAGGGTTTGCAAATTGGAGGAGAGAGTTATCAATGATAATATTCGGACTTTGAATTCGCAGTTATCTCCCTTTAATCTTATCTCTCTCTCTCTCTCTGTCTCTCTCTCTCTGTCTCTTTATATCTCTCTGTAATTTATGTTTAAATATAACATTCATCACATAACATTAGGTTAGGCGCAAGCAAATTTTCCTTAGGAGAAAAACAATTGGGAACCACTTCTATAGAGAGTAGCAGTTTCAGATTTATTGATAGCTTTCCTGGACCATATTCGCCGACATGACTTCGCAAAGGTGGTGTAAAAGCCAAATACATAGTTTATCATGTAATCCCACCTTTAACTGACTGCCATCCGGCATTCCAATGGCAGTTGATTTAAACGCGTTGCTCCTGGTGCAGTCAGATTGTATTAGGTTTTAGAATGTTGTAAATATAAAAATTACTCTTGTAGATAAACAGTAAATAAATAGTGTTTATTATTTTTGTTGTTAAATCTCACGAATAAAGAAAATGTATAAATTCACTTTCATGTGTTTAGATTTTATTCCAAATCAGTCATCGCTTTTTAAAACAACAAACATTGAAGAGGAGTGAAGGTAGTTAAAATAATAGCGGTGCCGATAGAAAAACCGTTCTTTTGACTCCGTGTTCATAATATATATATATATATATATATATATATATATATATATATATATATTCTGTTTATGCATTATTTTAATGGATACAAATATTTAAGTAAATGCTCTGTTCATAATAAACTTAAATATTTGTATCTATAAAAATAGCGTGTAAACAGAAAATATATTAAAATAATTGTTGGACTTAAATCATTTCATTACACACACACACACACACACACGTGCGTATATACTTCCGTAAATTTCAAGATTAGTTATTCCAAAATTCGCTTGAGGATGAAGCAGAGCTGGATTTTTAGCTTCTGTTTTTGAAACATGAGAACTCTTATGTAGCGATGGAATCATATTTTTTTTTTAAATAATTATAATTTAGGCTCTACTTATGTATTGAGCACTCTTTTTGAAAATAAAAACAAAAATACTAAAGAACTTTGGATTATTAACCTAACGGTCCTTTCCTATTTTTCTATATATTTACACACACACACACACACACACACACACACACACACACACACACACACACACACACACACACACACACACACATATATATATATATATATATATTCCATTTTGTAAATATATATATATATATATATATATATTCCATTTTGTAAATATATATATATATATATTCCATTTTGTAAATATATATATATATATATATATATATATATATATATTCCATTTTGTAAATATATATATATATATATATATATATATATATATTCCATTTTGTAAATATATATATATATATATATATATATTCCATTTTGTAAATATATATATATATATATATATATATATTCCATTTTGTAAATATATATATATATATATATTCCATTTTGTAAATATATATATATATATATATATTCCATTTTGTAAATATATATATATATATATATTCCATTTTGTAAATATATATATATATATATATATTCCATTTTGTAAATATATATATATATATATATATTCCATTTTGTAAATATATATATATATATATATATATATATATATATATATATTCCATTTTGTAAATATATATATATATATATATATATTCCATTTTGTAAATATATATATATATATATATATATTCCATTTTGTAAATATATATATATATATATATATATATTCCATTTTGTAAATATATATATATATATATATATATATATTCCATTTTGTAAATATATATATATATATATATATATATATATATTCCATTTTGTAAATATATATATATATATATATATATATATTCCATTTTGTAAATATATATATATATATATATATATATATATATATTCCATTTTGTAAATATATATATATATATATATATATATTCCATTTTGTAAATATATATATATATATATATTCCATTTTGTAAATATATATATATATATATATATATATTCCATTTTGTAAATATATATATATATATATATATATATTCCATTTTGTAAATATATATATATATATATATATATATTCCATTTTGTAAATATATATATATATATATATATATTCCATTTTGTAAATATATATATATATATATATATATTCCATTTTGTAAATATATATATATATATATATATATTCCATTTTGTAAATATATATATATATATATATATATATATATATATATATATATATTCCATTTTGTAAATATATATATATATATATATATATATATATATATATTCCATTTTGTAAATATATATATATATATATATATATATATATATATATATTCCATTTTGTAAATATATATATATATATATATATATATATATATATATATTCCATTTTGTAAATATATATATATATATATATATATATATATTCCATTTTGTAAATATATATATATATATATATATATATATTCCATTTTGTAAATATATATATATATATATATATATATTCCATTTTGTAAATATATATATATATATATATATATATTCCATTTTGTAAATATATATATATATATATATATATATATATATATATATTCCATTTTGTAAATATATATATATTCCATTTTGTAAATATATATATCTATATATATATATATATATATATATATTCCATTTTGTAAATATATATATATATATATATATATATATATATATATTCCATTTTGTAAATATATATATATATATATATATATATATTCCATTTTGTAAATATATATATATATATATATATATATATTCCATTTTGTAAATATATATATATATATATATATATATATATTCCATTTTGTAAATATATATATATATATATATATATATATTCCATTTTGTAAATATATATATATATATATATATATATATATATATTCCATTTTGTAAATATATATATATATATATATATATTCCATTTTGTAAATATATATATATATATATATATATTCCATTTTGTAAATATATATATATTCCATTTTGTAAATATATATATATATATATATATTCCATTTTGTAAAATACATCTATTGGATGCTTTAGTACACATCATCAGTGATGTTTCTAGCCGAGGTTCATTAGAGGTTTCAGGCCTTTCAACCTCATCGGCAATAATCCAATAGTATATAATTCAAGTGTGCCCTATTAATACAATATAAAATATTAAATATTAAAATCGATTCATACATTGAGTTCAATGTTTTAATTAAATAGAGCAACATATTTTTTATACAAGAGGAATTAAGATTACATTGAAATAAAATTTACAAGGATTTTTCAATAATTTTATATATTAAATTATTGAAATATCAATCCGTTGACTGGTTTGAAAAATCCTTGTAAATTTTATTTCAATGTAATCTTAATTCCTCTTGTATAAAAAATATGTTGCTCTCTTTAATTAAAACATTGACCTCTATGTATGAATCGATTTTAATATTTTATATATATTTATAATGCGTTCAAAAACCTACTAAAATCATATGTCAGTTCCATTCCTTAGATAATTAAAAAAAAATTTAACCTGGCACGTTTCTTTATTGTTTATTTTCTACAATATTTCTTCCTGAATTTTTTATCGTGTTGCAAGAGATGCACTGATATTTTTTACAGTTAGTTTCTTTCTCTTTGGTGAAGACTTTCTTCTGTGTTCTTGCTGTGTGGTCACTCTCTGGCTTATTTAGATGAACAGTGCTATAGCATTTGCGTATAGTGATCTTTTAATGGGACAAGACAGGTTGAAGGTGGGGCTTGACAGGATTGTGGGAAATCAGGAGTGAAAAGCTGACCCTCCGGCTAACAGCTTTGTGTCAGTTTTTTTTTTTTCTTCTTCTTTTTTTTCCTAATTATATCTTCCCAAAGCAGGTACACGCGCACGCGGCGCCGTTATTTGCTTACCAGTGACCCTCGTGATATTTTGAGAATCTTTAATTCCATTCGCTATTTCACGATGGAAAACGTGTTTATAGAAATGTTCTGAACTATCACTCGTGTATTAGTTTCGCATCAAGAAGAGAGGCAAAATTCCACACGTCGCCCGGGATTTGATTAAACACGTTTTTTTTCTAGGGTTTTGTTGTTCACATTCTGATAAGACTGGATAGTAGAATGGAGTGTGCATATATATATATATATATATATATATATATATATATATATATATATAACTTCAGATGTTATACTGCACAGGCGGATATACGTAATACAGGCAGTTTGAAATAAAAAAAAAACGACGTGTCTATTTTTAAGCACAAGTATCCTCTGAAAATAATATTTGAAGTAATAAAATGTCGGATTAAAAATTCATGAATTTTCTCTCTCTCTCTCTCTCCTATATATATATATATATATATATATATATATAGTTAAATTTCGCAGAATAATTCTGAAGATAAGCGAAATTGGTTTAAAAATGACAATTGGAAAAATTCTTAATTCTTGCCGACGCGTTTCATCTTCCGACTTCATCAAGGCAAACAACGAAAGCAAAATAATATTTTGTAGCCATAGTTACATCATATATATATATATATATATATATATATATATATATATATATATATATTAATGTGTGTGTGTAAAATTAAATCGACTTGACTATTTTTTTTTAAATTAAAAATTTCATCGTCTCCTCTCCTTCAACTTCAGTCCGATAAAGTCCTAAAGATGAAACGCATCACACGAAAAAAAAAAACTTTCATAGATTTTCCTTATTTCAGATTTTTTATTCCTTTTTATTTATTTTTTTTAATACATGTTTTCTTTTTCTCATATTCTCACACAAGCAGTAACACCTTGCCCTTGCGTCTTAGTGGCTTTATCGCCTTGCTTGGGGTTGAAATTATTAAAAATCAAATCATATATGTATGTGCGTGTGTGCATATATAAATATATATAATATCATCTTCAAACAAATTTAATTAAATACAGCCAATTTGGTCTGTATATTTTTTTTAAATTTTCGAATAAAGTTTTGTGTATTAAGATCGAAATTGTGAATGTTCAAACTTCGTTTTGATAGTGTTTTGTTCAACTTCTTTCGCGTGTCTTCCTCATTTTCAAGAAACATGTAGTGTCTGTTCAGTAGACAAGATCCATTCGGCCACATCCTGGTATTCTTTATCTGAAATTCTTCTTAGCCCACTGTGACGTCACGTGCAGCAGTTAATGGGAACTCGCTTCATAAAAGAATGGCGTCTTCCTTCCTAACCTTTTGCTCGAAGTCGTGTCAGCCTCTTTTTGCTTATGTCATTATTTTATCTTCTAGTTACATGTTAGCCATTTTATTTGTTGCTGCTTTTGAAAGTCCTCAAATGATGTGGTTTCTGTTATTCGCCACAGTTCTTAGCTTGTGATTCTGTAGCGCCAGTTCACGAGTTACGATGTATAAGTTACTGGTTTCCTTCGCTCGAAGCCATTTTAAATCATTGATCTGCTGTATACAGCCGACATTTTAGATAGTTCTGAACGGGTTTGGCACGAAGCATGTCACCCAGTCTCGATCTGAAGAGGTTATTTACGTACATGAGTTCTTAATGCCTTGGACTTGTACAAGTCGAATCCCTAAAATATATATATTTCTTGTTATACGTCGTGCTTTGGTTTTTGTAGCAACATGTAGTGTTTGGTAAGATATCCTCTAGCGCAGCCTACTCCATGTCCATTAGGTTAAATCAATAATTCCGTAGCCTGTCGAATTTATAAGCTGAACTATCCATGGACATTTTCACGTAAGAATGCTCAGTCTATGTGTTCCTTGGGTTAGTTATGGATAAAATAAATTTAGAAGAAAAGAGATCAATTCACAAAGAATTTATATAGCAAACTTAACTCTTTAAAATTTAGAAAATTGAATAAAGAAAAGAGATTTTTTCATATTCGATGTCTGGAGTGCTTATTCGATGATAACATGAAAAGAAATATGGAAAAAGTGATTATTTCTTGGAGAGGCGCGATTTGTAGAAACACTAGACAGTTTTTAATATTCCTTGGTAATTGCGAGAGATAAATACAAGAGTTGATGCTGAAGATTTATTGGTTCAAACAACTTCCCAAAGGATAAAGCATCAGTTTTTTTTTATTCTCTTTTATTTCTTTCTTATTTACGTTTCTCTCTTTTTCTCATACTCAGTAACACTTTGCGTCAGAGTGGTTTTATTACCTTGCTTGGGATTAAATTATTAAAAATAAAACTATTTAAATTGGTCGACCCTAGAACTCTTTGGCACCTCCTCGTAGAGAAAAAATAATCTCCCCAAATGCATTATTGTATAAAAATTATTTCCTTTTGTTTATAACTGCTTTTGGATTTAAGACGAAGCACAAAACATAGTAGTCGGGAGGTCTTTTCGTTCAGAAATGACATGGATTCTTAAATTGGTCGAGAAATTTTTTTTTTAATACTTCTTCCTCTTTATCTCAATCGCTTATCTAATTTTAAAAGTCACTTTTCTACAATTCTCTTAAGCCAGACACCCACTCCCACTCCACTCGATCCGAAGGAGTCCCACTCTTTGTTTATATAGAGAACATCAGACAGTTCTCCTCGTTTTTTCCTCCCTTTTTGCCCCAAGGGGAGATTAGAGAATCCATAGTGAGGATTTCTCTTCAGATTTATTGCCACTTCTCTTCGGTTGCTAATCGGCACCCTGCTGCCGCCACCGCCGCCCGTCGGGAGGCTGGGGGTGCAACGGTGGTAGAGAAAACGGTAAAGAACTTTTATCAGCTCTTTTTCCTCGGAATATGTTTCTGTTGTATTTTAGAGTTTTTGAGATTTTAGTGAGTTTCGTTAAGTTTTATTTGTCTAGGGTATTATTGTTTATGTGTGTAGAACGTAGCCGATTTTTCTGTGTGTCGGGGGGGGGATGTGTATGTGTATATTTCTATCGTGGTGAATTTCTCAGTGGCAGAGTGACATATTTCTGTTCGTGTTTGTGTAGCGTGTATATGTGAAGCGTGACATATTTCAGTATGTGTGTGTGTGTGTAGGTGGCTTATTTCAGTGCGTGTCTACGTGTAACGTATTTCAGTGTGTGCGTGCGTGTGGCGTAGACTATTGCAGTACGTGTGTGTGTGTCCGTGTATATCTGTTGTATGGCGTATACCAATATACATGCGTGTAGCGGGGCGTGTTTCAAAATGAGTATGTGTAGTGTGGCGTTTCAAAATGTGTTTGTGTGTGTAGCGTGGCGTGTTTCAAAGTGCGTGTGTGGCATGGCGCATTTCAATATGTATATGTGTGTAGCGTGGCGTATTTCAATATGTATGTATGTGTGTGTGTAGCGTGGCGTATTTCAATATGTATGTATGTGTGTGTGTAGCGTGGCATATTTCAATATGTATGTATGTGTGTGTGTAGCGTTGCATATTTCAATATGTATGTGTGTGTAGCGTTGCATATTTCAATATGCATGTGTGTGTAGCGTTGCATATTTCAATATGCATGTGTGTGTAGCGTTGCATATTTCAATATGTATGTGTGTGTAGCGTTGCATATTTCAATATATATGTGTGTGTAGCGTTGCATATTTCAATATATATGTGTGTGTAGCGTTGCATATTTCAATATGTATGTGTGTAGCGTGTCATATTTCAATGTGCGCGTGTGTGTGTAGCGTGTCATATTTCAATGTGTGTGTGTGTGTGTAGCATGTCATATTTCAATGTGTGTGTGTGTGTGTGTAGCTTGGCGTATTTCGTATGTATGTATGTATGTATGTATGTATGTATGTGTGTAGTGTGGCGTATTTCAGTATGTATGTGTGCCGTGGCAAATTTCTCTGTATCTGTGTGTAGCATGGTGCATTTCTATGTTTGTGCAGTGAGGTGCATTTTTGTGTGGGTGGGAAGGTGTCTGTGGAGGTGTAGCCTTGTAGAATTCTGTGTATTCCTTTGTGCGTCTGTAGCGTTGCTGGCGTATTTCTTTTTGTGTCCGCATATGTAGTCTCGTATTTGTGTATGTGTGGGGATTGAATGATTTGTAAGTGTTGGGTGCATGCATGTGTGCACGCTTGTTTGTCGTGGAGGGGGTGGCGAGCCTTCACTTCCTGTACACGTGCCTTTTTGCAAATGCTCTTTTGTTTCTGCTGCAATGCCCGTATGTATAACTCTTCTATGCGCAGAGACACGCCTTTGTTGACATCCAGGAGCCTTTATATGTATGTATGTGTGTGGATATTCTATTTTATCCAATGTTAGTTTCTGTGAGGAAGGTTTTTCTGTCTCTTCATTTTCTATGTGGGTGTGTGTTTTTCACACGTCGAAATGCATTTCCTTCTTTCTTTCTTTTTTATTAGATCCAGAAAGTTGGCATGATGTCTGTCTCTTGCTTGTCACAGAGTCTTGAAAATGTCGCTTCCCTTCCCTGTTGTCGAAGCGTGAATTTCTCAATTTTTATTTTTTATTTTATTTTATTTTTTTTTTTATATCCTCTCTGACTCGTGATACCTTCATTACGCGGATGTGAGTCCAGGTACAAAAACTGTACTACGTGGATTTGTAATTACGAAACACATAGTTATATGCAACCTTCGTCTTCCACTTTCAACTTAAAAGTATAGAGCTTTGAGGCATGTAAAACTTAAGCGATAATTTTGGAACGAGAATACAAAGAAGTTTTAAAAGTAGAAAGGAATTCGTTTTTATGTAAACATTTTTGACAAATTCTCGCGAATTCAGTTGAAATATTGAATGGACTGTAGAAATATGTCAAATGTCATATGGAAAAAAATGTTATGAGGAGAAAGAATTGTTATGTTTCTATAAAAGATAATAAAGACTCAACTTCAAAAATTTCCTTTGTTTCCTTTTTGAGAAACAAATCAAATATTCTTTTCTCAAAGATAAGCTGAAAGTGTACGGATAATTGTTGTGACAACCAGGACCGCTGCAAGGGTCTCATGTCCAATATGATACAAGGCCCTCCATTCTACTACATCTCAATTTTAATAAGAGAGTATTCACATAAAGTACAAAATTGTAACCTAATTATGTACAATGATCGACCATATGCAATACAAGTGAACAATTCAACGCGAAAAAGATAAAATAAATCCAATGTATCTAAATTCTAATTATAATAGATCATTCCAGAAATAAATCAACAATGTTTTGCGGAAATTTTAACACATTAGAAATTATGGATAAAAAATAGTGAATTTTATATAGTATTTTCTCATTTTTTTTTTTTTTTTTTTTCGGGACTTAGCATGTATCATGCGTGATACACGCTTCGGCGATCATGTATCGAAAGATACATGACTGAGGAGGCAGATTTTTTTTTCCCCACAGTAGGTTGCCATTTCTTTCTGCAGTAGAGCAGTTGCCATCCAGGTCTATAGAACACGGTCTATCCTGCTATTTCCACATAGCTGGGTATTAGCACGTAATATAAGCATGTAAGCACGAGCAAAACAAATTCTCGGATTTGGACGACAAAAAGGCCCCAGGATGACGTCAAAATGCGAAAGTTTTTCATCCTTACATAGTCACTTGTGTTTTTAGTTTAAATTTGTAACGTATGTAAGTAGAAAAAAAACAAAAAAAAACAAATGTTTATAAGATAGGAGGGTCGCAAAGGTCAATCCGGAGCTTACAATTAAGCTTGGGTCCCCTCGGTTCTATAAGGGTAGTACGTACCCGTTCTGGTGACAACTTTGCCCTTGTAAGATGTTTTGAAAGTCCTTGCAAGCTCGTCACGGAGATTAAAGTCAGTCATGTGGTTGCATGACAGACTTCATATCTGTCAGTCTATTTTTCTTTTCGTCAGTTGGCCCAAGCAAGGCGATA
>OZ038476.1:108873287-108928287 GCA_964036315.1 Acanthosepion esculentum | reverse complement strand
CCCAGTGTTCGAAATGTAAGAAAAAAAAAAATTTCACTCAGCTTTTTTCCCCCAAAAAACTGTTACTTTGTAAAACTGGCTCCTGTGTGGGATGCTTCTTTGGACACTATGATTTTAACCTTTTCAAGGGTCAATCATTATCCATCCTCCTTATCTAAATAAGAATTTTAAATACTACCATTTTCTCTTTCATTCATATAGCACACACCTTTTAAACAATTTTAACAGTGGAAGCTCTACATAGAGTGGCTCTCGAGCCTTGTTTTATGTGACATTTAACATACAATAAAAGCTGCTCACCAAAACTTATTGCTAAACAAAACCCCAAAACTAATATATATATATATAGAGAGAGAGAGAGAGAGAACTATGACTGCTTGGCATTTGTTTATGCTTGTAAAAGCAACACGCTAGATTTGGCTGACTCATCCTGTCGAGTGAAGATAGCTCAGTGGTAGAAGCTCTGACTGATACCAAATTGGTTGCATTTCAATCCGGGCTTGAGGCATTCAGTTTTCTAGTGGCACTGAAGAGCTGGGATACAGAGAAACCGTACTGTCTGCGAATGACATACATACATATATATATATATATATATATATATATATATCTTCTCCTCCTCCAGTTATGGGCTAATTAGTAAGACTTGTATGGATAATCAATTATTATCTCCAAAACTAAAGTAAAATTGCATACAAAATATTTAGATTTTGACTTTAAATAACCCATAGATGTTGATATGCTGCTATACAAAAACAACCAACCAAAAATCTGTTGCTTGTCATTTTTCTTACTAGCTCTTACTGGTAAATTAATTTGGCTTAATTATGTTCCAAGTTTAATTAACAAAAAACGTTTTGTGATGTTCTTTCTAAATGAAAGAACCAATAGGATTATTTTTTTAAAAGAAAAAAGAAGAAATGTTGTTATCATAATAATAAAATTAGGTCTCATTTACACAGATGTTTTACAAAGAGGGCCAGCAGATTTCTTTTCCTGTAGCCCGGATGACCACCTGGTGGTTTTGAGTTTAGTGCTTAACTTCAAACTCATTTCCTGTAATCCCAACATTTACCTTGAAGACAATCATTGATGATCTACTTCAAAGAATTGGCCAATTGGAATTGGATTGAAGAGGGGCAAGAAGGGAAACTCACATGCAAAAAATGGCAGCTGAAAACATCTCCGAGTTATAAAAACAAATCCTGTCAAGTTAAATGATCTGGAAAACCAATCAAGACCAGAGATCTGCGGCTGGTCAGAAAAAAACTTTCAAAGTTGGGTGTGGTTGGGCGTTGTCAGGTTCTAAGTTTGATTTCTTTCATTATTAATTTTGTTTTTTATTAAAAAGTAATTAATAAATATAAAGTTTTTCTTTTTCTTTTTTTATTTTAAAATAATTTTTTGCTTCCTTCTTCTATATGTCATTTCCATTCTGGTCATATATGACCACGGCTCTTCACATTTTCTTATTCTTTTAGGTCTTAATAAAGTTTGTTTTTTCTCCATCACTCTCAGTTTTGGGATGTGTGGGTGTTAGAATGAATAGCAGTTTGCAATGAGAAATCAGAAAGCCAAGTTCGAAATCCAATTGAGTTTGTTAATTCACTTACATGAAAATATCCTTTTGAAAGGTATGAATACATCTCTTCTCCCCACTTTACTATAGGTTAAAACACATTAAAACACCAATTCCCATACAATCAAGGAGGTTAAGCAATGTTGTGCCTGGTCATTAGCAAGACGGGTGACCATTTCGGAATACCAAGTGCTGTAAGCTTGCATTTGCGGGTGGTGTAATAGATAATGGCTCAGAATTGTTAGCTAGAGAGTTGAGTTCCTATTGGAAGGATATGAATTCACCTTTTCTCCCAAGATATGGGTTAAATAGTGAGACTTTTATTACTGAATTATTATTATCGCCCCCCCCCCCCCATAAAATTGCAATCTAAGAAATATTTTCTGGCTTTAAACAACCTGAGAAGGGTCGATAAACCATAGAGAATAAATCCATCAATCAAATTTTAGTGGAATAATCAACTTGCTTTCTTCCAGCAGCAAGACCTCTGATTTGGAGGTTTTGAGGAGCATGGAACCACCTCTTAAATGCTGTTGTTCCCAGGATCAATCCTGACTCAGGCTGGTAGCACCTGTTAAGGTCCCAGCTATGGGCAAATAGTTAAGCCCCCAAACTTGGGTGAAAACACTATGAAAGTATAAAAATAGATTTTTATAGTTAAAATACCTGCAATGCATTTTTGAAAAAGAAAATATTACCAGCAATACATTTGACACTCGACAAAAGTCCTCTTTATAAAACTATGTCAATGAAATCTGATCCCGTCCTGGATATGATGATAAACTACATCCTGAACTGGGTAGTGTGTACGTGGGCTCAGCAGAAAGGCATGAGAAGCAGCTGAGTAATGCATACTTGGACTTAGTGGAAATATTCGAAGACATGTCCGGTGAAATAAGAAGAGAGCTAACCTGTATATTAAATATAGGGTTAATTTCAGAATTCTCCTAGACATTACATGGATCAAGATACACCTGATGAAGACAGAGAATACAGTGACTGAAACATTGTGATAATAACAACAAAGATGAGGACAATAAGCCACAGGTAAATAGTATAAATAATTAATCACCATTAACGTTTCTATTTTTTTAAGAGTACCTTATGCAATTTTAATCTCTTTTTTCTTTTTTCTTTTCCATATTGCAAAAATCTGCAATTTCATGTCATTATTTATCAGATATTTTTTTTCTTAAAAATGAATTTAAAAATCCTTTTTTTGTTGATCCTTTAAGATTAATTTCTTTTTTAAGAGTATTTTATTCAATATGGGAACTGTCAGTTTTATCTGATTTTCTCCATATAGCAAAAATCCACAATTTCATCTCATTCTTTATTTATTAGAGATATCTTAAGAATAAATTTAAAAATCCTGAATTCATTGATCTCTTATTTTTTTAAGAATTCAATGAACACCATTTAAAGTTAGCTATAAATGTGCAGTGTCTTTTCCTTTTAGATAAATCTACAAACAACAAATCTGATAATCATAAATGCTTCACTTCTTTCTTTAAAAGTACCTTCTTCAATTTGGGGACTGTCACTTTAATTTTAACACTTTCTACATATAGCAAAAATCCACAATATCAATTTTCATTTATGGGAGATATTTTCAAAGCCAATAAACACTGGACTTGGATATTCTAGGCCTAAGTAAATTGCTCAGAAAATGTTTTCCGACAAATCTGGAAAATAGCTCGGCTAAAATAAACATGAAATGAGAGAAGTCTTTAGGCAATGGCTGAGTGGAAGTAAATTTAAAAATCTTTAAGGGTCAAGGTTTGACACGCCTGAGGAGAATGGTACAGTCAAAATGAGGAAAAGTGTTTGTTTTTTTCCACCAGATAGCTTTACCAGATCTTTTTTGACCTTACAAGAGGTTAAATATTACTTAAGATGAAATATAAAGTAATTATTTACCAATATCCTATGTTATAACTCTGTTTCACCAGATGTTAGTTACCAATGGTAAATGCTAGAAATTGAAATGAAAATTAATAATGAGCCCAATGTACAAGAGTAGCAGTCTAAAAAGAATCCTTAAAGTTATTCCTTGAATTGAAGAGGTGAAAGTTCTTCAGTTCATATGGAAAGAAAAACAAAGCTGAGGCTGCTAAGACCTACACCAAAAATATCTTATATCTGTCATAAATATTAGATGTTATATTATGATAATATCTTATATCTGTCATAAATGTTAGACAATATATTATGATAATATCTTATATCTGTCATAAATGTTAGACAATATATTATGATAATATCTTATATCTGTCATAAATGTTAGATGATATATTATGATAATATCTTATATCTGTCATAAATGTTAGATGATATATTATGATAATATCTTATATCTGTCATAAATGTTAGACGATATATTATGATAATATCTTATATCTGTCATAAATGTTAGACGATATATTATGATAATTTTCTATTTTATTATTAGCTATTTTTGTTAGTCTCTTTTTTGTGCCTTATTTATCATAGGCTGATATGTCATAGGAGGAAAAGAATGTGTATAATTGGGTTTAGTTGCATTTGCAGTTTCAGGCATCAGTTGTGGAGCTTAAGGGCATGAATACTGTAATTTAAAAAAATAATTTACTTAAGTTTTCAACTTTATTTTAATTAAAAAATTTGTTTTATTTTTCTAGTTGTCATAAATTTGCTGTTCAGCATTATAAAAGTTCAATGCCTTTACTACTGAGCTACTCCTGTTCAATAGCAGAATCAAATTAAATTAAAATTTTATACATTGAATTTTTATATATATATATATTGTTCCTTTTTTTTTCTTACTGAATTCTTCACATTTTCTATCACTTAACATGACATTATCACCTTGCTTGGGGTGAAATTATTAAAAAACATGATTGAAATTTAATCATATTTATAATATAAAATGGTTATGATAAATGTTTGATCTTTGAGTAAAGTTTAAATTTTAAATACTACAACTAATGCTTCCGAGCAGTCACAATATTTGTTTTTTTAATTAATTCACCCCTAGCAAAGCAATGATGCTACTAAGATGCATGGGGCTGCTAGAAATGAAAGGGAATTAGAAAACTTTAGATAGAACTGGAAACCCAACCCAAAACAGGAAACAAAGGATAAACATCTAATCCCATACAAAGACCGGTTAGGAGTGTAAACTGGTCGATAGGCAAATCTATACCCGTTTTAAGCTATTACTCCAAATTGTCATGCAATGTATTAACTGTGAATCCCACTGGAACAATAAACTTTTCTTCTACCATCTTTAATTATTAATTTTGTATTCAAAATATGTTTTATGGGAGAAATTTCTCTTATAATGTAATGTAGTAGAGCATATATATATATATATATATATATATATTATTTATTTATAATATAAAATGGTTATGATAAATGTTTGATCTTTGAGTAAAGTTTAAATTTTAAATACTACAACTAATGCTTCCGAGCAGTCACAATATTTGTTTTTTTAATTAATTCACCCCTAGCAAAGCAATGATGCTACTAAGATGCATGGGGCTGCTAGAAATGAAAGGGAATTAGAAAACTTTAGATAGAACTGGAAACCCAACCCAAAACAGGAAACAAAGGATAAACATCTAATCCCATACAAAGACCGGTTAGGAGTGTAAACTGGTCGATAGGCAAATCTATACCCGTTTTAAGCTATTACTCCAAATTGTCATGCAATGTATTAACTGTGAATCCCACTGGAACAATAAACTTTTCTTCTACCATCTTTAATTATTAATTTTGTATTCAAAATATGTTTTATGGGAGAAATTTCTCTTATAATGTAATGTAGTAGAGCATATATATATATATATATATATATATATTATTTATTTATTATAATTTTATCATATAGACAAAACCATTTTACTCACTACAAAGATGCAACTTGGTTTCAGTGCATTTCAACTGCACATCTACGGGTGAGGGTCGAAAATGGTTATGAACAATCCTGTTTGTAGGCAAGCCGGATGTGAAACGTCACTTCCTTTTTTCCATTTGTTTGAGAAGAAAAATAAACATACAAAAATATATATAATTATCGCTCTACTATCTGTATCGAGCTCTTTTTTTAATTAACGCTGCGAACGTTGGAATTTATATATTACTTTCGTTCTCATCGCATCGTATATATATATATATATATATATATTGATACCATAAAATAATTTATTTTCATACTTTAAATCAGGATATATTTGCATTAAGTAGTTTTGGGGGCTTTTCATTCATTTTTCACAGAAAAAATGTTACTTATTAACTAAATATTTCTAGAAAAATGTACTTATTTTGAAAAAGACTATACCCGTTTTAGGCTCTTACCCCAAATTTTCACACAATGTGTTAACTATAAAACCCAGTGGAAGAATAAACCTTCTTTTACTGTCTTCAAATGTAAATTAAAATGTGCAATTAATAATAAAACTGATAATATTGTTATCTTGCCATTTTGTATCATGAACTGCTTTTCAAAGAAACCCAATGTGTTTACGGGTGATCAAGTATCAGTCTTTATAATGAACAGATATCTGTGTGTCAGTTCAGTAGTTAACCTCCTCGGAGCTGACTGACGGTTTAGTCACTTTTGTAACTTTATGAAGTGACATCACTGAGTGACTGTCATGTGACCAAGATGGCATCATCCCAACCAAAGGGAGATAATCACATTTTGTATTCCTACCTGCACAAATATCTTCAGGAAAGGTATGAATTCATCTTTTCCCTACCCACTTATGGTTTGAATAGCAAGGTAGACTGGGTCCTACAGCCTTGGTTGGCAACCAGTCTAATGCAGAAAGAAAAGGCAATCTATGTAGGAAAATCTTCTGCCTAGTCAGTCATGAATTAAAAGAAACATGAGCACCCATCGTGCATGGCACTTAGCTGACTGAATTTTGATAGTAAAAGCTGTTTAATAATTATTATTATAATAAGCAGATTTCTCTGTGTTTGTTTGATGGGAGAGTTTTGAGTGTACATTTTTAATCCGAATAATTTATACATAGAAACTTCTGGCATAATTCATTCATGAAACAACTTTCCTTGTTTCTTTTTTTCTTTTTTTTTTTTTTTTCAACTAAATTGCAAATTCTGTCTGAAAAGAATAATTTGATGTTTTAGCCAGGAATTCTTCAAGAAATTTTTCAAAAATCTGGACGTTGAAATGGCAGATCAAGTAAAGAACAGTGCAGAGAATGAAACTGACAGACTTACAATGTTGTTTTTTTTAATAATTGCTTACCCAATACATGGCCCAAGAGCCACTCAAGTTAGATGGTTATTGAATGAGGTTGTTACATAAAATAAGAGGAGATAAGAAGTAAAAATTCTGAGGATATATAGGATAGATAATGGTTAACCCTACACTTCAAAAGGTTAAAATTTCAGTGATTGGAGAAGCACCCACTCTGAAGTAGCTGTTCTTGTGAAAATGTTAATCCTGTTTCCACTGAGTGTAAATCTGTACTACCTGATGAAGGCCAAAAAGCACAATGGCCGAAACATGATAATAACAGCAAGGATAAAAATAACAGTTGAAATAATGTAAATAACAGAAAAGTTATTTTATAAGCTTTTCATAACATTTTGCAAGAGATGGCATTTTTAACTTTTACAATTATCAAGAACAAGCTATCCTGCCTATTAAATAAAGGGTTCAATTTTGGAATACCCTGTAGGTCATCTGGATCAACATTAAGGTCAGACAGCAAAATGGCGGGAACATTGTGATAACAACAATGATGAGATCAATAGTTCACAGGTAAATAGTGTAAATAATTGATCATCATTAATCTTTCAATATTTTTTAGAATTGACTTTAATTTCATTTATTCCTTACTGGAAAATCTGTAATTACATGCTATTCTCTATTTAGATATTTTTTTTTCTTAAAAATGAATTTAAAAATCTTCAATTCATTGATTCCTTATTTTTCAAATTTCAATGAAAACTATAGTAGCTTTTCCTTTAAGATCAATTTGCAAACTTTCAAATTTGATCATCATAGATTTTTTTGGGCGGGGTGGATATTTTTTTTTGGATATTTATTTATTTATTTTGAGAGTACCTTATTTAATTCAAGAACTGTCAGTTTAATATAATCTCATTTTCTCCGAGTCTAAGTCCATACTACCCAGCCTCACCTGTACTACCTGAAGAAGGCTAGAGAGCCTGATGTCTGAAACATGATAATAACAGCAATAATAAAAATATTAGTCAGAATAATGTAAATAACAGAAAAGTTATTTTACAAGATTTCCATAATATTTTGGAGGAGATGGTGCTTGGAACTTTTTATGTTTATCATTTATATAAGCTGAAAAGAAATTTATTCATCAAAGCAGGATTGAATTTAAAAAAAAAAAATGTTTTATAGACAGCTAGATAAACTGTCATCAAAATGTAAATGAGAAATAAGGTGCCCCAACCAGGGAAATGGATGACATTTTAGTACTTACCCATTTTTTTTTTTTTTTTCTTTTTCTGAACATGATTGATGTTAAAAGTCTGACCCCTGTAATATCAATTCCCTGCTTGACAGTGGCTGGCATTGCAAGTAGCCCCAGACTAGAAGTACTACTTAACACATTGGAGAAAAATAAATTAAATGCTTGGATTTCACCTTGTTGAAAGTGAGGTGTCTGCTGCACAATTTAAAACAAAATCATAGAAAAAGTAGCAAAGTTAAAGCGGGTAAGGTTGCTTTAATAATCTATCAAGAGTTTTCAATATAAATTATTCATGGCAATGTCTATTATACTTGTTTTGATGGATTTTAGAAGCACGTAAGATAATATTGAGAATATGTGTTAGGTATATTCAAACCTGGTGCCAGGTTTTAAGTCGGGGGCTTGGGGGCAGCAAGTAAGAATTTTAAATCATTTTGGCAGTGGGAAGGACAAATATGATTTTCTGAGCGGTGGGGGGGGGGACTAACACCCGATACTCCCACTACCTTGCAAACAGGCCTGGGTATATTTTAGGTATTCCCTATGTTGATAGCCAAAGTATGATGCCAATTCATTGCATAGAGAGATCCTGCCTTAAAAATCAGCATTCAAGGTCCTTTAGCTGGCTTTAAAAACTAACCTATGTCACCAACAGCAAAAGGCACAACTTCTTCTGATAGAAAACAGATCCATCATTATTCCTGAATATTTCACTACTAAATCTCACACTTTATAACTGAAAAGATTAAATTGCAGCACATAATGTTGTGCACTGAGAATAAATAAAACTAGAATTATATGGAAGACGGATAAGGTGTTCTCACTCAACATGGGGTATAGGGCCACCGCCTCACCCACACTAGTGTCACGACTGTTGTTACCATGGCAAGTATGCTCTTTATGAGAAGGAATTGCCAACCCCACACCTGACTGATTTTTTTTATTCAGAATTATTCATGTAGACTGGTTACCAATCAAGGCTAGGGATCACAGTCTAACCTGCTATTCAACCTCAAGATGAATAATAAAGAAATTAAATCCTCCTTTTCCCTAAGATATTTGTGCAAAAGTGAATGCTACGACTTTGGCAACAATTTGAACTCTCCATGCCAATTCCACTTTGTGCCTGTAACTACTACAGGAATTAATGCAAGACTTACAGACATATCAGAATTCTTGTATGTGTAATGAAAATGCATTGGAGAAATGGATTATCAGTTGTCAGGAAAGAATGAAAGGATCACAGATGCAACAGAACTCACATATGTATAAGAGAAATGAATTGAAGGAAGGGATTGTCAGTGGTCAGTAAAGAATGCAATCCTTACAGACAGAACAGAGCTTGCATATGTATAATGGAAATGCATTGAAAAAAAGCATTTGCCAGTGGTCAGGAATTAATGCAAGCATCACAGACAGAAGCCGACACTCATATTTATAATAGAAAGGGATTGCCAATAGTCAGGAAATAATGTAAATTTTACTGACAAAATGTAGGGCTTGATTTAAGTTTAGATAAGAATCCAGCAGAAGGGTAAATATACGAGACAATTTTTGATTTGTCAGGAAGGTGACTTCTTGATGTTATTGGACTCGGTAGGCAATCTCAGTGTGCAGCGCCTTTGGAATGTGCTAGGTTGACCCATCTCTCGTGACTGACCAAGCCTGTTCAAAACCATCAATCATTGTGCTGGCACAAAATCACAAGTCATCATAACTGAGAATTTGTGCATGCTGGACTTGTTCAAACTGTTGATGATGACAAATTAAAATTATGCACTCTGAGAAATTTTAACAAAAGTTCACCCGGCGTAGTTGCAGTGAACTCTGTGTGTGTGTGTTGAACAAACACACACAGATTAGGTGTCTGTGCCAGGGATTGGCTAGCTGGCCTAGGGGATGGGTATACTTAGAAAATAAGAGTAGCCAGCCATTATGTCTGCTAGATAAAAAAAACAGCCAACTAGTTTTCTCTTTTATGAGTTAATCCATTTAACTAAGAACTGGCCTTAGTAGAAGAGGTGTAGCACTTTTGGGGTTTTGTTTTTGGACAACCAATCTTAGCATTCCAACTTGGAAATGTCCCCAATTAATCAGGATTTAATTACCTATCAAGAAAATTCCTGTATGACAGATGTTTGAGATGTGTCTTCACTGGCCCCTATCACTGACTTCACAAACAAGATGGCTGTGTGTTTGATTGGACTGCTTTGATAAGGAAAGGAAAGGGAGAGAGCCTAACAGATATTCTCTTTCTCTATCTATTTATCTCTCTCTCTATTGCTCTCTCTCTCTCTCTCAACAGAGTTTCTGTCATTTGTTGCTGATAAGTAGTCATCTGATACAAGCTTAAGAATTTCAATTTAATTAGCCATAGCATATTTTTTCTTCTGGGGGTTAAACCTAGGTCAGGATAATTCTTTGATTGATCTCAGATAGTAAGGTTTGAATTGGCTGAATGGTTAATAATAGTTAAAATGGAACCGGCAGAACAAATCTTTCCTGAAAGAAATTTGTCTTCTTTTAGGATTTAAGAAAGACCTGAATTTCCAAAGGAGCTATATACTGAAATGACCAATCTATGATGACAGCATCAAGAAGTCCTGAAAAAATGACTGTGGTGATATTTTAAACTGTGTCTCATGAACAGAAATTAAATGTTCTACCCGCTCAGCTATACACCCAGTATCCCTGCTTAAGATAATATGAAATAGAGTACAACATGTTATATTAGCTTGAATTATTATTATTATATGAAATATCATCTTATAATTTTATTTATTCCTTGTTAACAAGTTATTGAACATGTATGCTCCTCTCTGCTATTTCCTCGGATAACTAATGGACCACTCTATTTGGATTGCCAGGAAGTTTGGATAAAAAAACATCTCAAAGATACTGTTTGGTTTCAGTAAGGAATAGAAAGTGTATATGATAAGAAAGAAAGAGAAGATAGAGGAGATAATAATGCTCACATGTGTTTAACGTCTGCTTCAGTGAAATGGAAAACCCTATCAATTTTTAATATTTTTATTTTTACCTTCTTTAAATAATGACCTGTTTTTGTTGATTTTTTTTTTTTTTTAGTAGACTAACCATGATTTTTGTGACCTTTCTCCAGATTTAAAGAAGACTTGTGAAGTGTTATCTTAGGCTGGCATAAGGCTGAAGCTATGGAGCATTCAGTAGGAATTGAAACCATCATAATAGTCCTAAATTCATCTGTCAGACAAGATTGGACGAGTGAAAGACGTGTTCCAAAAATTCAGCAAGGTGTTGAGAAATGGAAAGATTTTGCGAGAAATAAAAGAAAAGACCACTCACTTGCTATATGGAATCCATCCTCTTATATGGCAGTGAATGTTGGATAATTTCCTGAAGGATTAGGAAAAAAACTAGAAAACAGCAAAAATTGCGATTCCAAGGAAGGAAACTGAAAATTCCATGGATGAAGCAAGTAAGCAAATCTTAAAGAAAATGGCAACAGAAAGAACACTTATAATTAGAATCAGGAAAAGACAGCTGAAACTCCTTGGACATATAATGAGGAAAGAAGGCTTGGAAAACATAAAGCACATGGGACATAGAGAGGGCAAGAGAAGTAAGGGAATCACTTAATTGATAACCTTATGTGAATGAATAAAGGAAGCATGCAGGGGTCTTAACAAAGAAAAACTGCTAAGAGCCACAAGAGATAAGTGATCATGGTTCTCCACAACTTTCTATGTCCAGAAGGGATGTGTTATATTGTAAAAGAAGTGAATGGCAGCATGTAAATCAGTGTGAATTTTTGTGACACAGATGAGAAATAAAAAAATTAATTTAGTTACGAGACAGGGCATTTGGAATTTTATTAAGTTTTGTCTGCTCCATGTTAATTAAAGAATGGTATTTATTTAATTATTACAATTAAAGTAAAAAAACTGAATAACAGTCTCTCTACCTACCTACCTATCTATCTCTGTTTCTCCCCATCTATCTACCTATCTATCTGTTTCTCTCTCTATATATCTACCTATCTGTTTTTCTTTCTCTCTCTCTCTCTGTATATTTACCTATCTATCTCTATCTCTCTCATCTATCTATCTCTGGATATCAGTCTATCTCTAACAGTCTATCTCTATCTCTCTCTATCTCTGTTTCTATCTCTCTATATCTACCTATCTGTCTCTATATCTATCTATCTACCTACCTATCTATCTCTGTATCTGTCTATATATATCTATCTCTGTTTCTCTAAATCTATCTCTGTCTCTCTATCAACCTATCTTTGTTTCTCTCTGTTACTGTCTCTTTCTTTTTCCATCCATCTTCCATTGTAGATAAACTATAAAAATGCCACTTTCAACTGAGACATTTGGTTGTTCTATCTCAATATATGATAGTATGATTATATATATATATATATATATATATATATATATATATCTACCTATCTATCTGTTTTTCTTTCTCTCTCTCTCTCTCTCTCTCTCTCTCTATATATATATATATATATATATATATATATATATATATATATATATTTTCCAGTTAAAAATAAAAAATGAAAAATTGCTGCCAAAATACACCCAACATACACACACACACACACATATATATATATATATATATGTCAGTCTGTTGATATCTCACTGATAGATTGTGTGATAATTTTCTTAGATTAAAAACACCTGATCAAATACAATCTTAGCAAAATAGTTTTAAGATAGATGCCCACATGTGGTTTGACAAAGAGATGAATAGTGATTTATTTGTTTAAAAAATCATTATAAAACAGAAAGGAATAAAAATGATGAGAAAATGATTATATTTACAGGTAATCAGAAAATGTTTTTTCAGATTTCAATGTTTATCGCATCATCCTTAGAAAAACTTCTTTTTTTTACTTTATTTTCTTGTTTGTTAGTTGAAAATAACTACCCATACAAGTATATTTACAAATTTATTCCTGTTTTTTTATCGGTTTGTTTTAATTTTTCAAAAGGATTTTTCATCATAAGCATATGTTCTTCCAGTTTAGATAAACTTTGAAAGTGCCATTTTTAACTGTAGCATTTCGTGCATGAATCAATATTTTATTTTTGAGAACTTTTAAAGATATTTACTCTCTGCAGCTTCGTCTGGCATGAGCCCAAATAGGAGAAAATTATCCAGGGAGATTGTGTTTCCCCATTTTTTCCAAATAGAGAAAGCAAGTTCACTTTGAAAATTAGAACCAATGAAAAATACCATATTCCCAAGACCCAGTCAAAGATAAATCAGTTAAATATATCTATGCTTAATTTGTAAGCCAGACTGATGTCTACCCTTTTGACTGTCATGCAAGCCAGACTGATGTCTGCCCTTTTGACTGTCATGTAAGCCAGACTGATGTCTGCCCTTTTGACAGTCATGTAAGTCAGACTGATGTCTACCTTTTTGACTGTTATGTAAGCCAGACTGATATCTACCCTTTTGACTGTCATGCAAGACAGACTGATGCCTGCTCTTTTGACTGTCATGCAAGCCAGACTAATATCTACCCTTTTGACAGTCATGCAAGCCAGACTGATGTCTACCCTTTTGACTGTCATGCAAGCCAGACTGATGTCTACCTATTGACTGTCATGTAAGCCAGACTGATGTCTCCCCTTTTGACTGTTATGCAGACTACATTTATGCCTATATTTTTGATTGACATGCAAAACCCAGTAATGTCTGATTTTTTTTACTATAATATAAGCTACAGCAATGTCTACTTTTTTGACTGTCATGCTAGCCATGAATGTCTACATATCTATTGTTCGTCAGAATGAGAAAATTCGGCATTAAATAACCTGCAAACTGTTAATATGACATTAAAAAAAACAAAACAAACCAGACCTCATTCCCAAGTTCAAATGTGGTATAAATTGTAAGAGCATTTATTGCTAAATGTTCCAAATGGGAATGATTTACCTCCCTTGAACATCAGCTTTAGAACTGGCTTGAGTTTGAATCATTGGCAATTTTGCTTCTACCACAATAAAAACCTGTTGGTTACTTGTGAAAACTAAATAATTATATAGACTTTGAACAAATTTAAAATACGTATTTATCTTTTTTTAACTACTTTTTCAAAAAAATTATTTCATTTTTATTTTTTAAATAACTTTAAACTTAGGGCTGACTGCTCCCATTTATCAAGGTTACCACCAACCTTGGTATGTAGCATGTTTCCAAGATCATTTATTATGTGGGAGTTAAATCTTAGTTTTGGCAGTGATTAATTTGTGGTTGCTTTGTGGGTAAGCTTTGTAAGTTATTTTGCTTCATATATATATTTTTTCTTTTCCCCCACTCCTTTCTGGCAGCTGCCAAATACAAATTCTGATATGCATTAATATAAAGGAAAAAAAATATTTCTTGCACTAACCAACCATTTTGAATGCATGAGGGGTTTTTTTTCTGCAAAAATATATGTTTATGTAAAAGAACAAAATTAAAATAAGAATGAAGATAAATGAAGCATTTAAACATGAGGTTAAGAAAAAAGGATTTTTAAGAAAATATATTTAAAATAAATAAAGATAAAAAGCAGTCTTGTTAGTTATTTAGATGGATTTTGATCTAACATGGATGCCCAACCCACATATTTTTTATTGCAGAAGGTTTTCTTAAGTTATTTGCTG
The DNA here is from genome assembly GCA_964036315.1 of Acanthosepion esculentum. Taxonomy (NCBI): domain Eukaryota; kingdom Metazoa; phylum Mollusca; class Cephalopoda; order Sepiida; family Sepiidae; genus Acanthosepion; species Acanthosepion esculentum. The sequence goes on along the minus strand of OZ038476.1, from coordinate 108,913,588 downwards.
TTGATGATAAGAAGCAAGTCCTTAGCTACAGAAAATGTTTTATTAGTGATTTATTTCCTCTTAGTTTTCTTCTAGACAAGAAAATTAACTTCATCTTTACACCGATTTTTCTGAACTGGGTTTTTATTAATATCTCCAGAGTGTTTCATTTGATTGCCTTTTTCTTGCCAGCCTGACAGGTTTGCCATGATAAATACTAGGTCTTGGGGAATCATTGCTTATTTAAAAATAGATTTATGATTAGAGATTTTGAGATATATAAATAGAAACTTCTACTCTTGTTCAGAACATAATAGATATTTTCACCTATCATCTGGCTCACAATTCACCCCAATTCTTGTTTCCAGTTTAGGAATGGGTTTCTGGTTTCTTCTAACATCTTCTCATTCTCTTTCATTCCTAGTAACCGCTTGCGTCTTAGTGGCAATATTGCCTTGCTTAGGATGAATTGATTAAAAAAAATAAGAAACGGGAAAATTTGCTTAGAAACAAAAAATAATACTGAAATACTATATAATATCAACCTTTCTATAGGGCAGCGGATGCTGGATAATTTCTTCACAGATGAAGAGGCGACTTGAGGCAACAAAGATGTGGTTCTATAGAAAAAATGTCGTGAATAGCATGAACAAAACGTATGAGCAACAAGGAAATTTCAAGGCCAAAGGAAACAAAAAAGGCTACTTACACTTAAAATCAGGAAACGACAGTTGAAATTTCTAGAACTCTATGAAGAAAGAAGGCTTGGAAAATCCAACACTTACAGGACATACTGAAAGCTAGCGGGAGCTGGAGAAAATGGATGGCAGAACAGGAAGTGGAAAGGTCAGTAATAAAGCAAAGTTTGTTAAGAGCTACAAAAGATGGGAAGTTGTGGAGAACGATAATCACCCAAATCAGGGAAGGATATAACACAGAGAGATCTAGAGAATGAGTGAATCTATATTATACAGTATTTTAATATATTTTCTGTTTATACATTATTTTTATAGATACAAATATTTAAGTAAATGCTCTGTTTTATAATAAACAGTATTAAAAACATTTACCGGCCTAAATATCCAATAAATTTCGTAGAAAATATGTGTCCTCCGACAGGATTCGAACCTGCATCCTACATGGAACTGTCATATGGCCTGTTGTGCTATACCATTTAGCTGCAGCGGAAGTATCTGAGATTAAAGTTATTTGGAAAATAAATCTTCTAGTGAGGAAGACTAAAGAATTCAATAACTGAATTGTTATGATAAAAAAGGTTATCATCTTAGAAAACCATTTTTGTTTTTCACCAGCATGGCTGTTGCTAACCTTCATGAGAGTGACTCATTGTGCCTTCTCAGGTGAATGTTTTCCACTGACTGAAGTGGAAAAGATTATATTGAATCAAATGCTACATCTCCTGCTAGGAAAGTTGGTTTGTGCTAGACAATTATTCTTAACAAAATCTATCTCACACAATAATAAGTTTAACATTCTTCCATGCATTGACTATTGCTGTTACATCGGGCTCGGTGCTTCGGCAAATGTATTTACAAATTCTTGCTTAAAAAAAAGAAGATTTGCAATGTTATCAGTGCTGATCTGGCATCTTGCCTTCAGTCACATTCCAAACACCATAATATAGGTTTTCTGTGCAGTTTCTATAAATGTATTCATGGTTATTTGTTCTTTATGAATTTAAGCTCAGTACTAGATTGGCATTTAGGTCTCATCATTTTACAGTTAAAATTGGTAGATTTAACAATAACTTCCATGCTAACATCTATCTCACTTGTGGAATTCCCTTCTGGTTTCTTGCATTCCACTCAACTTTGATTTTCAAAAATTAAAATCGTCAATCATTCTCTTCTGTTTCCTTAATTCCTGTTCTTTTATTGTTCTCTCTCCTGAATGATATCTTTCTTTTTCTTTCACATTCAGTAACCGCTTGCATCTTAGTGGCTTTAATGTCTTGCTCAAGGTGAAAAAAAAAATAACCAGCAAGGATGCAAAGACATCAGAACATTTCAGAGAATAATGATCATAAAGCGTACAAAAGAAATGGTTCTAATAAATATCTTGTGTTCTAAGATTATTTGCAGAATTTGATTGTGTGTAATTCTGTGTACAAGTAATTTCTTTTTTTTTTTTTTTTTTGCATTCTTCTGGAAAGCATAACCTTTTATTGGATGGAACGCATTTTCAGGTTTTCCGTTCTGATTGAATATAGAAAACAAAATTGAATTTACCTTTCGAACATGACCTTAAATTTATTTCAATTTTTACTTTATGTATTTATACATTTTTTATTTATTTATTTATTTATTTATTGGCAAGATTTTTTGAAGAGTATAGTATCATGATCCTCCGCAAGCAAATATTCTTGTCCTTCCAGAATATTCACTCTACAGTTGTTGTTAGAAAGGAGTTTTATTTAATTTTAATTTTAATTTTTTATACACATATATATATATATATATAGAGAGAGAGAGAGAGAGAGTGGGGGAAGGAAGAGGGTTTTTTGTTTGTTTTGTTTTTTTTACTTATTTTACAATTTAATTTTCTTTTTTGTTTTTCTTCTTTGTTATTGAATTTAAGGAAAGACAAATGCTTTAAGATCTGCATTTGAAATAGGCACAGAGGGAAGGATGGAGACATCATGTAAAACAAAACAAGTTGAAATTATAAAAGTAGGAAGAGGAAAGTAATGGCTTTCTCCGGAGAGAATTACTGGGAGCCTAAGATGAATGAAAAATAGTTGGGAACCCGCTGGGATGAGGTGATTTAATGAAATAAGGCAGAAGATAGACTTTTGTCCTCTCTGAAACTACAACATGGGAATAAAACAATAGGTTTCATATTTTTATTTCTTCCCAGCATAAGACAGGTTGGGAGCAGAGCAGAAAATGTTTAAAATACAGTCTAATATATAAACTAACTAAAAAGACAAGTTGATCAGGTTATGACATAAATATTAAATTTTGAGAAAATATTCACATTTTACATTTAAACATGGACAATATTATATTGTAAGATTTCATTCCATATATTCAAAATAAAAGATAAAGAAAACCGTTGGAAAATATTAATTTTCCCATATTGTAAGATTTATTTTCTATATTCAAAACAACAAAGATAAAGATAACTGTTAGAAAATATTTATTAACTCATACTGTAACATTTCTACTGATATATTGGAAATTCACATTTTAAATAATATTTTTATACATTGGCAGTCATATTTGCAAGTATTCATGTGGTATATTCAAAACAACAAAGATAATGATAACAGTTAGAAAATATTCATTTGCCCATATTGTAAGATTTTGTTTTTATATATTCAAAACAACAAAGATAATGATAACAGTTAGAAAATATTCATTTGCCCATATTGTAAGATTTTGTTATATATTCAAAACAACAAAGATAATGATAATTATCAAAAAATGTATCAAACAATGCATCTCCTAAAGTTGGGCAAGAGTTTGAAGGCCACAGAATATACCAGCCAAACCTTTTATTAAAACTCATGCTGATGATGACCAGAGGTTGCAAAACAATAATAATAATAATAATTTTAAAAAAAGGGAAAAAATTATTCATCTCGAAACTACAAAACAATAAAGGGAGGTGAAAATTATATTGAGTGTAATGTTGAAAAAAATTAGCGACACAGACATTTACATGGAAAATATATGGATTGATGAAAATACTTCATCTTGAGACATCAGACAATAAAGAAGAATAATTGACTGAAACATTGTGTCAAAAGAACAATGAAGAAGTTACTTGGCTGTCCCAAAAATAGATGAAATAAGTAAACCACTTTGTCATAGAAGTTCAGAAAACAACTTGAATTGAACAAGATCAGAACTGGAGCCAACATGGCTGCCTAGAGAGTCTCAAAACGGTGAAAGTTTTTTTCTTTTTTCTTTCTTTCTTTTCAATAATATTGACAATATTTGACAGAATGGGATGAGGAGAAAAAAGCAAATAAATCAGTAAAAAGTATATTGTATATATGGGCAGCAGCCGTTCTTTTATACATGTTTCATCAAATGTGACAGCCAAGTAAAAGTTGTATTAAGTTTTTCTCATCTTCTTACATTTTTTTATCTTTTGGGAGTGGTTAAGAGAGCATGGAAAATGTCCATAATGATTATTCCATCAAGCAATTTCACCCAGTTCATTAGCCATTTTCAAAGAATTTGTTATTAACATATTTTCAATACTCGTGTTCTCATGTGTATATTGTGGGCTAGTGCTATAGAATCACTAACAAAAGAACTATACCAAATAACAGAAGGTACATCAATGGAGGACTTTCAACGGAAGAAACAGCTAAAATGGTCAGTGCATGCAACACAAAGAAAAACTGACATAATCAACAATTCTGATATTCCAAAGTTCCTTAAATATAAGGCAAAGAAGGAAGCCTCTATTTAGAGTGATAACAGCTACTGGACTTGAGAAACATATTTTCCCCTTGTAATTGTTTTAATAGAAAGATTTTCGAAATTTCATCTGTCAGAAAATGTTCAATAAATGTTGAATGTTTCCTTATAAGTAAATGGTGAATATCACTGTTAGTATTAATTACCATTCAAACATTGTACTTCTTTTTGCCTGTTTGAACGTTTTTCTTCCATTTTGCAAAGAGGCATTCATGTCTCTTTAAAGGAAATTCTGTCATAAGGACAGTGAAATAATCTGCCTCTTCTGCAAATTTAAATAAGCAATTTCCTGTGAGAAACAATGAAAATGACATAAAAAAATACCATGGAATAATTCGAATTATATTTCATTGGATATTTCTATGCATTTTTCCTGAATTATTTCATTGCAATTACCAAATTAGAGATGAAATTGTTTTAATCTTGATTATAATTTCCTTGTTTTTTTTTTAAATTTATCTTGGGACTTTATGACTATGTCTGCAAAAATCATTGGGTCACCCTTTTTTTTTATTCCTTTCACCCCAATAAAGGTGATATAGCCACTAAGGTGCAAGTCTTTTTTTTTTTTTCTTTTTTTTTTTTAAGCAATTCACCCCGAGCAAGGCGGGAGTGCCACTAGCACGCAAGGGGTTACAGAGGATTGCGAACAAGAGTAAAGAGGCGGGTCTGAGGAAAGGATACAGAGAAAGGAACAAGCTCAAGGTATCAGATGTCGATTGACATTACACTTGAATATTTCAAGATTATAGTTATCAAGGAAGCAAGCAAGGGGAAGTGCGAGAGATGAAACTGTTTGACTAGAAGAGACGGTTGCATTTAACTGTTTCGACAGTGAAAGGATGGGACCAAGATGCCAGCCTAGTAGCTCACTTAAATTCATGAAGTCTGGGAACCAGCTCGTCAGAAGATTTACCGTGAAAATACTTGTAGAAGAGACAGAGGGTGTTACTAAGCGTGTATGAAAAATATTATTAAGGAGGGAGGACAAAAAAAAGAATAGGATTCAAGGAGATGAATGATAATGATTGACATTGCATTTAAATTTTTGAAGATCAAAGTTAACAGGATATCAAGAAGCCTAAATTATTTCAATTTTTTGATTGCTGCCATTGTTACCACATTTCAGCCTATCTCTGCTTTGGCTTTTCATCAGGAAAAAAAAAGAAAAAAGGTTGTTTTTTTTCCCTCTTCTGTCATCTTCTTCTTCCATGTACTGTGTTCCTTCACAACATGGTTCTTTCCAACCTCCTATTCCTTTCATTTGTTAGTAACGTCTATGCCTTTACCAAGGCTCACACCCAACTGTTTCACAATCTATTCACACAGCTCATCAGGTAGGTGGCAAACTGCTTTTTTCTTATTCCTTTTGCATTCACCATCTCCTATAAGTGTTAAACCCTCTTTCTCATTATGTGTCCAAGAAATTTCAGCCTCTTTCTGATTCACATTGTGTCCTCTTTTTTTTTCCATTTTCCTTAAAATGTCTTAAAATTATGCATTCTATCTATGGTCTTCTCAGCATCCTTCTGCAGAGCTACTTTTCTGTTGTCTTCAGTGTTCTCTTTATCTGTGAGGAGAATATCCAGCATTCAGTGCCATATAAGAGGATTGATGTTACATTCGTTCAGCACTTTTCATTGTTTCCTAACAAACTTTTCTGTTTCATAGTACTTTGTTTAGCTTTCAGAATATGTCTTTTGCTATTCCAATATGTGCTCAGTTTTCAGTGTCACATTTTCCATCTTAAAAGACTCTCCAGATATTTAAACTTTAGTACAGGTTTGATATTGATATCTCCAATTCGTAGTCCGCATCTTGAGCTTCTTCTCTTGCTGGCAATCATACATCCTGTCGTTTTACGATTGATACTTCAGTATCATATACATACTTTCATATGAGAAAATGGAAGCCAAGAGAAAATTATATCTACTATATTGATCGGACAAACATATTAGGCCAAATTTCACAGGAATGCTTGCACATGCAATTCATTCTTTTAGAAATGGGATTGCTCTTGAATCCTCTTTGAAGTAAAAAAAATACCACCCCACCCCATCCAAATCGATGCTTTCAATAAGATTAAATTTTTCGCTCTTTTGAAAAAGATGTGTAATCACAGAAATCTGTCCTTTCACCCAGACCAGCCCTGTATTTAGGTTACATAAGTTACTCTATTGACAGAGATGAAAGACTAAACATTTTTGCAAATATTCATAAAATATTACACTGTAGAGAGTGTGCTGGTATTATAAAGAGGAAACTGTTCCTCAAAGATTCAAGCTCTGCAGATGATAGGATACATTCTGGTTAACTGTAATCTGTTTTTTTTTTAATTTTTTAACTTTAGGATTTTCAATAGTAGAAATAGTGCTGAGGTAAAAAAGAGTGTCAGTTTGACATCGATTTTACAATAGGCATTTGTTAGAATTTCTACAATTACACATGTTGGTATTATCAGTGCTTGTTGCTTTGGAATGACTATTACTCAAATTTTTGCATTGGTTTAACATTTTATTATTATGTTTTTTTAATAATATTTTTCAAGATTATATGTACAACTATAGCTTAGTTTTAGTATATTTCTGTTAAAAATTTTACTGATTTGATTATTTCTGGGGAAGTGTTTATCAATTAAATGGCACCTCCATTTAATTGATTAACAATGATGACCTGCCTAAGTTCCAGTTTATCATTTTTTCATGAAAAAAATAACTTCTCCAACTTCGCTGGTTGCACTAGCATGAAGTCAAAAGTCATTGTGACTGAGGGTTTGAGTATCCTGGATTGGTCAACTCTGGATCACATCAGATTGAGTGATCCCTCCCAGAAACTGTTACTAAAGACTGATCAATATGCTTGCAGTATAAACCACAGGTAGGTTCTGTGGGTTTTGAAGAAACACAAATGTACCTGAGCAAGATTAGTTATCCACCCTAGCAGACAAACATACTTGGAAACAAACAGCCAGATATTATTATAACTTCTGTGGGGAAAAATGATCTTGACTAGACCAAGAGGGAGATCCAAAATAAAACTTTAGATTTTACCATTTGGTTAGATTTTGGAAAGGGAATTGGGCCAAGAAGATTCTCACACAACATATAAGCTAAAACTTTAACTGCCAAAAATTACAAAGAATCAGTAGTATAACTTTAAAAATTTCTCCATAACCCACTATTTTAGCTCAACTTTTTTTTTTTGTTGTAACACGACGAAAAGCAAACATTATTTAAAAAGAAGTAATTGTCGGTAAAAAATGACACGTATACATTTTGACATACTTGAAATTTCTTTCATCATGTGTCTAACTATCTTGCACGAAGCAAATTTTCATGAAGAAGGAACTATCACAAATTCTTCTGCGAGAGAGTTTAATATATACTCTTTCTAGGCATGATTACATTGTTAATTTTTAATGTAATTTTAGCAGATGTTAGAACAAGGGTAGGTCAACTACAGGCCCCAACTTGCAGGCACCTTGCTTGATGTTTTGATGCAGACCACAAGAGCACAACAAACATTTAAAAAGAAATATATCTATTATTAGTTTTTGTTATTTTTTAGTTACATATTGCTCAAAATGGTAATCTATTCAAAACAGGAATAAAGATAACATAGATTATATATATATATATATATATATATATATATATATATATATATATATATATATATATATATCCAGGTATGATGAGAACAAATATAGTATACTTCCAATGTTTGTAACATTTAATTTAAAACAGGGCTCAATACATAGTAGAGCAATATTATGAGCTTTGTTATGCATTGAAACATGGCTGCAATTGTGTATCAATTCTCACATGTTTTTTGTAATATCCTAATATATATATATATATATATATATATATGAAGATAACAGACAAAGAAAATTTAATTAATTTTTTATTTAGTTTTTCCGGCATTCTTACATTTTTCTCTTTGGTGGGAGCAAGTGAGTGCATAAATTTTTCGTAGTGAATCCATTGTCCCAAGAGCTTTTAACCAATTCTTTAACCATTTTCAAAGGGTTTTTGTTTCGGTTCTGTTCTCTTCACTTCTTTTGACTGCTTAAAATATATTTGCTTTGTTCTTTTGTATAATAGCAGGAGCATTTATTCAGAGCTTTAGGTGTTGAACATAGCTGGGATTCAAGTGAACATCTTTCTACTACTTACATTCTAAAAATAGAAATATTTTCTGGCTTTAAATTACCTGAAAAGGATTGATAAACTGTAGAAAATGAATGAATCAATCATTATTTATTTTCTATATCCTTGTAATCTTCACTTTTTCCTGTTGTGATCATATGTCTCTTTCAGTAAACTTCTAACCTGAGTGGCTCTTGGGCCTTATATTGGGAGAACATTAATAACAAAAATGCCTTTCACAAAGGCATTAATCTAAAGTGAACAAAAAAGACTTGCTCAGAGTTCGAACTCTTCATGCTGGTTCCACTTTAAATGCTGATAACTGTTATGCAATTCATACATCGACAGTTAAGAACACTTTTGGAATTAACTTCCATCTCTGATAGGAATGCTTGATCTTGGTCTGATATTTCCATAAAAGTGGATAGTTTCTATGCAGATATTTCAGGAATTCTCTTTGGCATCTTTGCAACTTTTTTTTCTTTCCAGTGCTTCTATAACTTAGCTACCAGAATTTGAGCATGTTTTCGATCTCTCTGCAGTCCATTCAAATTTACTAAATGAAAGTTTTAAAAAAGAAATAACCAAGAAAGAACAACAAAACTAACTCCCATAATAGAGAGCAAAGAACCTGAAAAATGTAGTTGTCGGTCTTTGATTTTAATCGTATCTTTAAGATATATCTTAAACCAATCAGATATATTTGATCTTTACATTTCTCTCTCTCTCTCTCTCTTTCAATGTGTTCTCAGCTAATTAGTGACACTTTTGGCTTTCTTATTCTCACCTTTACCTTATTCTCAGGTATTTGCAGAATTCTGTCTTGGAACAACATGACACATTTTTAAAGCATTCTGATTTCTTTCCTTCCCAGAACCTTTCCCACTTTTTAGCTCACGATCTGAATGCTTATTGGCCATACTGTGATGCTAAATCTCTTCATTGTTACTCCTGGAAATTCTTCAGAGTTCTTTTTCATTCTCTTTTCTTTTTCTCTTTCCACCCATGCACTTTTTAATCACTCCTCTTCAGCATATTTTTCTTTTTGCTTCTCTTCTTCCAGTTTTTTTTTTTTTTCCTTGGTTATTTACTTCGTTTCCCCCCTTCATCTACAGTGTCTTTTTTTCTACTTCCCACATATTGTCATCATCTCTTCCTTCTCTTCTAATAGTGGAATATTTTTTCTTCATTTCTGTGACTTCTCTCACTCACTTCTCTCTTTGTTTCTTCTCTTTCACTCACCTCCTCTCTTACCTTTTTTTCCCTCTATCTAGACTCTTTCCTCTCCCAACTCCTCCTTGCCTGACTTCTTCTCCTTCCACTTTCTCTTCTCTTGGATTCCTCTTTTTCTTCTTCCACCTCCTCCTCTCGGCTGCTACTTCTTTTTCGTTGTCTTCTTCTCCTACCTCCTCCTCTCGGCTGCTACTTCTTTTTCGTTGTCTTCTTCTCCTACCTCCTCCTCTCGGCTGCTACTTCTTTTTCGTTGTCTTCTTCTTCCACCTCCTCCTCTCGGCTGCTACTTCTTTTTCGTTGTCTTCTTCTCCTACCTCCTCCTCTCGGCTGCTACTTCTTTTTCATTGTCTTCTTCTCCTACCTCCTCCTCTCGGCTGCTACTTCTTTTTCGTTGTCTTCTTCTTCCACCTCCTCCTCTCGGCTGCTACTTCTTTTTCGTTGTCTTCTTCTTCCACCTCCTCCTCTCGGCTGCTACTTCTTTTTCGTTGTCTTCTTCTCCTACCTCCTCCTCTCGGCTGCTACTTCTTTTTCGTTGTTTTCTTCTCCTACCTCCTCTTCTCTTGACTTCCTCCTCTTCCTTTTGAGCGATCCTCTTCTCTTGCCTCCTCCTTTTACCTCTCTTGAATACTTCTTCTCCACCTCCTCCTCTTTTGAATACCTTTTCTAATTCTTCTCTTCATTTAACATCTTCTTCTCTCAAATCCTCCTCCTCTTTTGGCTTTTTCTTCTTCATTTCCTACCACCTCCTATTTTTTTATCACCTCTTACCTCCTCCTTTTCTCACCTCCTCATCATTCTGTTTCTTTTTCTTATCTGACCTGCTCCTCTCTTAACTTCTTCTCTCACTTCCTCCTTTGTTATCTTCCTTTTCTTCTTCTTCTCTTCTTTTAAGGCCTTCTTCTCACACTTCTTCCTCTTTTGGGTTCTCCTTCTCCCATGTCCTCATCTCTTTGTTTCTTCTTCCATCTTCCCCCCTCACGTGCTTCTTCTTCAACCTCTTCCATGTCTGTTATGGCTTCTTCCTTCTTTCTGCTTTTTTATCTCTTTCCTACTCCTGCAGTCCGCCGTTGTCTCTTCTTTGTCTTTTCTTCATTACTTCTCCCTGTTCCCTTGACTCACCATGTTCTCAAAATGTTCCGGAAGAATGCAGGTAAAAATGAGTTAATCTTGAAATGATGGGACATGTATTGTTTTTATTTCAATTGTTTCTTTTCTTTTTTTTCACCTCTTCCTACCTCGCCCACATTTCTCTGAAGCCTACAGTTCATATATATATATATATATATATATATATAATTTGTTCACCTGGGATTGAAGTGGATGGTGGGGGAAGATGGGATAAGTTAATGATGGAACCGTCGTTCCATTTGACTGCCAAGGTGAGAGCTAACATGTATCCTTGGTGGCAATTTCTACATGCCCTCCCCAGTTCACATTCACACCTTTCACAGACATTATTATTTATTAATTATTTATCATTCTTTTTTTCATCATTTCTAAAAGTTTTTTATAATTTTATTTCTTCAGGAAAAAAAGTTGATTTTTCTTATAATATTTTGTGTAGATGTGCTTTCATTTGTGCGGGTGATTACGTGTGCATCAGTATAGATGTGTTCCTGTGCTAGGATGTGTGAATGTGTGAAATTATGCCCATTTACTTGTGTATGCACACACACACACACACATTTGTGTGTATGTATGTGTGTGTATATATATATATATATATATATATATATATATATATATATATATATATATAATTATTTATTCAAAAATTATAACATAAATATGTTATAAAATCACTACAAAAATAGACATTTTGTTTTGACACTTCTGGTGTCTTATCAAGTGATGGTGTTGAATGTATAATAAAGGGTTTTAGGAAGTTCAAATCAATCAAACACCCCTCGCTAGAGGAAACACTGTTATGTAAGCTGGTTGACCAATCAAAATACGTATATAAGTATATGAGAATTCAAAAACTTTACAATGAACTTTGGTTATAATGATTATTTAATGCTTTAATGTTAGGGTTAGACTAAAATAGAATTCATTCTAACTAATAAATATTAAATTATACTATAAAATTAAAAATTAACAATTTTAAATTTAATCTATATTAAGTTTAAAATTATAAAATTATTTAAAGAAGAAACTGAGGAAAAAAATACATATGTTTTTTTTATTTATTTTGTTTTTATTGATATTAAGTTCGAATAAATGTTAAGATCTAATGCTGCTCTGAACTCTGTTACAACTTAGATACATTTGGAGTGAAGACATGAGCAGGGTAGGGTGAAATCTTGCAAAAGACCATACACACACACGTATATATATATATATATATATATATACAGGTCATTTGTGATAACATGACAGCCATTGGTTATGACTGACAGGTCGTAAGTTGACTTATAATTCATTTTGCAAACTTTTTACGATTTTTTAGGCATTATTGTATATTTTGTTGCAATTTTTGCAGTTTCTTTACACTTGATACCATTTGTATCATCTTTCTAGACATTGTACATCTGGCAGCAAGACCTATGATCTGGAGATTGGCGGTTTTGAGCAGCATGTTATTCTCAGGTTCACCCAAACCCAGGGTGATAGCACCTGTTAGAATCCCAGCTATGGGCAAATAGTGACCCCCCCCCAAACAAAAACAAAACACTATGAAAATACATTTTTATAGCAAAAATACCAGCAATACATTTTTATATAAAAAAAATTCCCAATACATATTTATAGTAAAATGACCAGCAATACATTTTATCTGTAGTTGAAAGCATACAGTTGTATTCAAAATATATTTAGTTGAAGCCATATATTTGTATTCAAATTATTTCGATTCCGGTATTAAATAACCGATAGAGGTTGATATTCCACTGAACAAAACCAAACAACCAACATGAAAGAACACATTCATGGCGTTAATCCATATTATATACGGCAATTTCTTAAAACTGTATTCCAAAATATAACCTCACCAAAACTACAGCATATTATCACCTTTATTAATTAGGTCCACTCAAAAATATAAATACACAAAAGCTGGGCAACATCTACCATGTATTAAGTTGTGAAAACAGAATAACATCTTAATTTTATTATCTCAAACCTCCCAAGAAAACTAAATTTCGGCATTAAATGACCCATGAGTAGTTGATATGACGTTAAACAAACAAATTAAATCAAATCTCAACGCATTGTTTTGTTTCTTATTTTTCTATGGCTCAATGGAATCTTTTAGATCTGTTTTTCCATCCAGATATACAGCAATTTCGCCATTTTGTAGATGGTCACGACCCATTGCTTCGTTATAACTATCAATCGCATAGGTGCAGAACCTTTTACAGCTTTACAAATTCTTTCTCCGTCCTTCAAAGTCGACTATACAGTAAAGTGCCATAACTTTAGTTCATGTGCAATCACACTCACTTTCCTTCGTCCTTCATACTGTTTAATCAACCATCATTTTTGTGTCGCAATCAAGAACCTTTCTCTCCTTCTTGGCAGGTAGACAAAAACAATTTATTCTTGGGAGACATCTTTGGTGTTTGTTTTTTGTTTTGTTTTGTTTTTTTAAGAAAATTTTCAAGACACACACTGACTCGGGGGAGAAAGTGTGTTGTATCGAGGCTGTCCTAACACTGAGCTTGTAACACGCGATGGGAATGCTAGCGCTGCCGGGAACTGGGGCGGAAATTGTTGTACACCAAGCCAGGAAACAGTCACGATGCCAGATGCGGTGCTGCCTTGGCCAGACGGTCAGATACACCAATTTGCGGTCGTAAAATCGAAGAGTCGTAAGTCGCATAGGTCGTTTATTGTGTTATTCTGTATAAAGAGAGAGCATACCTTAAAATTATATTTTATTTATTGCACACACACACACACACACACTTGATTGGTTCGAAAACTTCAGCACCTACGCGACTATCTCGCAAGGTACCGTATAACTCGCATATAAACTCATTTTAGGGGCACCTCGAGGTGGTGTAATGGTTAGCAAGCTTGTCTCGCTAGAACAATTACGTCTGAGTAGTGAGTTCGATCCTCACTGGGTGCCCCTTACTTTCGGCCTTGTGCCACATCCAAGCGTAGCTTGGAAAATCACTATATTTTGGGCACCTCGAGGCGGTGTAATGGTTAGCAAGCTTGTTTCGCTAGAACAATCACGACTGAGTAGTGAGTTCGATCCTCACTGGGTGCTCCATACTTTCGGCTTTGTGCCACATCTAAGCTACGCTTGGAAAATCACTATAAACTCATTTTAGTTTAGCAGGATTCAAAAACTTTTTATCCAATGAAGATTAAATTTTACCGAATAGTCTACAATTGGTATTTCCAAAAACAGGCGGTATGGTTTCACTGAAAGCAGTTACAAAAAGGTGGCTCGTAGAAGACGGCATTAGAATCAAATCATATTTTTCTTCTTTTTTCACAAATGAAACCGTATGCTTTACAAAGAATAAAATTAACATGTCTTATATAGAGCGCGTGGTCTTTATCTTTTTTTCTATCCAAAGTTAAAAGTACAAACTTCTGTTTGTATATTGCTGAAGTTATCTGAACAGGACGCACCGCTCACCAGCTCGGTCAGCTAGCGGATGACTGCAGAAGTTATTGCTCTAGGTTTGTAGGTGTAAAGATATAGCTAAAGATGTTCTTCTGGCAGCAGCTTATCTTAAAAAAAAATGTATATATGGTTAGAGTGCGGAGCTAAGGATGTGGTCTGTGAACCAAGTGGGTATCAGCTAGTATGGCTGTGAGTAAATAGCTTGGGATGTGAGGTGTGAATTAAGGGGACGTCAGCCAGTATGTCGGACGTATTTTAGTCGATATCTGAAACGTTATTCATCACACAGACACACACACACATATATATATATATATATATATATATATATATATATTATCAGGGATGAAACAAACTCTGCGAATTGATGGTTGTTGGAAATCAATATTTGGTTAACAAATGAGATATTGATCATGTTCGTTCAGTGGGCGCCTCTGAATAGACAATAAACGTTACTTCTATTCATAATATTATCAAAATGATATGAATAAACATAAACAGGCCAAAAAATGACTTATTTGTTAATCAAATATTGACCAGTGATCAGCATTTTTTTTTTTTCGTGAATTACCGCCACCCTTTGTCATACGTATTTTAACTATTGGCCAACGATTTTGGGAGGAAACAAATGAAAATGAAGGCTTGAAATCTGTGTCTAAAGGTCAAAAGGATTTATTGGTCGGGATGAAAGCTAATAGTTTGAACATGATAAAAGTCTTTTCGTGTTATCTTCTAAAACAAAAGATTGGATTTATTATTTATCATATACGCATATAGATCTTATCGATTTATCTGTGCGTGTCAGTGGAAGTGGTTTTGGGTGAACGGTTGTGTATTTGTGTGTTAAGATAAAGAGGAACTTGAATTTTTTTTGTTTCTTAAAACAAATTGCATGATGCGTGTTCCTCGTGGAGGTCGCATATAAATCTGCACTGAGCACAAAATCATTTGCTTATGTCGATGTCAAGGCTAATAAAAATAATAGGAAAAACCTGAAAGGGCTCATATCTCATTTTTTAAAAAAAAATCAGTTTGTTTGTTTGCGCATGCACGCGCATCTCTCTCTCTCTCTAGAGATACTATATATATATATATATATATATATATATATATATATATATATATAATCACTCTCCTGATGCACATATCTGCCTCGTAGATACCCGTATTGGAGTAGACGCTCCATTTCTTTTCAAAGGCATTTCCTCTACCAGACTGCACGATGGAGAAAATATTAATTTATTAACTATTTCCAAGAAGAGCCTAGTTATGGATACATATATACGCACTCACGACTCACGACTCAAAAAAGTTCAGACCGCTACGCGAGTTTCACTCTGCTGCGATCGTCAGGAGAACAGAACGTTCTGGATAGATTTGTCTCGCTCATTTAGACATAGAACATTGTCTTTTACTGTTTAGGTCGTTGTCTGTCTTTGTTTTGTTCTTTTCTTCTTCTCAATTCACGTTTCTGTTAGGGGACAGTTTCCCTAACGAAAATATTTAAGAAAAGTTATCCCCCAATTCCAAGTCCTCCATTAATTCTTTACAAATTACTTTGTTTACGTCTCGGATATGAGACTGAGCGGTTATGATTTTCGAGAAAAATCTGAAAGTGTCAATGTGCTTTAAACGCAAATAAAACCTTACTTGATTGTAAGGCGCGGTGTATTGAGGAATCGGAGAGCCGAGTTCGAATTCCAGTCGAATCCATTACATTCACTTACGGGCTAATACCCTGGGGAAAGATATGAATCCTCTTCTTCTCCCCCTCCCCACCCCCGCTATGAGTAGGACAGACCGAGTTCTATAGCTTTGGATGGCAACTGGTCTACCGCGGAAAGAAGTGGCAACCTACTGCGGGAAAAAAAATCTGCCTCGTTAGTCATGTATCGAAAGATACATGATCGTCTAAGCGTGTATCATGCATGGCATATAACTGACTGTCTTGATTGTGAAGCTGTTCGTAGCCGAGCGGAGATCGCTCTAATTCCGACCCTTGTCTATTACACTACCTGCCTTATAGCACCTGGTATTCCTAAGTTTAATGAATTAAATCGATGCTATTTTCTCGATGTATAGTTTAATTCAGGTATGTCTTTCTGTCCATGAAAATTACCTAGAGAATTTTTACTTTTGTATTAGATTTTTCTTAAGGTAAATTATGTTGAAAAACTGGTTTACTTTTGTTGGTTAGTTAGACTTGTTCACATGAAGAAATATATCAGATTTTACCAATTTAAAGTTAGAATATAAAGTGAACAGTTTGCAGCTATAAATTGAGTGCACCAATCTGCAATTGCAACTCTTGGAGAGACTATTTAATCACAGTCGAAGTTCTAAATCACATCCGCATAAAAAAAAAAAATACGGAAATTTTTTTTTTATATAGTCATAGGAAATGAATCTCTACAATAAATCTTGAAAGAAAATAAGTTATCTTAGTGTTTTTTTTTTCTCCAATTTTTATGTGTATTTTATAGCTTTTTCCTAATTGGTACTGTTCATTTTTTTCTTTTCTTTTTTATTTTTATGGCTTGTGGCTGATTGAATCTTGTTTCAGGATAGAGAAATCTGTCGTAGGTTTTCTAAACGAAAACTATTTTATTTCCACGGGTTAATTCGACTGACAGTAGGAAAATTACATTATCCGAAGACAGTTTGATATTTTCTCTTGTAAATTTGCCCAAACAGTACAAACGCTTTTAATTCTTCAATAAAAATTATGTTTGTTTTAGCGATATACCTTAAACAAATGTTTTTATAAGTATTAAAACACATTATTATTATTAGTAGTAGTAGTAGTAGTATTATAAGAACCAAATTCTTTATTTTATCCTGTAAAAATCAAAATCTCATCGGAATAATTGACATCTGAATATTCTGTTTTTTTTACTGATGTTTTTTTTTACAGTAAGGTTCACCCCTTTACAAGGTCTGAGGTCTACTCTAGGTAGAGGGTTAAGTTAGGAATGGAAGATAACGGTTAATCCTGTCTTGAACAGGTTAAGATTGTAGTGATCAGGGAAACATCCTCTTGGGAGTTGGTTCCACAGAAAAGTGGTTCGTGAGGAGAAGCTGTTAGACTAGAACTTACTTCTCACGGATGGATTACGGAGCTAATGCTTCAATGTAATCGGCATGGCATCTCCTTGTCATGAAGGTTTGAAATGGCAGGACCAGGGAATGTATTTCGTCCGAGCACTTTCGGTGGAAGTAGCAGTGATAGGCTTGCAATATATCCCGTCTGTTGAGGTGAGGTTGGAGGATGGAGAATAATTCGTCACCCACAAGGACTCGGAGACGCTTTTGGACTCAAAGTTATTTGTGTCACTTTACCGGCATCTTTGTTTTTTTTTTCATAACGGCCCTTTAGAATATGAATAATTGGCAGTAGCGTGGGCTGTGCCAGAGGGACTATTGCACCCGGCGTTAATTTTTTAGGGGCGCAAAAATATTAATTATGTTGAAAAAAATGCGTAAAACATTAGAATTTATAACAGCTCATGGATAGGTAGCAGGCACAATAGCTTAAATTGTCCAGGGCAGTCAAAACCCCTCCGTACACCATTGATCATTGGTATTACTCCGTCTACCTTTCAGACAAGAATCCTCATAATAGATGTTATTATCGACACAAAGTTTCAGCTAAGTTCCCACTGGCCATCATCAGGTGTCCATTGTTTAGTTAATATCGTATATCTCTTGATCATTTGTTATTTTGTATAAGGAAACATTCGGCATTCATTAACCAAGCAGCCAGTGCCACTTTCCTTTGAAATTTATAAACCTGTTGTGGTAGGATCCACCTAATCTGCATAGCGGAGTACCGACACTATAAATATGGTTGGTACCGGAAGACAGGGAGGGGAATCACGAGATCCAACTAGAGACTCTGCCCTACTACGACTTAGTCAACACATTCTCCAGGAACGTCTTCCCAGAAATATACAGAAATACTATATGTAAATGTTGTGTACACTTTCTTGTTATAATACATTCTTGTTCTAAGTACATTTTGTGTTGCATTATTATTCCATGCATTAGTCGAGATTCCACAATGAGTCAAGACTCAACAAAACCCAAAACAATTTTTCAGGAAAATAAGTTTCTCAAGTCCTAGTAACTGTTATTGTTCTTTCCAGTATTGACAGGGGGACTTGTTTTCCTAATTTCTTTTGAAGTAGCGTGACAAGTTGGTTATGTCATTTCCTCTTCGGTTTACATGTGCTATCCATTTTAGTTGTTGCCGCTGTTGAAAGTCTTCAAGTGATGTGGTTTCTGCTACTTAATATAGATTTTTGTTTGGGACTCAGTAACGCTAGTTGACAAGGTTCGAATAAGAATGGTCCTCTCTAAAATCGACACTCGAAGCCATCTTTCACATCTGATCTGAGAAAGTGATCGGACACAGCTGGTAAATGAGATATTTATGAACGGTATTGGCGTCATCCCTATACATCTATATAAAAGTCTTAATCTGACGAGACTATTTAAGAAAATGACTGGAAGTTCTTATGTCAGCGTAAACTATTGTTCTTTCTTGCATTACCTGTTCCAGAGACTGACGCATATTTAACAAACTCATATATTCACTATATCACCTTTCTAGCGAAATATTATGAAAACAAACTGATTATAGCTGCTTTACAATTGTTTAGTTAGTTTGTATTTTTATTTTACATGCGAAGAGATGCATGTTTAGGCTGAGAACTTTTCGGCAGGCCTTCATGTCAGAAAATACTAAAATGGTTGATTGGTTCTGTATTCTTGGGGGGTCTTCAGAATATAATGCTAAACTTGTCCTTTATGGTATCTATATTGAAAGTTGTTACTTGGTAGCAGGCACTTCCTCTCCACGTAATAAAAATGGATCGATATGAACAGACAGGTGGAGTTTCCATTCCATAAGTAAAATAAATTTCCAAAATATAGGTGAGAGTAAGTGAGAAATGAGACAATATGCATTCGAATTCATTTATCTTTTCGGTGATATGGAGAAATTTCATTTGTTTTTCTTAAAGATAGGCAACAGTAGAAAATTATTTGACGTTTTGTTAATTTTATTATCATTTGACGGATATTGAAATGTAAAATTTCTGGCAGCTTTTGAATAAGTGAATTTTAAATGTTTACGAAATCTAAAGAAAAATCTGAAATTAAATGTAAGCATGTATATAGAACATTTCAACAGAATCCATGGATATGTCTGTTTTATATATATATATATATATATATATATATATATATATATATAATGTGTGTGTGTATGTAATCATATTATACACACACACGCATATATATATATATATATGCGTATATATATGCGTATATATATATATATATATATGCGTATATATATGCGTATATATATATATGCGTATATATATATATGCATATATATATATATATATGCGTATATATACACACACACACATATATATATGCATATATATATCTATATACACACACACATATATATACACACACACACACATATATATATATATATATATATATATATATATATATATATATATATATATAATATGATTATACACACACGTATATTAGTGCATGCACATCTATAGAGAGCTTGTAAGTAAAGAAGTAACATATGTTACGTTTTTGTATTCGTCTATTCACAAAGAAAACTTTTGTAAACTATATTTTTCTCACTCTCATATACACTCCTGGTCAAAATCTTAAGACCAGATACAAAAGGGGTTAAAAAAATATAAAATACTGTTACTTTAATCGAAATATATTTGCGAAAACATTTACATTAGAAAATGTAGTTTATCATCAAGTGAAAATTTTAAGCTTTTAATTGATTAATTTAAACATTGAAAAAGTATTTTTTGGTTGATCATAAAGATAAGACTATGTGTGAAAAAAAAATTACTGGACAAAAAATTTAAAACTAGTTAGTGCGCTTATAGGTTCAGATGTGTAGAGATCTACTTAGCTCATTTCCAGCATTAAATTTCAGATTTTTAAATGGCTAAGGGTTAAATTTTAAGAAAGTTCGAACAGACTACGATTCTTGAACTTCAAAGACGTGGTCTTTAGCAACGAGCCATTACAAATGAAATTTGTCGTAGTAGAAATGTAATTTCTAACTTCATTAAAAATCCAGATGCGTATGATTCTAAAATATCAAGCGGTCGCCCCAATAAAATCTTACTATCTCTAGACAGATGCATTAGGCGAAAGTTAAGAGAGATTCTAGCCTAACATCAAATCAAATAAAAGCGAATGCAGATGCTGAATGCAGCTCTCGAACAATTCGACGGCATTTAAATAAGAACGTGAAACGGCTGCAGAGGCCTCGCCTTCTTTCTTCCTCGCCATAAAACTTCCCGTTTACAATTTGCTTCAGATTATCAAACTTGGGATGTGGATAAATGGAAGAAATTGTTGTTTTCAGACGAGAAAAAAATTCAACCTTGATGACCCACACGGTTTTCAGAGTTACTGGCATGTATAAGATGTCCCAAAAGAAATTTTCTCAACCCGACACAGTGGAGGTGGATCAAGTGTGGTCTGCGGTTCATTTTTGTACAGTGGAACTCTTGAGTTACAGGAGGTAAAATGTCGTCAAACAGCTGCTAGTTACATTGACATGTTAAGAAAGGCATCGTTAATTACTGAAGGCCTTCGTCTATGTGGAGAAAACTGGATTTTCCAGCAGGACAATGCTGCAATCCACAACACTCGAAGGTCGAAGGAGATTTTTATGGAAAACAGCATTCACTTTTTGAGCCATTCTCCGTGCTCTATAGATCGAAACCCAACCGAGAATGTTCGGGGATGGATGACAAAGGATGTTTATAAACATGGATCGCAATTTGAAAATGTGGATTCTCTTCGTGCTGCAGTTTATGATTCTTGGGCGAGCATCCCAAGCACCCCCATGCAGAAGTTAATAATGAGTATGCCAAAACGAATTTTCAAAGTAATTCGCAAAAATGGAGATATACGTACTATTAAATTGTCGTTGTAACTTATTTGTTCTGTATTTTCTATTTTATCTTTATGACCAACCAAAAAAATACTTTTTCAGTGTTTGTTTAAATTAATCAATTGAAAGCTTAACATTTTAACTTGTTTGTTGATACATTTATATTTTTTTAACCCTTTTGTATCTGGTCTTAAAATTTGGGGCAGGTGTGTATGTACACAGTAAGAGCACCTCGACGTCATATAATGGTTAGCAAACTTGTCTCGATCAGTTACAACTGAAAAGTGAGTTTGATCCTCAGTAGGTGTCCCATACTTTCGGCCTTGAGCCACATCTAAGCTGCGCTTAGAATATAACCATATATGTACACAGTAAAAATCTTGGAGATACTCATATATATATATATATATAATGTGTGTGTGTTTGTGTGTGTTACGTAAGAGGACATAATGATTAAACATTTCACGGTAATAATCCGATCGTTAGAGGCTTAAAAATAGTTCGCAAATATTTATTCAGGTGGGCAACGACTATGATCCCTCCCAAGAGGAGTAGCCTGATTCAACTGCCAACAATCAACGCAGCCACATGCATCAATATTTCTTGAATAAAACAATATTCCCCCATATTCCTGTCGATGATGAGCAATTCCAGTTCGAATTCCAGTCGGGTTCGTTAAATTTACTTACGCGCAAATATTACTCGAAAAGGTATGAATCCATCTCCTCCTCGCAGCAATGGGTTAAATAGTAGGACTGCAAAACTCATTGTTAATTCAATATTTATTCGCAAAACAAAAACAAAGAACTATTCTTACTAAATTAGTCTTAGTATTCGGCTTTAAACAACCCACAAATGGTTGATAAACCGTAAAAAACAAATCAGTTATACTTATTTTTATCATCTCAGCCAGGGGCTAATTAGCACAACAAATACTTGTTCATATACCTGCCCTTGTTAACATACTTCGAGGTTTCGTTGAGAAGTCTTTCTTGCTCTGCATGTTTTTTTTTTGTTTTGTTTTTTTTTGTTGTTGTTTTAAGCTTATCACCCCAAGCAAGGCTGGAAGCCAATAGCACGCAAGGGGTTACAGAAGGTTTGGAGGAAGAGCAGATAGGAGTGGTAAAGGAGAGGCTGTGGAGAAAGATATTGGATCGATCAAGGCAAGGCTTAGGATTCGAATTATTTCCTGCAAGTATAGACCGCAAAATTTATATGTTACTTTAAGAGCTTCTGATGTTATTTAATTTAAATATTTTTCCATTTAACCAGAAAAGATTTGCCGGTTTTGTTCATACATGCCCACTGTTGTAACCTAGGGAACGTTACTGAATAGAATAATCACACGAAATTTGCTAATGAACTATAATACTTAGGACAAGAACAACACGTATAGGATTTGCCAGAGACGCGTAGAAGTAGTCAACTGAATTCCACAATGAATCTCCAACTGTAGGATATCTACCCCCCCCCACGCGTTCAGATGTGGCACAAGGCCGAATTTAATGTGGGGTATCTGAGCCCGTAGGCCCAGCCAAAAGTTCCCCATATAAGACGTGGTCGGGCAGCTGTTTCCCAAGACGAGAGACTGCTCTTCGACATAGCTTCGTCTGGGGATCCTCTCTGCTCGGAAGCAGAGAGTTTAACCAGTACAGCTGGAGGTGAATCTCCAAATGCAGACCAACATACAGTATTTACTACTGTATTTATGGAATGGGGATATATCCATTATCGTCCCTAGGTATGCTATAGCACCCCTCATATATATGAGAGAGAGAGAGAGAGAGAGAGAGGTGCAATTTTCTATTATCTATTATTTGTATTACATGCGACTCTGAAAGAGATTGAGTGCTGTCTTCAAAACCTCAATGTTGACCTGCGGTTGGATGAATTAATAATAATAATAATAATAATAATATATATATATAGAGAGAGAGAGAGATTGAGATTGTAAATTATGCCTGTCAGTATCTACATATTCGTATCTCAAACCTCATATTTACAGTTTTTCTTTTCTTTAATCACCTTTTACATAATAATTCTTTTAAATGTAAACTAATATTCATTTAACGAGAGCCTGTAGCAAACCGATGTGACAACTTGAAAAGAATTGTTTTTTATTAATTAAATTATTTCCATAGAAAACATTTCTCCAAATCAAGACGCATGACATATGAAACTTTCAAAACCAGTGGCGCTATGAACAAGGTTTATTTTCTTTGTTAATCTCCAATCAATATTGTTATTTAAAACGTACAATAAACTTGCAGAGTGTACTATATACGTTGTCTATACAGACATTGTGCAGTTTACATATTTAATAACCTCTTTTCTATACAAAATAGAAGTATAAGTGCAAATGCGTATAAAAGCAAATTTGTCTTTTTCTCTCTTTATACATTCTGTCCATAAAATCATTGTACAATTGAGATATTTATTATCTTAAATTGTCAACCTTTCTTACACCAATGTTTTTAATTTTTGTTAGAATTTTCGAAATTCAATTGATCTTCTGTGCGCGAGTATTCAGAATACAATCTTCATTTAATTATTATTTTTATAATTATTTCACTCAAACCAAAGCGATAAAACCCACCAAGATGTAAGATGCAAGGGGTTACTGAGAGTGAAATAAACAGAAGAATAAAAGAACAGGTTTCAAGGAGACAGATGACGACGATAAACGTTGCATTGAACATTTAGAAGATCGTAATTGAGAGGAAAGCAAGGAGCCGAAAAGAGATTTCCACAAGCGAGACTTGCGGCAGAAGAAACTATTAGCATAGAACTTGCGGTTAGATCTAGCAGTTTCAACAATGGTAGCTAGGTCTCATAATTCCAATCTGGTACTGCGCTGAAAATTGGTGAAGTGAAGTACCAAAGAGGAAGGTTCATCAGAGCAAATATCGTGAAAATATTTATTGAAAAGCCAATGGGAAGCTACGTTACGGGGGTAGGAAAGGGACTGAGGCCGAACTGCCATGTCAGGACTGTTAACATTTATTTTTGTATTTTAGTAAGAATTTCTAAATACATAGCAGATGCAACAGACTGGATTTGACAATAATATCCAATTCCTGAAAATCACAAGAAAGCGATAATGCTGTCAAGCATTTAACGTCTGCTTCACTGACAGAAAACCTTGCCAGTGTTTCTTTCATTTATACCCTCTTAATTTAAAAAAATAAAAATAATGACGTTGCAGATTTTTGGGGGGATTTTGTCAAGAATCTACAGATAGATAACAGAAGCACCAAACCAGATTTGGTAGCAATATTCAAAGCATGGATTTTTTTTTAAATACTGGAAACTGGTTTTATAGTAAAGAACAACATCGGATTTTGGGTGGTCTTCATTAAATAACTCATTCAACTATTCTTTTGATCTGTTTTTTTTTTTGTTGTTTTTTTCATGTTGGGCTCAAGTCTCTTATATTGCCAGAAGCATATAATCTCTCTCATGCCGTGTACACAATTACCAGTGAGCTGACTATGTTCATCTACTTTCTATAAATAGATATTTTTAATTCTTGCAAGCGAAACTATAAAACTTACCCAGGACTAAGCTTACAAAGCACCGGTTTTGTTATTGTATTAAAGACGTTTCTCCGTATCAAGTTGTTCATGCGATTTGAACGTTTTATGCATCGTTGGTCTACGTCTCGCCTCTCTGTCTTTTTGTCTTATTTTTTTGAACTGATGCTGGTACGTCTGGCAAATTTTTTTTTTAAAATCTATAATCTTATTTAAATTTACATGTATATTTATTGTGTTGCGCGCCGGTGTATGCGTTGAGAGATAAACACATGTGTCTCCTGAAATGCACATAACAAACTTGGCAGACTCGGGATGTGACTGTACCTAAAGAAATACAAAGAAACAAGAACAAATATATATGTACAAACAAATGGTAATGTATAAATAACAAAGGTGTACAAGCGACAAGACAATAATGTGTGTAACAAATGAATTTGGAAACCGTTTTGGTCCAAAGTATGTGTAGTGTGTGTGTGTGTAGTTCATACGTTTCCCAAAGGGAACGTTTTCTCAGCGAGAGAGTCACATGATGACGAATAAGCGGATCAGGTGAGAAGTGAATGATAAAAAAAGGATCGCAGAGTATTTATAGTCCTGAGAGCGTCTCCTAAGAACAGTTTCGAAAATTAGGAGGAGGTAAACCGACAATTTTTATGATTTTTACTAGAAAGTTTTAAAAAGAAAAAAAAATTCTGTATAACAATATTTAAAAACGAGTCATCGAATAAAAATATTTTTCCTGTTTTTATTTAATTTTACAATTCTTTTTTAAATTTTAATTTAAAAAATAAAATAGTTTCTTTAAAATAGTTTCTTTCGGCAATAATTTATAATTGTTCGGCTTTTGAGCAACATTGACCTTGAAGGATCAAAAAAATATCATAGTGCATTATATTCAGCTGCCGGTCATCAAAGAACGGGACCAGAAAAGTTAATGCATGTTACTGGCCTTTCTAAAGCCCATTGTGTTTAAGTCCTGTGGATATGTGGTTTACTTGTTGATAGAACTATCATCTTCCCACACCCGAATAAAGCGAAAATTCCCAGACACAACGACAGAAGTTTGGGTTATAATTTTTTGCAACTTACCACTAACAAGGAAGATAACCGATGTTGACAAAAAATCTATTATCAAGAATGCGTGCTTACATCAAAACCTATTTAATACAGTATTCACTTTTACTTTGCGACCTAGTGGCAATTGTTATCTTCTTATCGATATGTTATATTTATAGGTAAGTGAGAGAGAGAGAAAGATGAACCTGTGTAAGCAACAGACACCCCCTGTCCAAACACAGAAAACTGTATGTGATGGTCTGACTAAGAACACCTGCCAATTAGTTCGTGATCAATAAATTTTAATTGTCTGCCTTTTTGTCAAGTTTTTAAATTCTTCAGCACTTTTTCAGAAAGTCTCCAGTGCCAGTCTCTTTGGCGCTCGAAACCTTTCATTCTTTTTAAGGTGTCACAAGAGTCACAATGCTGAGAGATGACAATGAGTTCCATGTTGTGTGATACGCATAAAAGTGATGGAGTGTGTTTTGTTCTTTTCACTATTCTCTTTTGCTTGTCTCTTTTGGCCATGTTCCCCTCACGTTTTCGTTTCTCACGCCACCCTCTTTCTCTCTCATCATTTCTCTTTCTCTCTCCAGCCTCTCATCATTTCTCTTTCTCTCTCCAGCCTCTCATCATTTCTCTTTCTCTCTCCAGCCTCTCATCATTTCTCTTTCTCTCTCCAGCCTCGCAGCATTTCTCTTTCTCTCTCCAGCCTCGCAGCATTTCTCTTTTTCTCTCTCCATCCTCTCATCATTTCACTCTTTCTCTCTCCAGCCTCTCATCATTTCACTTTTTCTCTCTCCAGCCTCTCAGCATTTCACTTTTTCTCTCTCCAGCCTCTCATCATTTCACTTTTTCTCTCTCCAGCCTCTCAGCATTTCACTTTTTCTCTCTCCAGCCTCTCAGCATTTCACTTTTTCTCTCTCCAGCCTCTCATCATTTCACTCTTTCTCTCTCCAGCCTCTCATCATTTCACTTTTTCTCTCTCCAGCCTCTCATCATTTCACTTTTTCTCTCTCCAGCCTCTCATCATTTCACTTTTTCTCTCTCCAGCCTCTCATCATTTCACTCTTTCTCTCTCCAGCCTCTCATCATTTCACTTTTTCTCTCTCCAGCCTCTCATCATTTCACTTTTTCTCTCTCCAGCCTCTCATCATTTCACTCTTTCTCTCTCCAGCCTCTCATCATTTCACTTTTTCTCTCTCCATCCTCTCATCATTTCACTCTTTCTCTCTCCAGCCTCTCATCATTTCACTTTTTCTCTCTCCAGCCTCTCATCATTTCATTTTTTTCTCTCTCCAGCCTCTCATCATTTCACTCTTTCTCTCTCCAGCCTCTCATCATTTCACTTTTTCTCTCTCCAGCCTCTCAGCATTTCACTTTTTCTCTCTCCAGCCTCTCATCATTTCACTCTTTCTCTCTCCAGCCTCTCATCATTTCACTCTTTCTCTCTCCAGCCTCTCATCATTTCACTTTTTCTCTCTCCAGCCTCTCATCATTTCACTTTTTCTCTCTCCAGCCTCTCATCATTTCACTTTTTCTCTCTCCAGCCTCTCATCATTTCACTTTTTCTCTCTCCAGCCTCTCAGCATTTCACTTTTTCTCTCTCCAGCCTCTCAGCATTTCACTTTTTCTCTCTCCAGCCTCTCATCATTTCACTCTTTCTCTCTCCAGCCTCTCATCATTTCACTCTTTCTCTCTCCAGCCTCTCATCATTTCACTCTTTCTCTCTCCAGCCTCTCATCATTTCACTTTTTCTCTCTCCAGCCTCTCAGCATTTCACTTTTTCTCTCTCCAGCCTCTCATCATTTCACTCTTTCTCTCTCCAGCCTCTCATCATTTCACTCTTTCTCTCTCCAGCCTCTCATCATTTCACTTTTTCTCTCTCCAGCCTCTCATCATTTCACTTTTTCTCTCTCCAGCCTCTCATCATTTCACTTTTTCTCTCTCCAGCCTCTCATCATTTCACTTTTTCTCTCTCCAGCCTCTCAGCATTTCACTTTTTCTCTCTCCAGCCTCTCATCATTTCACTCTTTCTCTCTCCAGCCTCTCATCATTTCACTCTTTCTCTCTCCAGCCTCTCATCATTTCACTTTTTCTCTCTCCAGCCTCTCATCATTTCACTTTTTCTCTCTCCAGCCTCTCATCATTTCACTTTTTCTCTCTCCAGCCTCTCATCATTTCACTCTTTCTCTCTCCAGCCTCTCATCATTTCACTTTTTCTCTCTCCAGCCTCTCATCATTTCATTTTTTTCTCTCTCCAGCCTCTCATCATTTCACTTTTTCTCTCTCCAGCCTCTCAGCATTTCACTTTTTCTCTCTCCAGCCTCTCAGCATTTCTCTTTCTCTCTCTACCCACCCTCCCCTTTCTTATTATTTCATATTCTCGCTTTTTCATCGTTTATCTCTCTCTCCACCCACCCCCTATCTTTTTTCTCTTTAATCTACAGTCAAATCAAACTGATAACAACTATTCCCAGTCGAACACCAAAGTTAAGCAGCGACGAACCAGGTTAGTACTTAAATGGGGGACCGCTTTGGAAACCTGGTATTGTAAGCAACCTTCTAGAATTCGAAATATGTTTCAGCTTTAAATAACACACAAGGGGTTGATAAGCCATAAAATCACAAATCAATCAATCAACAATCATTTTCTTTTCCTCTCCCTTTCTCTCATTCGATTCTCACTCCTCTGCCTCTCTCTCTCTCTCATTCGTTTCTTACCCCTCTGCCTCTCTCCCTCATTTGTTTCTTTCTTCTCTGCCCCTCCCTTATTCGTTTTTTTATTCCTCTGCTTCATTCTCGTTTGTTTCTTTGCCTCTCTCTCTCACCCCTTTCGTTCTCCTACCCTTCTGTGTATTCGTTTCTTTCTCCACCTTCTTTCCGTTTTCGTTTACTTCTCGTTCACTAAGCTTGTTAGATCGAAATTGTCTCTGAAATGAACAATCCTGTTGTTAAATATGACATGGCATTACGGAACTATAGCAAGATATGCAGAAGTCGCTTAAAAACCAGGTTTTACGCCGTGAAAAGGGTGCTGATTGCTATGAGATATCCATCCTAGAATATATGACAGTGAATGCCGGACAATCTCTCCACGGATGAGGAAAACACAACAGGCAGCAGAAATATGGTTCCACAGAAGGATAATAAGAATTCCGTGGAAGGAGCGAGTAAGCAACGAAGAAGTCTTAAAGAAATAAGAATTATATTCGGAATCAGGGAGAGAGGGCTGAAATGTCTTTGATACATAACGAAGAAGGAGCGCTTCGAAAACTTAACCCCCACGGGACAAGAGAAATAAGGAAAGGGAAAGAACTACTTACCTGACGGGCTTATGTGAGGCTTACGGCCATATCATGTTGAAACATCGGCTGCCGTACAGTCACCGAAGTTAAGCAACGTTGAGCCTGATCAGTACCTGGATAAGTGACCGTTTGGGAATGCCTGATGCTTTAAGCTTGGATATACGAGTAGCGTAATGCAATTGAAAATCAGTGAGCTGAGTTCCAATTCCAGTTTGTCTCGTTATATTCACTCATACGCAAATACGCCCGGAAAAGGTATGAACCGACTTCTTCTCCCCCAAGGGAGTTAATTAGTGAGACTTCTATCACTGAACTGTTTGTAAAAACTAAAAAAAAAAATGCTTGCAATCTAAAAATATTTACTAGTTTTAAATAAATTGAAAAAGGTTGATAAGTCGTAAAAAAGTAATCAATGAATCAATCAACAAGCTTATGTGGATGGATGTTATAGCGGAAGCTTTGCTAATGTGAAAAACTACTAAGGGTCACAAAGGGGTAGGAAATTATGGAGGGCTGTGATCGCCTATGTCCTGAATAGACGCAGCACTTAAAAGAAGGAAAATAAGATTTTTTTAATGGCCCGTTTTCGTGCACTTTTGGATTCAGGGTGCTGCAAAAGTATGTATACAGTAAGTATTATACCAGTATTGATATATTTGTTTAGTTAATACATTACTGTATACGTATTTAGCACAGTCCCCGTGTATCATATTTCCAGTTTAAGAAAAATAAAAATCTGCATATGATTTTTCAAAATACATTAGTTGCTAATTATGTTTAGCACCTCACGTTCTGATGGAAGAAAATAACCGTCACATTCATTTCCTTGGCTTTAAGTATTATTTATTCCCAACGTCTTATCTCCAAGACTTGGCTTTATCTGGGAATCCATTTGCCAACGGAACACAAACAAGTTTATAAAAGTGTAACAGAGTAATCACTGAGCTGACTTTTATTTGTTGCTATTTTTCTTTGATATTTTCGCAATTTTCTCCCAGCATAATTAAATAGCTTTTTTGTTTACCTTTTAAAAATTAAATTTGGCCTTATCTTGTGTAGAACAGATGTTCCATTAAAATTTTTATGCATTTTCTCTCGAATTACCCACAACTTCCCTGCTTCCACTTCTCGAGATATATATATATATATATAAAAAATCTCTGTCTTCATGTCTAATATACATCAATACTTGTAAATTGGAGTTTAATTACTTAAGACTGAAATACATTCAATGATAATTATTTTATTTACTTTTGTTCAGTACGCATTTTACATGATCTCAATTTAATTACAAACATTGAAATTGTCTTTTGTCGTCTGTAAGAATTCTATATTTAAAAGATTTGGTGTTTTAGAGCAAATTCAGATTTTTTTAACATTGTTGTTTTGACAGAACATGTAAAAAAATAACTAGGTCTACACACGCGTTTCAAATAGATGTGATAGTTGGAATAAAAGAAGTGACTGAATTTTTGTTTTTTGTAATTTTTAATAATGAAAGGATTTAAAATTTTTTTTTAGAATGGTTGCGACTTGAATTAGAAGGTTTTTTTTTTTTTTTCAAAATATTCGCTGAAAGGGTCGATTTCCAAATTATGATCATAAGGATGTTCCGGGTGGATTTTTCTCTTAAAAATACAAGAAAAACATTGTCCCTGCCCGTGTATTTAAAACTCAAAGCTAATTATGGATTCGGATAGATTTTGGTATTTTACAGTACTTATTCAGGTACAAGGCCACAATATTGGAACACCCAGTAAGGTTCAAAAACGCTAAATGCGGCCTCTTAGTGTTTAGTCTATATCTACGAAAAAGTAAATTTATTTTTGTTTGGCACAAACACACAGTCGTGGGACACCCAGTAAGGACCAAATTCCCTGCATTTAAGAATTGTCTGAAAAATGGTGCTGTTAATCAACACGCTATAACAAAGCCCCTAGTTTAGCCTGTCACAAAGATCAATTCGCAATGTCCCTCTGCATCAGCAACCCACGCAAGTAGTTGGCTAAATAGGAACTTTATTTCTTTATTAATCATTTCACCCCAAGCAAAGGAATAACGCCACTGAGACGCAAGGCGTTAATGTGTGTTAGAGAATATGAGAAAAACACTATTAAGTAGAGAGAACAATAAAAGAACAAAAAATAAGAAGACTGAAGATTGACATTGCATTTAATTTTTGAAAATCAATGTTGACTGGGAAACAAGACGCCGGAAGATAGTTTCACAAGCGTGAAATGCGATAGAAGAAACTCTTAACATAGAACCTACGGTTTTATCGAACCATTTCAAATGTAAGATGACTGCATTGAAAAAAGAAGTGGCTAGACAGGACCTGCCCTGAGAAGTGGGCTGGCTCGACAGGAACTTAAATTGCACTGATGGCATTACTTGATGCTATAGCTTAGGTTGGTAGACAGGACTTTCTTAATCCCGATTTTCAAGCAAACAAGTTTTCACATTTGATTGTTTGTTGCATTGTAGTCCTTCTGTTCTTTATCTTTCTCTCGTACTAAGCTAGGCTTACTTAACGTCATGCTCCTGTGGGACTTACATTTATATAAATGAGCTCTCGTTGTGAAATCTTATCTGACGCGGAGGCAATTATATGCGACTACTCTATATTTAATATTGGCTGGCTACGACGGAAGGGTGAGGAGTGTCATACGGCGCTTTCCTCCTTCAATGGCATCTTCCAGTACAGAATGATGTATTACTGGACATTAATTTAAATCGGGAGATATTTATATTCAATAGACACAGTCAATTTGATGAGTATACTGATACAATGATTATAATCTGACTTGATATAGCTTTGTTCCTTCATTTGACAAATGCCTTAACGCCATTATTTAATGGATAGACGCACAGATAAATTCTGATGAAGGACCTCTAAGGAACCCCAAAGCTATCTATAATGGCTTCGGCGATCGGCATTAAATTTTCATCGAATTCTATTTTCTTTCTGAATTTCTTCGGTGAATATTAATTATTATTTACAGTCGGATTTTTAAAAAAAATTCTTTGCCGCCATTGCAGGTGATGGAATATGTAATGTTAGTAACGTCTGATAAGAGGATAAGACTAAATTTTCTGTAGTAATGGACTCACATCCAGATGTTGTTAAAATAGAATTTGCACTCAGTGTTACGCCGCTTCTTCAGAGAAGCCAGGTGCATCAGCAGGTCTATCAGAAAGGTAACCACCTAGCCACCAACTGCAGCTCTGTGTGCCATATTACTGGCTGCTAAACAAGGTTAGTTTTTCCAATTATTTAACCCATAGCTGGGGGTGGAGGGAAGAAAAGAAATGGATTCATACACGTGCTAAGAGTATTTGTGATGGGGTGGAGGTAAGAATAAGTGTATACATATATGTTTTCTAACTTTATTTGTTTGGGCGGGGCATAAGAAGAAACGGATTCTTACATTTGCCGACTATTTTTGTTGTTGGTGTAGAGGCAGAAGGAGAAATGGATTCATATATTTCTTGGTAGTATTTTTTTCCGGGATGTGAGGAGGGTTGTGGTAAGAAGAAATGGCTCCATACATTTCCTGACAATATTTTTTTTTCGCAAAATGGAACATAACAAACAAAGCCTGAATTTGAACTCGCCACGCCGATTCCACGACGTTACGCTCACGTCATACAAGATCCGGTTTTATTTCTTTCAAAAACTGGCGGTAATGATAGCCTATCAATTTTGGCAGAATTTCTTTCTTTCTTTTTTTTTTTTGTTTTGTCTTCGTCTGCCGCAATGAAAATATTATTCTTTGGCAAAATAAGCTTACACAAAAATTTAGTTTAGTCTCGACAAAAATAAAAAAAACGAAAAGAAAACACGCACAACAAATCGAATTGTTTTTTAATTTACTTCAAAACTTAAAACTTACTTAAATATCGTCTCTGCCCTTTTCTCTCTTCGCTATATGATTTCAACCTTCACTTATCATCTAAAATTAAACATGTTTCCACAGCTAATGGGGTTCTTCGGCAAAACTAAAAAGATCTGTCATTAGATACATTATTAAGTGGACCCTTTTTTCTGTTAGTTTCCAGATATTTTGAAATGATCACCTTCACCACTTGACTCCTCGAAAAGAAAATATTTCGACATAAGTGTATTTTCTTTTCATTTCTTTGGGTGTTGATTTCCACCATTTTGTATTTTCCCAGAGTTCTTTTTTCTTTTTTTTTCTTTTATTATTATATGCTTTTAAGATTTTTAAAGTATTTTTTCTCCTCTGCTTATCGTATGTAGCAGATTAATCTTGGAGATATCTTGAACTTGGAGCGATAAACACTGATGGCTGTGTCCAAGTTTTTAAGGGGTCTCTTACGATATGTGTTACCATAAAAATAAGCAGAAATAAAACCACTCAGCTGAATTTTTCAACAGAACATTATTTTCATTGTTCTTGTCAGTTTGTCGACCAAGGCTCCAGACTTTTTTTTTCATCTGGAATCGTCCCGATAAAAAAAAACAAGAACATTTTACTGTCCCTAAATTTTTGTTTTAAACCTTCCCGAAAACTTCATCGTTAAACATCAATTACAAAAAAAAAAAAAAATGTCGGAATGCATAGTTTTCATCAAAAAGATGAGTTCAACATGCAAATTACAAAATGGAGATACCAAAATCAAACAAATACAATTATTTAACTATCTGGGAAGTATTTTAACAGAAGGCGGAAAGCGTGGCATTGAATACCGAAGATGCATTGGGACAGGGAAAGATGACTTCGAAAATCTAAGCAAAGTATTTATAATAGAAAAATTTTGTTAGATCAAGAAGAGTGCTCTTTGTTTCCATTTTCTCTGAATCTTCATCGTTGCTCACATGTTCGGTTCATGGAATTCAAAGCATCTTTGTCTCTAACCACTTTTCTGTTGCTCGAAGTCTCTTGTCCATATGTGAGGAGATTGTTCAGCATTCAATGCCTTATAGGAGGAATGATATTACTAAACAGTTCAGCAAGGAGTATTTCGTTCGTAACAAAGAAAATAGTACTGAACTGCTACGTGATATCTGTCCTCCTTTACGGCAGCGAATGTTAGACGGTCTCCTCAAAGATGAAGAGGTGGCTCGAGGCAAAGGAAGTATGGTCCTACAGGAGAATGCTAAGAATATCATGGACCGAGAGTGTGAGCAACGATGAGGTTTTGGAGAGGATGCAAACAAGGAGGAAGCTTATACTTAACATCATGAAGAGGCAGCTGAAATTTCTGGGACACGTAATGAAAAAAGGAGGTCTTGGAGAATCTGATACTCAAAGGCGAATAGGGGAAAACAGAGAGAAAGGAAAGCAGCACCTGACATACCTAGCGGGCTTAAGTAAGTGGATGACAGAATAATGTCTCGGAGAAGTAGCAAAAGGGACAAAACTTATTGAAAGCGGCAAGGGATAGAAAGAAGTGGAGTGCCATGATCGCCTACGTCTTGAAGGGCACATAAAAAAGAAAGTCTTTTTCGTGTTCCTAACAGTATTTTTTTTCTGTTTCTTAATACTTTGCTTAGTTTTTGGAAGGCATATTTCGCTATCCCAATACGTCTTCGGATTTTACCGTTGGACTTTCTGTCCGTTGTAAATACGCTTCCCAGATATCTAAACCGTTGCACGAATTTGATTTTGGTATCTCCAATTTGTAATTTGCATGTTGGACTGTTCCTTTTACTAACAAACATTCATTCTGCCTTTTTGCAATTGCTGTTTACTTCTTTTTTCTCGATTTCCTTCCTTAACTACTGTTGGGGTTCTTGTAGTCTCCTTCCTATATCTACTATCAACACTGTACCACCTGCATATATTAGTCTGCTAATATTGTAGCTACCAACAGTGTATCCTGGTAGGACTTCTAATTCTATCAGAATGTCCTCGCTGTATATGAATTTCACTTAGTAATTCAATAATTTTTTATGTAACGTTATGTTGGTAACACTAATGAACTAGATTGGTACACACAATTAATGTAACCTTGGTTACATCAGCTGCACGAGTAATTTTTACTCTAGTCCATCTTTGTCGTTCGTCCTGGGTATGACGATAAACTTCATCCGCGTCCTGGGTAAGACGATAAACTACGTCCAACAGCAAGGCCTCTGGGCAGGAGGTTTTGAGGAGCGTGGAACCACCTCTTAATTGCTGGTGTTCCCAGGTCCACCCTGACCCGGGGTGGTAGCACCTGTTAGGGTCCCAGCTATGGGAAAATAGTTAACCCCCAAACTTGTGTAAAAATGTTTTAATACCAGAAATACCTTGTAATAAAAAAAATTATTACCAGCAATAAATTTTGAAGGAAAAATTATTATCAGCAATATTTTGAAAAAAATACCAGCAATACAAACAGTTATACATTCTTTGCAAAAATATATGACCAGCTTTAGATTTATTCAAGAAAAAATATATTCTGAGGAATAGATTTTTGAAGAAAAACATATTACCAGCAATAAAAAAAATTTGTCGGCATTAAATAACCCATTGAGGTGTTGATATGTCGTAAAACAAAAACCAAACCAAACCATCTTTGTTGCAATAATCAAACATTTTTATCGTACATGAGTCGCCGAAGCCGCATTTTTTTTCTGTCAGTAAACGTTCGCTTAAAAGGCGGAAATTTCGTTCAGATAGTCTTTTGAAAACGTTTAAAGAATCACGAAGATAAATTTGTATCGCTTGACCTTAGATATTGTATTATGTTGTTGCTTGACACGTAAGCCCGGGAGTTGTTGTGGACGCACTGAAATGGACGGACAACCATTTACATAACTAGTATTGGAAGGAATGGAGCTTTGTGAAAAAGAACGCGGGCATGTTGACTTTTATAGATTATTATTTTATTTTTTTCTCATAGCCTGGGATTTCGTTGGGAATTGTGTCCTTGCTTCAAAATTAGCTTGGGAAATATTTCCAGTTCGTTCTGTCTCAGTAAGCAAAGGCGTTGTTATAACAAATTATGAACTATATACATTTAGACAACTATAAGATCTATCTACATGTTTCTTTTTTTTTCTTTGCTCTTTCGACTGGTGAAAAAAGTAATATAGAATCATGAAAACAAACATTAAAAAAAAACTCAATTTTTGCCCATCTTAGCTTACTATAGGAAAAGATTTGCATGTATATCAGTTCCAACAGATTGAGCGATTCTGATAGTCTTAATAAATAACATTCGAAATCCTGACTGTTGATATTATTTCTGTTTAGGGTAAAGGCAAGAAGATTTTGATGCATCAGCGAAATCATAATTCGCAAAGAAAGATTTTCGCTGTGTGTCTTGTCACAACGCCATTTGCCTTTCTCTTAGACATTCTCTCACTCCTTTCTTCTCTTCTTTAAACTCTCTCTTTCATCTTGTTCTCTTGATATCCATCTCTTTTATGCCCTTTCTTCATGTCCTTCTCTCTCACTCTCTCCTTTCTTTTTGTCCTGCACTTTCTCTTTCCTTTCTTCTTCTACTCCTTTTCTCTTTTCTTTTTGTGCCACCATTTCTTTCCCCTCCCTTCTTATCCCCCACTCTCTCTCTCTCTCAAAACTTTCTTTTCGTCCCTCTCTTTTCTTTCTTTAACACTCTTTCTCAGTCCCTTTCTCCTTGTTTCTCTTTCTTTCACACACCTTTTAACTTGTCTCTTTCTCTCTATTCACACCTATCCCTTTCTCAGACAGCTTTCTCTTTGACTCTCTCTCTCACAAGGTGCTTCTTATCTATCACTAACACGGTTCTCCTTATCTCTCTCTCTCTCTCACACACGGTTCTCCTTATCTCTCTCTCTCTCTCTCTCTCTCACACACGGTTCTCCTTATCTCTCTCTCTCACGGTTCTCCTTATCTCTCTCTCTCTCTCTCTCAAAGTTCTCCTTATCTCTCTCTCTCTCTCACAATTCTCCTTATCTATCTCTCTCTCACAGTTCTCCTTATCTCTCTCTCTCACACAGTTCTCCTTATCTCTCTCTCACACAGTTCTCCTTATCTCTCTCTCTCACACAGTTCTCCTTATCTCTCTCTCTCACACATTTCTCCTTATCTCTCTCTCTCTCACACAGTTCTCCTTATCTCTCTCTTCCACCTTTCTCCTTGTCTATCTCTTCCTCCTTGTCTATCTCTGCCTCCTTGTCTATCTCTTCCTCCTTGTCTATCTCTTCCTCCTTGTCTATCTCTTCCACCTTATCTCTCTCTCTCTTCCACCTTATCTCTCTATCTCTTCCACCTTTCTCCTTATCTCTCTCTTTCCTTCTCTCTCCTGATCTATCTACCTTACACTCCTTTCTCCTTATCTCTCTCCCTTACAGACCTTTCTCCTTCTCTCTCTCTCTCTTACACTCCTTGTCTTTCTCTCTATTACTCCTTTCTCCTTGTCACTCTCTCTATTACTCCTTTCTCCTTGTCACTCTTTCTCACACACTTCTTTCTCATTGTCTCTCTCTCTCACTCCTCTCTCATTGTCTCTCTCTCACTCCTCTCTCCTAGTCTCTCTCTTACACTCCTCTCTCCTTGTCTCTCTCTCCCACATACTCCTTCCTCCTTGTCTCCCTCTCCCACATACTCCTTTCTCCTTGTCTCCCTCTCCCACATACTCCTTTCTCCTTGTCTCTCTCTCCCACATACTCCTTCCTCCTTGTCTCTCTCTCCCACATACTCCTTCCTCCTTGTCTCCCTCTCCCACATACTCCTTTCTCCTTGTCTCTCTCTCCCACATACTCCTTTTTCCTTGTACACTCTCTCTCCCACATACTCCTTTTCTCTCTCTCTTCCACATACTCCTTTTCTCTCTCTCTCCCACATACTCCTTTTCTCTCTCTCCCACACACTCCTTTTCTCTCTCTCTCCCACATACTCCTTTTCTCTCTCTCTCTCCCACATACTCCTTTTCTCTCTCTCTCTCCCACATACTCCTTTCTCCTTGTCTCTCTCTCCCACATACTCCTTTCTCCTTGTCTCTCTCTCCCACATACTCCTTTCTCTTTGTCTCTCTCTCTCCCACATACTCCTTTCTCTTTGTCTCTCTCTCTCCCACATACTCCTTTCTCTTTGTCTCAATCTCTCCCACATACTCCTTTCTCTTTGTCTCTCTCTCTCCCACATACTCCTTTCTCTTTGTCTCTCTCTCTCCCACATACTCCTTTCTCTTTGTCTCTCTCTCTCCCACATACTCCTTTCTCTTTGTCTCTCTCTCTCCCACATACTCCTTTCTCCTTGTCTCTCTCTCTCTCTCTTTCACACTCCTTTCTCCTTGTCTCTCTCTCACACAATCCTTTCTTCTTGTCTCTCTCTCTCTCTCTTTCACACTCCTTTCTTCTTGTCTCTCTCTCTCTCTCTCTTTCACACTCCTTTCTCCTTGTCTCTCTCTCTCTCTCTCTCTTTCACACTCCTTTCTCCTTGTCTCTCTCTCTCTCTCTCTCTCTTTCACACTCCTTTCTCCTTGTCTCTCTCTCTCTCTCTCTTTCACACTCCTTTTCCTTGTTTCTCTCACCGTTTTTTCTAAACCTTTCTCCTTATTCCCCCTCTCTCTCTCTTGTTCTTCTCTCACACCCGTTTCATCTTATGCTTCCTTCTTACCTATTTTTAACCCTCTCTCTCCCGCCACGCACTCTGTATTCTTTCACTGGAGCTTTCGGCTGATGAAATAAGAAAAGATTTGCCATATTTATAATTACAAAAAACAAAAAACAAAAACTTTCTTGGATATCACGACGCGCTTTGTGATTACTTTTTAGTTAGTGGCTTTATCCACCAATCCCGGCCTCCTTTTCCCGTCCATCTTATATTTCATTTACGATTGAGAAAGGTGCTGGACTGAAGACGTTCCCGCCGAAAAAAGAAAGAAAGAAAAAGGACCCCCCCGACCCGAGAACATCCTTATTCACGTTCTGTCATTGCGACCATCGCCCTATGTTTAAACATGCGAGTGTGTTTTATCCTTTTGACTTCACCTACTGTGCCAAGCTCCTTTGTCGCTATGGTAGTAGCGATGTGATTACTTTTCTTTCTCTTGATATATTTTTATCTTCAAACCAGAAAGCTCGTCACAACCTACGTGTCAATCAAGATGGAGGTTGTTCTTTGCAACGGGACCGATGCAACCCGACTTGTTTATTAAGACCTGTCACTTCAGTATTCTTATATTTTTTATTAACTAGCATCTGTAATCTCCTTAAGTCCATGTTCGTTCAAAATTGGCTTTGCCTTATTTAGAAGACGACGGCTTCACTTTTTTGACAAAAGTTCAGCGAAGATTTGCTCTCGACAAATTAACATAATCACACCTTTGGTCTATCGTTGTTTACAGTGTATGCAGGCGTACATTTCAACACTAGTTTTCTTACCAGTTTATTACGAGTCAACCTCTGTCATGGTTGGTAATGGGTGTAACAGATAAACTGTTGCTTCTGTCTTGAGAAATTTGACAATTATAGGAGAGTGGTGTATCTCAAGCACTCTCTAACCTAGTCAACTAACATGGCGTGCCCCTAACGAGATATTGTGTAAAGGTAGCTGGTTATAGGACACCGGAAAGGGAGAAGTAGATTCATGGCCTTAAAAGATATGACTACACCGAGATAGATAGATATATAGATAGATAGATATATAGCTACAAATCGACCATGGTATCAAGTGAAGTATGAACAGAATTAGACAGGTAGCAAGCTAAATCGTTATAAACAAACATAGAACGGAATATTGATATATCTTTACAGTCTGAGATATAGATGCATATTTTAGATGAAGGGAAGCTGAGAGTGGAAGTAAGAGAATAACTTATGGCGCCTTTTTGGATTCAGGATTTCCAGTGTTGTTTTGGTTTGGTTTGTTTTACAGCATATCAACCTCAATGGGTTATTTAATGCCGACAAAATTTTCATTGTTGGTAATATTTTTTCCAATAATCTATTTTTGGTAATATTTTTTCCTTCAAAAATCTATTTCAGGTAATAATTTTCCTTCCCTGGTAATATTTGTTTTCCAAAAAATATATAGCTGTAATACTTAAAAAAAATGTATTGCCGGTAATATTTTTTTTAGAAAGTATTTCTTGTATTAAA